>JAANYP010001650.1:0-311490 GCA_020465985.1 Centrapalus pauciflorus | reverse complement strand
AGAAACATGCACGAGCATGACCAGGAGAACTAGACTGCCGACTATAAGACTGTTGTGGCGAGTACTGTGATGATCGTGCAGAACCAGAGTAGCCTCCTTCACGTTGACGTTTCGGCGGTGAAGGTTGAGTTGGGTTAGTTGAAGCAGCATCAGTAGACCCCATCACATATCCTGACATAATCAGGATCTGTTCTACATTTCTGGTAGCTTCCAGCAGACTAGCAAACGTGGGGTAACGTACGTTGCTCATCACCCTTCGGATTTCCAAATCAAGACCAACCTCAAATCGAGTAACTTTTCTTTCTTCTGTATCAACCTGATGAGGCGCAAATAAATTTAGCCTTGTGAACTCTACCGCATATTGGGACACAGACTTAGTCCCCTGAATTAGTGTCATGAACTTAGCTTCTAGTCTTCGGCGTTCATCGGCCAGGCAGTATTGCTGAGAGAAAATTTCAGTAAACTCAGCCCATGTCATTCTAAAAACCTTCTCCATTGTTAAGGCATTCACCATTGAATTCCACCACATTACTGCGTCTTTGGTGAACATAGCAGTAGCGAACCGGACCATGTCCTTCTCAGCACAATCACTGATTCGGAATGTCCGTTCTGTGGTTGTTATCCATTCCAGAGCAGCAACAGCATCACCGAGTCCATTAAACTCGACTGCTCCATTTCCCTTAAAATCCTTAAACCGACAGCCCCTGGGCTTATTAGATGACCCAGTATTGTCATCTTGTTCGTCATTGCTTTTCTCTCTTTCCTTATTCTTCCTTTTATCTTCTCTTCGTTTAGCTTCGGCCTCATCTCGAGCCCGAAACTGATCTTGAATCATTCGATTCTGCTCAGCCATCATAGCTAGCATCATCTCTCTGTCTTCTTCAGGTGTCATTCCTCCTCCAGACATGTTCTGTAATATAAACATATAATTTGTTTAGCAACATGTCATAAACTTAAAGACACCATTCATTTGTCCCGTATGATAGTCAATCTCTTATACTTACTAGATCGTAACCTATCTTAGTTCAGATCATTACTTAAACCACTACATATCATTACCTAATGTTTGAGATCAAGGCCTCACGGACACTTGAATCTCAAACAACTGCTCTAATACCATCTCGTGTGACACCCTTGCCACAACAACCACCAATTACAATTCACCCAGGATTAATCATCAATCATAATAATACATAATGATCTGATACCCCAAATTAAGTGCGGAAGCATTTAAAATATATAAGTCAAGTAGTGCAGCAGTGTTAAACACCCTACGATGCTATGAGGTACCAAGTCTAAGTCTACATACCCATTACAATTATTACAATCATCCAGAATATTACAACATTGTCTCATAACATAAATTACCGATAAAATAGTGTCGAGTCTCCCAAATCTTCCAAAATGACCTAACTAGAAGGTCCAGCAGTAGATTTTCCTTTGCCTGTAAGAAGAAAAATACAACCTAACAACGTAAGCGAATGCTTAGTGAATACACAGATTACGCATTTTATAAATTTTTATGAAGCCCAAGAGTAACACAGATGACCAACATCGGATACCCTCTTCGTACACAAAGTACGGACCAGAGCCGCAGCCCCTTCGAGCCCAAAGCTCGGCATTAAACATACCATCTGAGACAACGTACGATCGGGGATGACATACTGCCTACCGGACCTGGAGGGATCAGCTCCAGCGTCATATAGCGCAGTAACATCAGAGTAATTGATGCGACCCACCGGTCCATCACTAGATGCACAACAACCGAAAGGGCATGCAACAAGTAAGAATGTGCATCTAAATCTACGCAAATTAGTAGAATTCCAAACAAATAATTGAAGCAACAGGTCTCAGCAGGCAAAGCTTACATAAAACAAATATAAACATGCGAAATCTACTGTACTCACAGTGGGTGCGTAATTTATCTTTTAACCGATATTATTTCTCTTCGGGCTTTCAACCGGATCCACCAAGTACCCCACTGTGGATTAAACAGCACCACAAGGGACCTGTTATATCAATTACAACAATTCCTCATATCATTAACCGTTTAAATCCATAAAATCAAGTTTCGTAAGTTTGGCGATATTTTCCCCCATTTCGGGTACATGTCTAAATTCGAACTATAACTAAAGTTTGAACCCATTTCATGTTCATACATTGTCCCTTTGAATAACTCTTGCCATTCTATGTGTTGTTTATAAGTTTCATTCAAAATATACAAGTTTAGAGAGTATATTTCTCAATTTTAGGCATTAAACTCGAATTTAATGGATTAGATTCGAACCTACCATCAAATCTGATGATCAGATTCGAACCTTGCATCAGATTCGAACTACCCTTCGAATCTAGGGGTAGATTCGAACCCCATACCTTCGAATCTAAGGGTACACCCTTGAATCTAGTACCAAACTCGAGTTTGTTCTTGCATTTCGACTCTGTTCTTGGCATATTCGAGTCTGTTCATCATTTCAACTTAAATCCTTCATTTTTAAGGCTAAAACTCATTAATATATCATGTATAACACCTAGATTCGATTCTACTATGCATATACTATAACATTCCAGCAATGTTTCAAGCAAAACAAGCTTCAATTTGCATAAAATGATAGATTCGAAATTTCTAGTTCTTCAAAACCGAAACAACAAACTTAAAAGTGTCGATTCGTACCTCAATTCGTATGGAAAGCTGAATCCTTTGTTATATTGTTGGTTTACTCCTCGATATATTTTCCGATGACGTATAATTCATCAAAAAGCTGACGGTCGGTTTGTGAGTAACTGAGAGAGATGTAGAGAGAACTTCTAGAGAGATAAAGAGTGAGATGTGTAAAATAGAAAAATGAAGCCTATGGCCCTTTATATACAACTTTCGTCATTTTGCACATTTCATCACTCGAACGAACCGGTTCCATAAAAGACTGATTTAAATCTTAGAATGATCATAAATAACTTTTTAATGATTCCGTAATAGTTCCAAACACTGCAGTCTGAGTTCAAATTTTTGTTAAACCTAGGCCACAAACTCTAAATAACCCAAATACATAATAATTGCTTAATTTTACTTAATATATATTTTTCCACTTAATGACAACCAAAATACATTAAAATAAATCCGAGGATGTTACACAAGCTGATACCATTCAAATAGGGAATATTAGTGTTGACATTACAAGTCCATCAACAAATGTTGATGAAGTAGGAGAACTCATCTCTGTGATGAGTTCCCCTAAAAGTATCTAATATTCTTCTTATCACTCTGCAGGAAAAACAACCATCCCAGGTTTGGTACTTGGATAGTGGCTGCTCAGGGCATATGACTAGTTGCAAGAACCTGCTGAGTGATCTCAGGCCTGAAAAAGGGCCAAAAGTCACATTTGGTGACAATCTACAGGGATCCACTGAGGGATATGGAACTCTTAAAGCTGGTGCTGCAGTGTTCAAAAGAGTAGCCTATGTGGTTGGGCTAAAACATAACCTTGTTAGCATAAGCCAACTGTGTGATGCTGGCTATAAGGTTAACTTTGATGAGCACCTGGGTTACATATTGGATCCCCAAGGCAAAGTTGTGATGTGTGCTCAACGAAAGAAAGGTGTATATGTTGTGGACATGCAATCTGCTGATCCCACAACTGAAACCTGCTTTCTCACAAGAACAAATGCAGACTTAAACTGGTTATGGCACAAAAGGCTGTCACAT
This sequence comes from Centrapalus pauciflorus, assembly GCA_020465985.1. Lineage (NCBI taxonomy): Eukaryota > Viridiplantae > Streptophyta > Magnoliopsida > Asterales > Asteraceae > Centrapalus > Centrapalus pauciflorus. The sequence continues at coordinate 307,790 of JAANYP010001650.1, read as the reverse complement.
CTGAACTTCAAGAACATCAACAAACTCTGTAAGAAAGAGTTGGTGACAGGTTTGCCTTCTATGACTTTTGTTAAAGATAAACTCTGCACAGCTTCTGAGAAAGGCAAGAAGAGAAAATCATCATTTACATCCAAACATAACTTCTCTATTGATACTCCTCTCTTCTTAATCCATATGGACTTGTTTGGACCTGTTAATGTCCCAAGTTTAAGAGGAAGAAGATACACTCTAGTAATGGTTGATGAGTTCTCCAGGTACACATGGGTTATCTTCTTGAAGAGCAAAGGAGAGGCTGCTAGAGAAATTATCGGATTTGTGAAAAAGATGGAAATGTTGAACTCTGCCCAAGTACAGCAGCTTAGAAGTGATCATGGTACTGAATTCAGAAACAGTACTCTTGAAGACTTCTGTGAAGATAAAGGAATTACTCAAAACTTTTCAGCTGTAAGAACTCCACAACAAAATGGAGTTGCTGAAAGGAGAAACAGAACTCTCATTGAAGCTGCTAGAACCATGCTGTGTGCATCAGGTTTACCTTCATCATTTTGGGCTGAAAGGTGTGTTTGTTGGCTACTCTGCTATCTCTAAAGCCTACAGAGTGTACAACAACAAAAGAAAGGTGATAGATGAGTCTATCAATGTCACCTTTGAAGAGTCCAAGAATGCTACCACCAAAGCTGTTCCTGAATCAATTTTAGGAGAATTAAACTTTGATGATCTGATGCATTCAAACAATGAACTGGACTCAAAAGCTTCCACAACACCCAGTGTGGAACCTGTTAATCATGATGGGCATGATGATGATTATGTCAATACACCCTGTGTGAATAAGTGTACTGACCTAATTACAACTGCATGTCATGAACCTATCAATGCTGATTTTCCTGGCTCCTCTGCTGATATGTTCAACAGTGGTCAGTCATGTTCAACAAGTGAGCAGGCTCAAGACAACAATGTGTCTGAAAATCTTGAGAGCTGTTCAACAGGACCTGCTGAAGATGCTGATAACTCAGGAGAATCATCATTGAAGAATGATCCTAAGTGGATCAGATGTCACCCCAATGATCAAATAATTGGTGACATCAACAAAGGGGTACAAACAAGGTGGGACAGCTTAGGGAACTTCTGTATGTTCTCTAGTTTTGTTTCACTAATGGAGCCAAAGAAAGTGGATGAAGCACTAAAAGATGCCAATTGGATCACTACCATGCAAGAAGAACTCAATCAGTTTGAGGGAAACAAGGTATGGAAGCTGGTTCCTGCACCTAAAGGCAAAACTATAATTGGCACTAAATGGGTTTTCAGAAATAAGATGGATGAGCAAGGTCATGTCATAAGAAATAAGGCAAGACTGGTTGCTCAAAGTTATAGACAGGAGGAAGGCATTGACTATGATGAGACATTTTCTCCTGTGGCCAGACTAGAAGCAATTCGTTTGTATCTAGCCTACGCTGCTCATAAGAGCATTAACGTATTTCAAATGGATGTGAAGAGTGCATTTTTAAATGGAAAGCTGCAAGAAGAAGTTTATGTCAAGCAGCCTCCAGGTTTTGAAAATGAACATCATCCAGGTTTTGTCTATAAGTTGGACAAAGCTCTCTATGGTCTCAAACAAGCCCCTAGAGCCTGGTATGACACTCTTACTGAGTTCCTTATGAGCAATGGGTATTCGAGAGGTAAAGTGGATACTACACTGTTCATAAAGAAGGTGAAATCTGATATTATGCTTGTTCAAATTTATATGGATGATATAATATTTGGTTCTACCAATGAGCAGTTATGCAAGAATTTTTCATTACTCATGAAATCTAAATATGGAATGAGTATGATGGGAGAACTTACTTTCTTTTTAGGATTACAGGTTAAACAAACCTCAACTGGAATTTTCATAAATCAAAGAAAGTATACCTTAGATCTCTTGAAAAAGTTTAAATTTGATCAAAGTTCTCCTATTAAAACCCTAATGGCAACCAATGTAAAATTGGATGCTGATACCAGTGGCAAAGCTGTTTCAGTAACAGCTTACAGAGGTATGATTGGGAGCTTGCTATATCTAACTGCTAGTAGACCTGATATTATGTTTGCCACCTGTCTGTGTGCTAGGTTCCAAGCTGATCCAAAGGAATCTCATCTAGCTGCTGTAAAGAGAATCTTCAGATACCTGAAGGGTACACTAGGTTTGGGTCTTTGGTATCCCAAAGACTCCAGCCTTGAACTAACAGGTTATTCAGATTCTGATTTTGCAGGCTGCAGGCTAGATAGGAAATTCACAACAGGTGGATGTCAACTCCTTGGTGGTAAGTTGATAAGTTGGTGCAGCAAGAAGCAGAACTCAGTGTCTACTTCTACTGCTGAAGCTGAGTACATTACTGCTGGAAGCTGCTGTGGGCAGATTCTGTGGATGCAGCATCAGCTTGAAGATTATGGGCTTGTGTATAGGAAAATTCCTATTCTGTGTGATAACACAAGTGCCATAGCCATTTCCAACAATCCAGTTTTTCATTCAAGAACAAAGCATATTGAAGTCAGACATCATTTCATCAGGGATCACATCCAGAAAGGTAATGTGGAGGTAAGTTTTATTTTCCACAAATGAACAGCTTGCAGACATTTTCACCAAACCTCTGGATGAAACAAGGTTTAATTACCTTGTCAGCAAGCTGGGCATGTTAAACAAAAGTGACTAAGTGTCCTCAAAGGTCTAAAACTGTGCATGTCTCACACTGATCAAGTTTCTCAGAACAGCTTAGACAGACAAGGCTCTGCGTGTTATGTACTTAGCCATTTTTCTAAAATCCTTGATCAGCTTGAACATACAACAGGCTGAACACAAAAAGTTTACTCGTCCAGCCTGATCTGCTGGTCCATTCTTCACTCTCATTCCCTCACACTGACTTACAAGATATTATCTTGTAACCTGCTCAGCTATTGGACACAACCTGTTCCTACATAGTTGGTCAGGCTGAGGGAACAGCTTGAAGAATGAACAGCTTGTGATGACTCTGCTCATCACAGGTTTGACCAACAGCTTAGACCAACAGTTTTAATTACCTTTCTTCAAACTTAAGTTACTTAATTAATGTTTTTCTTTAACTTAATTACTGCGGATAATGTGGGTTACGTGTGTTAGTGATTAAAAAGGGCTCAAGTGGTCTGACAAACGGTCTGACATGGACAACCGTTCCGTTTTTCGTTAACGATCTTTTCAAATCAACCGCCCAAATCTTTCTCTCTCATACACACTCACATTCAAATCCTATAAATACCTCATACTGTTACATCTTCGTCTTCCTCACTACTATCATCTGCCTTCTAAGAACCCTAAATATTCGACTAAGTGTCTTGTGCTTCTGCTACTTTCTCTACTCCCAAAATGGCTCACAGAAATAACCCCTTCCTACCAGTGTTTGTTGGTGATGATGTGCTGAAGCATCCATCGGTCACCACAATGCTAACCCTCAAACCCACAAACTACATTGCCAACCTTACAATCCCCAAAAATTATGTGGGGAAAGGTTATGATCAAATGGTGGAGTTTTTGACAGTTCATCCGTTGAACTATGCTATGACTGCAACTCCCGGTGTCCTGTACCAGGAGATGGTGTACGAGTTCTGGTACACTTGTGCCTACAACCCCAACACCAAAGTCATCAAGGGGACTATTCTCAATGGGACTCAGACCATTGAGATTACTGCTGATCTTCTCAGGGAGGTTCTTCATTTACCCATTGCTGATTCATATGATATGCCTCAGCCTGAAAATGAGCAAATGGGAAATTTGCTACGCTTCTATGGTGCAGCAGACCCAAAAATTGGAGCAACGCTGTACAGGAAGGATTTTTCTCCTACCTACAGCTTTCTATTTGCTTCTGTGATGATGAGCTTCAGTAGCAAAGTTGGTTCATTTGACCAACTGAGCCGTGATGAAGTCCCAATAGTCCTACAGCTGGTGGATGGGACTACAATTGATATGGCTAAGTGGATATTTCTGAACATGAGGAAGCTGGTGCAGCAAGAGCCAAGACCAGCTGCTGTTCGATACCCCAGGTTTCTGAGCCTCATATTCAGACACATTTGTGGTGAGCATCTGTACAACTCTCAGCCTTTACTTCATACTGCTGCATTCCCTGTAATAGGGAATAGAGTTTTCTACACTGCTGTACTTCCAAATGAGCCTCCTCTGTCCACACCAATGAGGAGGTTGTTAGGATTGGTGGAAGGACCCTCTGCTGTGAGGGTGGATCCAGAAGCTGCTGCTCCCACGAGAAAATCCAAAGCCAGGTCCAAACTTGTTAAGAGGACCCTGGCAACCGCTGAAGCTGGGCCTGTGCAAAAGAAGGCCAAAACAGCTCGGTCTGAGTCTGCTCTCTTAGCCTCTGTGGCTGAGGGGGAGCAGGCTCCTCACCCTGAAGCCTCTGTGGCTGGTGCCTTTGTGGCACCTGAGACTATGGAACAGGCCAACCCACCTGTTTCTGACCCAGTCTCAAAACCTGTCCAGTCTGAACCCCTCATCACCTCTCCACAATCCCCCACTTCATCCATCCACTACCAAAGAAAATCCCTCTCCAAAAAGAAACCAGCCAAAACAACCACCTCCTCTGTTCCCTCCCAACAGGGTTCAGTTGTAAGAGAAGCAACCCATGCTGCCTCTCCTATATTGGGAGAAGGTTCAGCCCAATTGGAGCATGCTTCACTCCAACCTGAGTCCACCCACAGTCAGCCTAGACCCTCTGGTTCCTCCCAACAGGAACCAGTTGTACAAAAGGAGATAACCACCTCAACTATTCCAGCCTCCCAACAGGCTGAGAATATTGAAAGACAGGAGCCCTCTACACTCCATACTGAGACCACACTGTCTCCCACTCAAATCTCTTTTCACCCTGAGTCTGCACGAGGTGCCCACGCTGCTGGTATAGACCAATCAGCACCTCAGTCTCAAACTTCTGCTCCGCATGATACAGCTGTTCTACACCAAACAGCTGCTGAGGGACCAACAACACAAGCTGATGAACCTCAGGGATCATACCATCCCTCTGGTGAGGCTGCTCCCTCTATGCAAACTCCATCAGCAGGTTTCACCACTGCTGATGTTGAAATGCATATCCCATCTCCCCATGATGAGGGGCTTTTACACCAAGGCACTGCAGAGGGAACACCCACTGGCCTTCATGAGGATGTTGCAACAGAAGCAGCATCCGAAAGGCCCCCAACATCAACCCCTTCTCCTGATGAAGCAGCTACAGCCGCTGCTGAGGGACCCTTTGACCCCTCCAAGCTGGGCCACATTACTTTTGCCCAGGCTATGGAGCTTCTTTCAAATGTTCCTCTTCCCTCTCCATCACATCCTCATACACCAGCCTCCTCATCATCTTCTCCATCCACCCAATCTAAACAGTCCACCCACACACCTCCATCTCCCAAAGACCTGCCTTTGAAGGATCAGCTTTCTCTGCTGACCAACAAAGTTGGTTCTTTGGAAACTACTATGACCTCTCTACCCTCTATTATTTCAGACTCTGTGTCTGAACAGCTTAAGGGATTCTTTGATTTGTTCAAAGATTCCTTCCCTGCCACTCCACAAACAGATAATTCTCCACAGCTGTTAGCACTCACTGCACAAATGCAAAATGTGTCCACCTCCCTCTCCTATATTCTTTCATTGCAACAGGACTCTGTGTCCTCAATGACAGCTATTTCTCAACAGCTGTCATCTCTCCTAACTTCTTGCAACACTACTCTTCCTACTACTCTAGCCAGCTTGAACAACCTCATTAGCTCCCTATTAAATTTTGTGTCATCAAACCTTGCTGATGTGCAAGATTCTCTCGAATTACATCTTGCACATCTTCAAAGTTTGCTGTTCACCGATTCTGATAGGGAAAATATTGTTAAGCTGACCTCCCTTGCTGATACCCAATCCTCTTTTCTTCAGTCCTGTCTTACCCAGCTTGCAGAGGTGAAGGACAACTTGGCATTCTTAGTGAATAGCCTTGTTGGCCCCAGGCCTGCTGCCAAAACTGCTGGCAAGCCTGATGACTTTGTGTCTTCAGGCAGACCGGGTGTTGAAGGTGCTGGTCCATCTCCTTCAAAGGGGGAGAAGTCGTCTGCCTCTAAGTCTAAGGGGAAAAAACTTCTTCTCCTAAGGAGAAACCAGTGCCTACAGCACTAACTGGTCAACAAGCAGGAGCTTCAACAGGTACACTGGAAGGTGCCTCCCATGCTGCTCAGCCTACTCAGGTTGAATCTCCAATCCCTGCTCAATCTAAGGGGGAGGAAACTATTCCTGAGGGCAGGCCAAGCAGCAGAAGGAGGCATCTGATCTTAGAAGAAGAAGAAGAGGAGGAGGAAAGTCCTGAAGCTGCTGTCACTATAACAGCTAAAGGTAAAGGAATAGCAGCAACTGATCCTCAACCGCAGAAAGCAGCAGAAATCCAATTTCACAAAGCCAGGGCCAAAGAAATGGGTCTTCCTATGCATAAGTATTTTGAGTTTAGAGAAGAACAGCTTCAAGCCCTGGAAGCTTTAAGAAAAGAAGAAGAGTCTGCAAAAGCTGCTAAGTCTTTTGCACTTCAAGAGGCAAGGAAAGTTAAGATGTCCTCTCTTGTTGGGCAAAAGAAAATTTTAGAAGCTGCTAAGGGATCAGTAGAGAAAAAGGAAGCTGAAAAAGAGAAAGGTGCTCTGGTCTCAGTGGCCAAAACTTCAGTGCCTTCTGCAAGAGCTCAATTTCACTTTGACAACCTGGCAAGAAGAAAATTTCAAGATGTTGCTGATAGAATGCTTGCTAAGGAGGCAATTGTCAAAGCTGTGCCAATTTCAAGAAAAGGCAGTCAGTGGAAGTTGAAAATAACAAGAATTGGTGCAGCAGGCCAAGAACTAGAAACATATGACTTCACTGATGTTGCACAAATGGGGTAGAGAGAATGGATTGAGCTGGCAGTTGCTCTGAGTGAGTCTAAGTCTGAAACTGCTAAGACTATCAGAGCATATGTAAAGAAGTTGATGGAGAGAGTGAAGAATCTTGGCCTGATCTCCAAAGAAGTAAGTGAAGGTGTCTATGTGACACAACCAAAAATAAAGGCCAGGAGGACAAGGAAGGACACTGAAATGGAACAACTCCTCATCCTGATAGAACAAGGTGACTATGCTATTGAGATGAAAGGAGTTGATCACAGCCTGCCTAGTGGAATTGAGTTTGAAGATGGCAAGATCATTGAAGAGCCTGAGCTGGGGGCATTTTTTGAAGATCCCTTAACTCAGAAGAAATGCTTTCAAAGAGCATCAGATCTATACAAGGTGGATCTGAGACACCTTGTAGCCTTCAGACTTGCAGTTTCATTCAGGCAGTCAAGCAGGTGGAGAGCAGCTATCTGGGACCAGCTCAGAAGCTGTTATGAAAGAGGTGAACTTGAGGATCCCAAGTTTATGATAATAAGAAGTGAGATTCAAGAACTTGAGGATACTAGAGAGGAACTAGAGAAGATGTTTGAAGATCCCCCTCCATTGTGATGAAGTCCATCTGCCATCTGGGTAGGTGATGAATGGAAGCTGTCCATCAGTTGGACAGGCTTACCATTTTCTGCTCCTAACAAAAACAGTCCAATGTACATTAGTTGTACTTTATTTACATATGTTGTAATTTCCTTTTACATTAGTTGTAATATACATCAGTACATCAGTTGTACTTTTGTAAGAACATGTGTTGTTCTAATGTAATCAAAAATCAGTGTATATATAAACTGATCTTTTACTTTATGTTGATGTTGTAATTTTATTTCAACAAATGTACTGTAAAAATATATAGTGACTTTTGATAAGACCAGCTTAGACTGGTTATTGCAAATAGGTGGAGATTGTTAGGCACAAAAAGGCCTCAGTCAAACCTGCTCTGCATCTGAGGGGGAGATTATTAATCAAACCTGTCGATGCTTTTGAAGGTTGAATTTAAGGCCTGTTATATGCCTTATTGAAACCTGATATTGATTTGCAATATCAGCCTAAAGCTGTTCTATGTGTTGCATATGTTGCAACAAAGGCAGTTTTGCCCAAGCTGTTCACTCTGCTGAACAGGCTGAACATAAACTGTCTACGCTGCTATACACTGATGAGCAGGGCAGTTCACAAGTGTTCTGTTCTTTGTGAACAGAACCTGTTCTTTGTGAACAGGCTAAACACTTTATGGAATGTGTTTCCAAGTCCTCATGTATTGTTTTTGACTACAAGATCAGTTTACAAAGTCGAAGACAAAGTGGAAATCAGAACTGCTCAGCCTGCCCAAGCTGTTCTGTTACATGAAGACAAAAGGTTATTTGAAAAAGGGTGACAGACCTTTTTCTTATATCAAAATAGGCCTTTACAAGGAAGAAAAACACAAAGTTGACATTCCTTATTTGGTTAAAGGCAATGCAACAGTAGACAAAGTGAAAAGACAAAAGTTCTGCACATGTGAAGACAAGTCTGCTTTTCAGAAAGGTGCAAAAAAGGTTATGTTGTCTTTTCAACAAGACTTCTCCTTTTTCATTTCGTCCAATGAAGAAGCTCCACTTAGATCCTCTGAGTGGTTATAAAAGAAACTTCCAAGGATTGATCGAAAAAGCCAAAAAAGCTAAGTGCTGAAAACAAGAGTGAACGTGCATTCAAAGTGTGGCTTTCATGCATGCAAGTCTGCTTGAATAGAACAGTACTCAGTGTCTAAGTTGTTCTTGTTCAAGCTGTTCCTCAGAGTCTTGTAAACACAGTGAGTGATTCTTAGTGAGTGTATTCATTGTAATTAGTTTAAGTCAGTCTTAGACTAGTTAGATATACTGTTGTATCTGTCATCTCAGCTTGAACCTTTCTGCATTCAAGCTTGTTTGTAATTAACATTTGTTAATAATACATACAAACATTGAGAAAATTGTGTGTAGTTTTTAAAGTGCTGTATTCACCCCCCCTCTACAACTTAAAGCTATACACATGGGATATCTTTTGGGACCTACAGTATCCTAAAGACTCTCCTCTTGAACTAACAGCCTACTCTGACAGTGACTATGGAGGATGCAACATTGACAGAAACTCCACAATTGGTGGATGTCAATATCTAGGAGCAAGACTGGTCTCTTGGCAGTGCAAAAAGCTAACAACTGTCTCCACCTCATCCACTGAAGCTGAATATGTAGCAACTGCCAGCTGCTGTTCTCAAGTGATGTGGATTCAAAATCAACTGAGAGACTATGGTATGAACTTCCAATCTACTCCAATTTACATTGACAACTAAAGTGCCATAAGCATTGTACAAAATCTAGTGAAATTTCCCAAAACCAAGCATATAGACATTCGATTTCATTTTATAAGAGATTGTAATGAGAAGAAATTAATCCAAATTACCAAAATTCATACAGATGATCAGTTAGCTGATCTATTTACAAAACCATTTGATGTAGGAAGATTCACCTTCCTAGTATCAAATATTGGCATGGTTAATATGGATTAATTTATTTTTCATCATTCTCTCTTATGTTATAAAGAATACATTTAATTCACATGCTTGATTAAGGGGGAGACACTGTTTCATTAGATTATGCTTCATTTTCAACTAACAGCTTGAGTCTTTTCTCAAGCTGCTAGTTCATTTCACTCGGACTGTTAGTTGTTTTTACTTGATCTGTCAAAGTGTGCAGGGTAATTCTGTCATTTCTTACAAGTGTGTCCTCGTGATTAGATACTTTCGAAACCCCCAAACCTTTAAAGGTCTCAATTTCGTTCAATTGTAACTACCAGTTGCAAAAATATCTTCCACGACCTTTCTTTCTCTCTGAGCGATTTCCACACAAATCTCTCAAACCCTAAATCGCCGTCTTGATCGTCAACGGAATTTGTCAAAGAACACCACTGTCTCCCCTATTCACTCAAACACACTGACCTTCACCCATTCCACGACATGATTGACTTCCTTCGAAGTTCCCATATCCATCATGCCCTCTCTATAAATCTCACCATATATATATCCCATATAGAGCAGTTTTGGAAATATGCTTCTGTCAAAACCATCAACGGAGTCACCTGTTTGACATCCAAAATCGATGGCAGCCCTATTTCTGTTACTAAGGAAACCATCCGCCAACACTTGCATCTTCAACATGTCGCAGGTATTTCTGATCTATCCCTTACTGCCTTAAAATGAAGGCCTTTTTGCAATAGGGTAGAGGGGCCCTACTAATTCTTTCACTTCCTTTAAAGCACATTTTGCCCCTAAGTGGAAATACCTTGTGCATGTTATACAACAGTGCATAAGCCCTAAAAGAACTTGTTGGTCAGAATTTTCTTCAAATATAGACACTGCCTTAGTGTGTTTATCAACGGGCCAACAGTTCAATTTTTCAAACATGATTTTTCAGGGGATGTTAAGGCATCATGCCCTAAAGAATGGGAAATTTTTTATGTATCCACACTTTTTGGCTGAAATAATTGCAAGAACTTGCAATAATTTCAATGTACATAAAAGGATATATGTTTCCCACAGGCACTCTTTACCATCAATAAAAATACTTTTAAAGCCTAGTGCCAATTTTTTGAATATAGATGTCCCATTGCCCTCTACAATGCTGGGCATCAATCCAATAAACAAAGGAGAGGGTCCTGAGCAGGCTCAGCCATCCATCACTGCTTCATCCCTAGGACCCCAACCCACTCCTCATGATACAAATATTCCATATGCTCCTTCTATCACACCTACATCCCCGCTCATACAATATAAACGACAAAGGGTTTCAGGAGCTCCTTCCTCCTCAGCCCTAGTCCCAGAGCCAAATATCCCTGTGTAGGAGGACACTTCTACACAGAATATCCAAAGGGAACCCATTGAGGACACTACCACCCTCAATTTGGAGGTGGCCATCCCATCAAAGGATGTCCATATGGGGTTTGTGGCTGACACTACTGATGTCTATGCACAAGAGGCACAGGCCAGTGTCAACATCACTAAGACCACACCCATGGCAACAGAGGGTGTGAACTCACCTTCTGGAAGTCCCCAGTAGCAAGAACAAAGGGGCCCAGATGTTTCTACTTCTGGAATTCATGTCAGTGATAGATCACAAGCACCACTATTATTTGATGATCTTGAGGCTAGTCTGCAAGTTATGATATTGACGGATCCTCAGCTGAAACCTCTTGTAGCCGTATTTGAACATTACCAGTCCCTTATTGATACACAGGGGGCACAAAGTACAGCACTACAACAGACAATAGCAGCTCAACATTAGCGAATGGACTATTTTCATCAAGGGTTCACCCTATGTGGGAATAAGATCATTCAACTTGAGAAGATTATTCGAACCCTAATGGCAAAGGTTGTAGGTCCTTCTGGAAAAACCAATGCATCCAAAAAGGGGGAGAATCAGGAGATCCCTATTTCAGTCCAAACAGCTTCAACTCCAGCTCCAACAGTCCCAGATTCTAGGCTAACAGTCCCAACAGCTACTCAAGCTGTTAGCCTAGAAACTCAAGCTGCTCCAATCAGAATAACTGGAGTTGTTATCAGAGAAGGAATTCAGGCTCCTGTCAATATAGTCCAATCCACAGCATCTGCTTCCAGAGATAAGGGCAAGGGTATACTAATTGAATCTCCAAAGATTAAATTCTCCTCTAAAGAAGCCCAGGTTGCTCATGATGCTGAATTTGCAAGAAAGTTAACAGAGGAACAGGATGATCTTCTAGACCAGCAAACCCATGCTCAAATGAAAGATGACGAAACCAACCTAAGAGGGTTTGTGGTCAAGCAGAATTAGAAGAAAAGGAAAATGCCAACAGGGCATTCAAAGGTAGAACACAGAAAATTTTTGATCAACTTCTCTGCATCAGTTGGAATTCCAAGAATAATGGCTCAGTCATGGGCAACAGAAAAGCTGCAAGACATACATGACAAAGAAATGGAAAAACAGAATGCAGCCAAAGCCTCCCAACAAGTCCAAAGTCAACAAGAACCTGTTCAAGCTGGTGTCAGTATTCCTCCTCCTCATGTTCAAACTGTTGCTCCTGCTCAAACTGCTGCTAATGATCCTCAATCAGAAGCTATTCAACAAGCAAAGCTTGTTCAGGTGAAAAGGGTGTTGTTTGAACATCAGCTGCAAAAAGTAATGGAAATTGAAACGACCCTCGATCAGCATGACTTCTCCAAGCCTCCAATTACATACTGGTATGCTAAGTCAATGGATGACATTGATTTAAGATATCACTTTGTAGTCAAAAGAGAAGCTGGTCCTGAGCAAGAATACAAGAGCATAGTTCAACTTGTTCAGAAGATGACCACAGAAGAGCTGACTCAAATTCATCGTGCTGGAACAGTTAGTCAGTCTAGGTCTCCACTTCTTTGGGTGAAGCCGAGTGTAAAAGATCTGCAAAGCATTTTTGATCCAGAATCTATCAGAGATATAGAAGCTGCCAAGGATATGAAGATTATACATGTTCACTTTAAACAAGACTCACTTAAGTAAGTTTGAAAGTAAGGCTGAAAAAGGTTTCTTTGTAGGACACTCTACACAAAACAAAGCCTATAAGGATAATGAGATTCAAATAGAACATGATAGAACATATCATGAATGGAAGAAAAAGTAACTGAATAAGAAAATAGAGTCCCTAAATAAGAAACTAGATGAAGCTGAACAAAAGGTGTTAGAAGCTAACAAGAAAGTAGAATCTGTTAATATAGATTTAGGAAACTTCAAGTTGGCAAATCAAAAGCTGGAACACCTAATGGAAGTTTAATTTAGAGATAGGGTAAAATCTCAGCTAAATCCGAAAGAAGGTATAGGATACAGAACCACTCCACCCCCATATAACAACAAATACATTCATCCCATGAGTGAAGTTGCTGATAGGCTTGTTAATGAACCATTAGATGAGTTAATGATAACTGTAGATCCTATCCTTGAAAACAGTCCTGAATCTAAAGAAGAACTGATTCCAAATGCAGGATGTGAGTGCAAAGAAGTTGAGAGAGAACACAAAACAATGAGTGCACCTATAGAAATACCTATCCTCAGTAAGAAAGGAAAAGAGAAGATGAGCGCATGCAATGCTGTTCCACATGTTCATGTACCTTTTACTGTAACGTTGCATCTTCCTCAACTGTTCATAAAAGGGGTAAGACTGTTCCAATTTGCACATGCCAAAAGCATGGTGTCCAAAAGTTTCCTAAACAACAGCAGGTAAGGGGAAATCAAAGGAATAAGAACGAGTTATGGTCCAACAAAACTGGTTCTCCAATCCAAACAGTCAAAAGATGTTTCCATTGTGGCAGGAAAATCCATTTGGCCAGGCATTGCTTGTATAAACCATCTGTTGCAAAACAGACTGTGGTCCAGAAACAGGCATTTGTTCAAAACATAAAAAATTCAAAGGCCAAACACCCTGTTGCATCAATTCCAAAGAAGACAGTTGATCACAGGTTCTTAAAAGTCAACAAAAGAAAGTCTACACACCAAAAACAAGTTTTGGCAAAATCCAAATCAAATTTTAAACAGATACGGTGTGTTAAAGGCAAAAACTCAGATCAAACAGTTGATACAAATGATGAAACTGCTAGGTCTAAAGTTGGAACTGGTAGTGCAAACTCTGAAGCTGTTAGCACTAAAAACTCAGTTCAAACTGTTAAGCCTAAAACTGGAACTGGTAATGGATAATCTGAGACTGTTAATGCAAAGGCTGGAAAAAACACCTGGAAACCTCATGTCATAACTAAATATTCCTCACAGAATCCACCAGTGGATCTCACTAAATATAAAAATTCACAAACAGTGTTTAGTTATGTCAATGCACAAGGACAACCCAAAACCAACTTGGTTTGGGTTTACTCCTCTACTAACTAAGCTTTTGTTTGTGCAGGGCACCCACAGGTCACACCATAAAACAAGATGGAATTTGGATAGTGGATGCTCTAGGCACATGACAGGCAATTCTGAATGCTTGTCAAATTTCAAAGGCTTTGAAGGAGCATTTGTTGCCTTTGGAGGAAATTCCAAGGGAGGTAAGGTAACAGGTAAAGGTACTGTCAAAGCAGGCAATATGATCTTCAATGATGTTTTGTATGTTGAACAGCTGAAGTACAATTTACTAAGTGTGTCTCAAATCTGTGATAAACAAAATATTGTTCTATTAACAGACTCTGAGTGCATTGTTCTTTTAAAGGATTTTAAAATACCTGAAAATCTTGTTTTACTGAGAACACCAAGAAAGGTCAATGTCTACTGTTTGGACACAGATCTTTTATCCAAATCAAATACTTTAAGCTGTTTAATATCCAAAGCATCATCTAATGAGTCTGCTCTTTGGCACAGAAGGATGTGTCACATGAACTTCAAATCTGTGAATGTTTTAGTCAAAAAGAATTTGGTAAGAGGTTTACCACAAAAGGAGTTCATCTGTGATGATCATTGTGTTGCATCTCTTAAATGCAAGCAACACAAATCTTCTCATAAGGCCAAAAAAGTAAATTCAATCTCATCTGCTCTTCATCTTATTCATATGGATCTCTTTGGTCCAACATCTGTTTTTAGTTTGAATAAAAGAGCTTACTGTTTAGTCATTGTTGATGATTTCACCATATTTACATGGGTCTACTTTCTTAGGACTAAAGATTAAACTGCTGAGTAGGTTAAATCATTTATTCTTACGATAGAAAACCAATCCGACTTAAAAGTCAAGGTGATCAGCTCGGACAATGGAACTAAGTTTAAAAATCATATCCTAAACAGTTTCTGTGAGTCTAAAGGTATTGCAAGGCAATATAGTGCACCAAGAACACCACAACAAAATGGTGTAGCTGAAAGAAAGAACAGAACTTTAATTGAGGCTGCTAGAACCATGCTAGCTGATTCCAAACTGCCAATGACCTTTTGGGCAGAGGCAGTCAATACAGCTTGTTATGTGCAAAATAGGGTTCAAGTTGTTCAATCACACGGGAAAACTCCATATGAGTTATTCCATCATAGAGTTCCCTTAATAGCCTTTCTAAAGTCTTTTGGTTGTTCATGCACTATTCTTCACACTAAGACTCACTTAGGTAAGTTTGAAAGTAAGGCTGAAGAAGGTTTCTTTGTAAGATACTCTACAGAAAGCAAAGCCTATAGGGTATATAATAGTGTGTCTAAAACCATTGAAGAAAGTGTCAATGCTGAGTTTAATGAAAACACTGCAAATGTCAAAGGCACATGTCCTGATTGGTTGTTTGATTTAGATTGACTAACAAATTCTCTGAGCTTTGTTGAGTATTCTACAGAAACTGATGTAAACAGGGTTGAAGCTGCCAACACAAATTCTCATGCTGGTCACACACATACTCAAGATGTTGGCACAAACTTTCAAACTGTTGAAGATTCTGATAAATGGGATGAGTATACTGTACTACCACTTCTATCTTATGACCCACCAGGGGTACTGGATACTCAACATGATACAAATCTAGAGTTTGAAGTGCAAATCGCAAGTCCTGAGGTAACAGCTTCATCCAATAGGGAAACAGTCCCATCTTCTCGTCAATCTGTCCCTGAAGCTGAACCATCAAGTGGTCCTGAAGGAGATGATACCAATCTAGGTACATCATTTCAGACAGACGGAGAGCCCACGCTCAGAGTTCACAAGTATCACCCTCTCAATCAGATCATGGGTGATCCACGCACTCTTGTACAGACAAGGACAATGGTTCACAAGGAGTCTACTGATGCTGAATCAGCAGTTCCTGAATTTAGTCTAGCTGCCTTTGAACATGCATGTTTCATGTCACAATTAGAACCTAAGAAGGCATCTGAGGCTTTGAAAGATCCATCTTGGATTGAGGCAATGCAGATGATCAGTTAGCTGATCTATTTACAAAACCATTTGATGTAGGAAGATTCACCTTCCTAGTATCAAATCTTGGCATGGTTAATATGGATTAATTTGTTTTTCATCATTCTCTCTTATGTTATGAAGAATACATTTAATTCATATGCTTGATTAAGGGGGAGACACTGTTTCATTAGAACATGCTTCATTTTCAACTAACAGCTTGAGTCTTTTCTCAAGCTGCTAGTTCATTTCACTCGGACAGTTAGTTGTTTTCACTTGATCTGTCAAAGTGTGCAGGGTAATTCTGTCATTTCTTACAAGTGTGTGCCGCGATTAGATATTTTTGAAACCCAGAAACCTTTAAAGGTCTAAGTTTCGTTCAATTGTAACTACCTATTGCAAAAATATCTTCCACGACCTTTCTTTTCTCTCTGAGCGATTTCCACACAAATCCCTCAAACCCTAAATCACCATCTTGATCGTCAATGGAGTTTGTCAAAGAACACAACTGTCTCTCCTATTCACTCAAACACACTGACCTTCACCCATTCCACGACATGATGGACTTCCTTCGAAGTTCCCATATCCATCATGCCCTCTCTATAAATCCCAGCATCTATATATCCCATATAGAGAGTTTTGGAAATATGCCTTTGTCAAACCCATCAACGTAGTCACCTCTTTGACATCCAAAATCGATGGCAGCCCTATTTCTGTTACTGAGGAAACGATCCGCCAACACTTGCATCTTCAAGATGCCGCAAGTATTTTTGATCTATCCCTTACTGCCTTACATGAAGGCCTTTTTGCAATAGGGTATAGGGGCCCTACTGATTCTTTCACTTTCTTTAAAGCACATTTTGCCCCTAAGTGGAAATACGTTGTGCATGTTATACAATAGTGCATAAGCCCTAAAAGAACTAGTTGGTCAGAATTTTCTTCAAATATAGCCACTGCCTTAGTGTGTTTATCAACGGGCCAACAGTTCAATTTTTCAAACATGATTTTTCAGGGGTTGTTAAGGCATCATGCCCTAAAGAATGTTAAATTTTTGATGTATCCACGCTTTTTGGCTGAAATAATTGCAAGAACTTGCAATAATTTCATTGTACATAAAAGGATATATGTTTCCCACAGGCACTCTTTACCATCAATAAAATGACATTTAAAGCCTAGTGCCAATTTTTTGAATATAGATGTCTCATTGCCCTCTGCAATGCTGGGCATCAATCCAATAAACAATGTAGAGGGTCCTGAGCTGGTTCAGCCATCCATCACTGCTTCACCCCCAGGACCCCAACCCACTCCTCATGATACAAATATTCCATCTGCTCATTCTATCACACCTACATCCCCACTCATACAATATAAACGACAAAGGGTTTCAGGAGCTCCTTCCTCCTCAGCCCTAGTCCCTGAGCCAAATATCCCTGTGCAGGAGGTCACTTCTGCACAGAATATCCAAAGGGAACCCACTGAGGACACTCCCACCCTCAATTTGGAGGTGGCCATCCCATCAGAGGATGTCCATATGGGGTTTGTGGCTGACACTACTGATGTCTCTGCACAAGAGGCACAGGCCAGTGTCAACATCACTAAGACCACACCCATGGCAACAGAGGGTGTGCAAGCACCTTCTGGAAGTCCCCAGTACCAAGAACAAAGGGGCCCAGATGTTTCTATTTCTGGAATTCATGCCAGTGATAAATCACAAGCACCACTATCATTTGATGATCTTGAGGCTAGTCTGCAACTCCTGATATTGACGGATCCTCAGCTGAAACCTGTTGTAGCCATATTGGAACATTACCAGTCCCTTATAGCTACACAGGGAGCACAAATTACAGCACTACAACAGACAATAGCAGCTCAACATCAGCGAATGGACTATGTTCATGAAGGGTTCACCCTATGTGGAAATAATATCATTCAACTTGAGAAGATGGTTCGAGTCCTAATGGCAAGGGTTGTAGGTCCTCCTGGCCAAACCAATGCATCCAAAAAGGGGGAGAATCAGGAGATCCCTACTTAAGTCCAAACAGCTTCAACTCCTGCTCCAACAGTCCCAGATTCTAGGCTAACAGTCCCAATAGCTACTCAAGCTGTTAGCCTAGAAACTCAAGCTGCTCCAATCAGAACAACTAGAGTTGTTATCAGAGAAGGAAATCTGGCTCCTGTCAGTACAATCCAATCCACAGCAATCGCTTCCAGAGATAAGGGCAAAGGCATACTAATTGAAGCTCCAAAGATTAAATTTTCCTCTAAAGAAGCCCAGGTTGCTCATGATGCTGAATTTGCAAGAAAGTTAGCAGAGGAACAGGATCATCTCTTACACCAGCAAGCCCATGCTCAAATGAAAGATGATGAAACCTTAGGTGATTATCTAAGAGGGTTTGTGGTCAAGCAGAATCAGAAGAAAAGGAAAATGCCAACAGGGCATTCAAAGGCAGAACACAGAAAACTTTTGATCAAGTTCTCTGCATTAGTTGGAATTCCTAAAATAATGGCTCAGTCATGGCCAACAGAATAGTTGCAAGATCTACATAATAAGAGATGGAAAAACAGAAAGCAGCCAAAGCCTCCCAACAAGTCCAAAGTCAACAAGAACCTGTTCAAGCTGGTGTCAATATTCCTCCTCCTCATGTTCAAACTGTTGCTCCTGCTCAAACTGCTGCTAATGATCCTCAATCAAAAGCTATTCAACAAGCAAAGCTTGATCAGGTGAAAAGGGTGCTGTTTGAACATCAGCTGCAAAAAGTAATGGAAATTGAAAAGACCCTCGATCAGAATGACTTCTCCAAGCCTCAAATTACATACTGGTATGCTAAGTCAATGGATGACATTGATTTAAGATATCACTTTGTAGTCAAAAGAGAAGTTGGTCCTGAAGAAGAATACAAGAGCATAGTTCAACTTGTACAGAAGATGACCAGAGAAGAGCTGACTCAAACGCATCGTGTTGGAACAGTTAGTCAGTCTAGGTCTCCACTTCTTTGGGAGAAGCAGAGTTTAAAAGATCTGCAAAGTATTTTTTATCCAGAATCTATCAGAGGAGATATAGAAGCTGCCAAGGATATGAAGATTGTCTGTGTTGATCTATATGTGAAATCAAAGACAAATAGACTCAAATTTGCAAACGGATCTAGCATGTTCTTCAATTTTGAGTTCTTTGATCTTCCAAAAGCATGGTTACTGCAAATAAGCTCAGTCAAGATATACTGTGATAAAGAAGAGATGAAAAAAGATTTTTTTAAGGGCAATTAAGCAGAAACTTTCACAACTGTAAGTTTTTGGATGCCTTAGTTTGTAGATAACAGTTTTACTTCGTTTTATTTCCTTATGTATACAAAAACTTAAAGTCTTGTGTAAAGAATTTAAGTTAGGGGGAGATTGTTGGGAAATATTCTAAGTATGTCAAGCTGTTAGTTAGATTTCTCAAACTGTTAGTAGACTTTCTGTGTAATTAACAAGTTCAAGCTCTTAGTTGAGAAAGTTTGAGCTGCTAGTTCAAAAGTTCAAGCTGCCAGTGTTCAAGTTCAAGCTGCTCAACAGATAGACTTCAAACTGTTCAACAGTTCAATAAACAGAAAGTGCTGAAATTCAGGAAAAGATTTATATTCGAAGATTCAAGCATATCTACTTCCAAAGAAACCTGAGTTTTTGCCAGGAAACAAATCAGAAGGCTTTATATATAGATAGAATAGGTTTTTCTATTGTAAGCTTGCACGTACATGTTTTTGATCCAGTAGTAATTGCCTTTTGATTAAGTTTTCATAAGCCTCTAAGGTTGTAAAACCCTAAGAACAGTCTTTGTTCTTTGTCTAATCAAATAGATTAGAGGTGATTGTAATCATTGAGTTTGGTAATACAAAAGATTTGATTTTGATTGTATTTATGTGTTATTTGTTATGAAAGCTTTTCTTAAAACAGTTAAGTGCTATTCCGCAAACTTCTTAATTGGACTTTGATTCAATACAAGGTTATTGGTTTTATACTCTGATTGATTCAAACCAGTCAATCTTAGGTGGTGATTTTGATCTTGACAAGTGGTATCAGAGACAAAGGTTTTTCTTTGTATTCAAAGTCAGAAGCTTTCTTTTAATATTATTTTTTTTTAATTTTCTGCAATGGAATTTGATAATAGCAGTAGTGGATCTGGGTAAGGACTCAAAGTGCCTATGCTCAAACCCACTGAGTTCAAGATGTGGAAACTCAGAATTCTACAGCATATTCAATTTATTGATTATGCCATATGGGAAGCTGTTGAATTTCCTCCTGTATTTGATCCTGAACTAGATGCTAAGGGCAAGCCCATAAAAACACCTCCAAAAACTGAACTTGAAAGAAAGGCTAGAATGAATGAAGTGAAAGCTCTTACACTTTTACAGATAGCCATTCCTAATGCTTATCAACATCAGTTTGAAAAGTTCTATACTGCTCATTCTCTTTGGGTTGCTTTAGAGAAAAGATTTGCTGGCAATGCTAGCACCAAAAGGAATCAAAAAGATCTTCTTAAACAGCAGTATGAAAACTTTTTTGGTGGCAAGAATGAAAACCTTACTCAAATGTGTGACAGGTTTAATAAACTGATCAGTGAATTGGAGAGTGCTACTTCGTGAAGAGTGGACAGTCTATGTTGCCCAATGGAGAACAAAAGATACTCTTGATAAAATAGAGTTAGATGACCTTTACAACAGTCTGAGAGTGTTTGAAACTGAGATTGAAAATAAAAAGAAATCCTTTTCATATGTTGGGAAATATTCTAAGTAGTTCAAACTGTTAGTTAGATTTCTCAGACTGTTAGTAGATTTTCTGTGTAAGTACAAAGTTCATGCTGTTAGTTGAAGAAGTTCGAGCTGCTAGTATAAAAGTTCAAGCTGCCAGAGTAAATTCACTCAAGCTGCTCTGTTCAAGCTGCTAAGTGATTCAAGCTGCTCAACAGCTTCATAAACAGAAAGTGCTGATATTCAGGAAAAGATATTTACACGAAGATTCCAGCATATCTACTATCAAGAGAAGTCAGAGTCCTTCAAGGAAACAAATCAGAAAGCATTATAAATACATAGAATAGGTTTTTCTATTGTATCAAGTTCCTGCACGTTCAAGTTTGTATTTTGCTTTTTGTTTAAGTTTTCATAAGCCTCTAAGGTTGTAAAACCCTAAGAACAATTTTTGTTCTTCGTCTAATCAAACAGATTAGAGGTGATTGTAATCATTAAGTTCAGCAATACAAGCAATTTTGTTTATTCATTTATATTTATCTGTTATGGATTCTGAAAGCTTTTATTAAAATAATTAAGTGTTATTCCGCAAACTTCTTAATTAGACTTTGATTCAGTACAAGATTATTGATTTATACTCTGATCAATTCAAATCAGTTAATCTTAGGTAATTACATTTAGATCCTAACAAGTGGTATCAGAGCCACAGGTCATTCTTTGTTTCAAAGTCAGAAGCTTTCTTTCACAAAATTTTAAATTTTCTGCAATGGAATTTGATAATAGCAGTAGTGGATCTGGGCAAGGACTCAAAGTGCCTATGCTCAAGCCCACTGAGTTTGAGATGTGGAAACTCAGGATTCAACAGCATATTCAATTCATTGATTATGCCATATGGGAAGCTGTTTAATTTCCTCCTGCAGTTGATCCTGAACTTGATGCTGAAGGAAAACCCATCAAAACTCCTCCAAAAACTGAACTTGAAAGAAAGGCTAGAATGAATGAAGTGAAAGCTCTTACACTTCTACAAATAGCCATTCCTAATGCTTATCAACATCAGTTTAAAAAGTTTTATACTGCTCATTCTCTTTGGATTGCTTTAGAGAAAAGATTTGCTGGGAATGCCAGTACCAAGAGAAATCAGAAGGATCTTTTGAAACAGCAGTATGAGAACTTTTCTGGTGGCTAGAATGAAAACCTTACTCAAATCTTTGACAGGTTCAACAGACTGATAAGTGAATTGGAAAGTGCAAAAGTCAGCCTGGATCAAGATGAAGTCAACAGAAAATTCCATAGATCTCATGGTGAAGAGTGGACAGTCTATGCTGCTCAATGGAGAACAAAAGACACTCTTGATGAAATAGAGCTGGATGATCTGTACAACAGTCTGAGAGTGTTTGAAACTGAAATTGACACTAAAAAGAAATCTTTTTCTTATAATCACAACACTGCTCTACTGTCATCTGAAAAATCTAATTGCAGTGATTCCTTTTCAGGTGGTGACGGTACCTCTACTGAAGCTCACTATGAGGCTTTTGTTGCTAATGATGGACTGTTTGCTCTAAATGCTGAAGATCTAGAACAGATTCATCCAGATGATCTAGAAGAGATGGATCTGAAATGGCAACATGCAATGCTAACCATGAGGGCCAAAAGGTTTCTGAAAAGAACTGGCAGAACAAACTTTCAAGCCAGAGCAGAAGGCAAACCAGCTTTTGATAAGTCAAAAGTTGAGTGTTTTAAATGTCACAAGCTTGGCCACTTTGCCAGAGAATGCAGATCTCAAGGTCAACAGTCATCAAGGCCTCAACAGACTAATCAGGCTTCATCATCACAAGCATTTGTCTCTCAAGAAGACAATGTGTTTGACTGGAGTGATCAGACAGAGGAAGAGTTTCAAAATCAAGCTCTAATGGCAGAAACATCAAATGTCTCCTCCACTGAACTACCATCTGAGGTAAATTCTAAACTTTGCTCTCAAACATGCAAAAATATGGTTAAAAAGTACAGAGATCATAATGAGAGCATGTGTAAAACTCTAGCTAAGATGGAAGAAAGGAGATATGAATACATGCAGGCCATAGCAGATCTTGTAAAACAGATCAATGACTATAAGGATAATGAGATTCAAATGGGACATGATAGAACATATCATGAGTGGGAGAAAAAGGAGCTGAATAAGAAAATAAAATCCCAAAATAAAAAATTAGAAGAGACTGAACAAAAGGTGTTAGAGGCTAATAAGAAACTAGAATCTGTCAATATAGATCTAGGTAACTTCAAATTGGCAAATCAAAAGTTGGAACACCTAATGGAAATCCAATTTAAAGATAGGGTAAAATCTCAGCTCAATCCCAAAGAAGGTATAGGCTACAAAGCTACTCCACCTCCTTACAACAACAAATACATTCATCCAATGAGTAAGGTTGCTGATAGGCTTGTTCATGAACCATTAGATGAGTGTATGACCACTGTAGATCCTATCCTTGATAGCATTCCTGAATCTAAAGAAGATCAGATTCAAAATAGAGACTGTGAGTGCACAACAGTTGAGAAAAACCACAAAACAATGAGTGCACCTACAGAAATCCAAATCCCCAATAAGAAAGGAAAGGAGAAGATGAGTGTATGCAATGCTGCTCCACAGGTTTCTGTACCTTCTAACTGTAACACAGCATCTTCTTCAAAGAATAATAAAAAGGGTAAAAGTGTTCCAGTCTGCACATGCCAAAAGCATGGTGTCCAAAAGTTTCCCAAACAACAGCAGGTAAGGGGAAATCAAAGAAACAAGAACCAGATATTGTCCAATAAAACTAGTTCTCCAATTCAAACAGTCAAAAAATGCTTCCATTGTGGCAGGAATAATCACTTGGCCAGGGATTGCTTTTATAAACCATCTGTTGCAAAACAGAATGTGATTCCTAAAAAGACAAATTCTCAAAATTCAAAAACTTCAAAGGCCAAACTTCCTACTGCATCAGTTCCAAAGAAAACAGTTGATCACAGGTTCTCAAAAGTAAATAAGAAACAGTCCACACACCCAAAACAGGTTTTAGCTAAAACAAAATTAAACTTTAAACAGATATGGTCTGTTAAAGATAAAAACTCAGGTGAACCTGTTGATACAAATGTTGAAACTGCCAAGTCTAAAGTTGAGACTCCTAGTGCTAATTCTCAAGCTGTTAGCACTACAGACTCAGTTCAGACTGTTAGGCTCAAAATTGGGACTGCTAATGGATCATCTGAGACTGTTATTAAAAATAATGGACAAAATACCTGGATACCTCATGTGATAACTAAGTACTCTCCACAAAATCCATCAGTGGATCTCACTAAGTATAAGAAATCAAAGACAGTGTTTAGGTATGTAAATGCACAAGGACAACCCAAAACCAACTTGGTTTGCGTTTACTCCACTACTAACTAAGCTTCTATTTGTGCAGAGCAACCACAGGTCACCACATAAAACAAGATGGCATTTGGACAGTGGATGCTCTAGGCACATGACAGGCAATTCTGAGTGCTTGTCAAATTTCAAAGGCTTTGAAGGAGGATTTGTTGCATTTGGAGGAAACTCCAAAGGAGGTAAGGTTATAGGTAAAGGTACTGTTAATGCACGCAACATGATTTTCAATGATGTTTTGTATGTTGAACAGCTTAAGTATAACTTATTAAGTGTGTCTCAAATCTGTGACAAACAAAACATTGTTTTGTTTACAGATTCTGAGTGCATTGTCCTTTCAAAAGATTTTACAATTCCTGAAAATCTCTTTTTACTAAGAACACCAAGAAAGGACAATGTACATTGTTTGGACACAGAACTTTTATCCAAATCAAGTACTTTAAGCTGTTTGATATAGCCACTGCCTTAGTGTGTTTATCAACCGGCCAACAGTTCAATTTTTCTAATATGATTTTTCAGGTTATGCTAATACATCATGCCCTCAAACATGGGAAATTTTTGATGTATCTTAGATTTTTGGCTGAAATCATTGCAAGAACTTGCAGTAATTTCAATATACATAAAAGGATTCATGTTTCCCATAGGCACTCTTTACCTTCAATAAAACGACTTCTAAAACCAAGTGCCAATGTTTTGACGGTTGATGTCCCATTGCCTTCTACAATGATGGGCATCATTCCAAGAAACAGAGGAGAGGGTCCTGAGCAGGCTCAACCTAACGTTACTACTTCACCCCCAGGACCCCAACCCACTCCTCATGATACTCAAATGCCTTCAGTTCCTATTGATAAGCCCACATCCCCACTCAAATTATACAAAAGGAAAAGAGGACCAGGAGCTCCTTCCTCCTCAGCCCTCTTACAAGAGCCAAATAACCCTGTGCAGGAGGACACTTCTGCATAGAATACCCAAAGGTCACCCATTGAGGACACTCCCAACCTCAATCAGGAGGTGGACATCTCAACAGAGATTGTCCATATGGGTTCTGTGGCTGACACTACTGTTGCTTCTGCACAAGAGGCACAGGATAGTGCCAACATCAATAAGACCACTCCCATGGCAACAGAAGGTGTGCAAGCACCATCTGGAAGTCCCCAGTACCAAGAACAGAGGGGCCCAGAGGTTTCTACTTCTGGTATTCATGCCAGTGATAGATCACAAGCACCACATTCGTTTGCTGATCTTGAGGCTAGTCTGCAACTTATGCTTTTGACGGATCCTAAGCTGCAACCTGTTGTAGCAATGTTGGAATACCATCAGTCCATCATTGCTGCACAAGGAGCACAAATTATTGCTCTCAGACAGACAGAAGCTGCTCAAAACCAAAGAATGGATTATCTCCATAAAGGGTTCACCCTCTGTGGAAATAAGCTCATTAAATTAGAGCAAATGATTCGAACCCAATTGGCAAAGGTTGTAGGTCCTCCTGACCAAACCAATGCTTCCAAAAAGGGGGAGAATCATGAGATCCCTCAATCAGTCCAAGCAACTCCAACAGTCCAAGATTCTAGGCTAGCAGTCCCAACAGCTTCTCAAGCTGTTAGCCTAGAAACTCAAGCAGCTTCTACAAGAGCAACTGGAGTTGTTATCAGAGAAGGAATTCAGGCTCCCATCAGTTCAGTCCAAGCTACATCGTCTGCAATCGAAGATAAAGGCAAGGGTAATCTCATTGAGTCTCCAAAGCACAAATTTTCTTCTAGAGAAGTCCAGAATGCCTATGATGCTGAAATTGCAAGAAAAATAGCAGAAGAACAAGATCAGGCTCTAGACTAGCAAACCCAGGCCTCACTGCAAGATGATGAAACCTAGGTGATTATCTAAGAGGTTCTGTGGTCAAGCAAAGTGAAAGGAAGAGGAAAATGCCAACAGGGCATTCAAAGGCTGAGCATAGAAGATTTTTGATTAATTTTTCCTTTTCAGCTGGCATTCCAAAGAAGATGGCTCAGTCCATGAGCACAGAGAGGCTACAAGACATCCATGATAAAGAGATGAATAAACGAAAGGTAGCAAGAGTCTCCCAAGAAGTTCAAAGTCAACAAGAACCAGTGAAAGCTGATATAATCAAGGATCAAGCTGGTGAAAGTGATACTGCTCCTTCTTGTCAAGTTGCTGCTTCTATTCCCCAATCAGATACAATTTCACAGGCAAAGCTTGATCAGGTTAAAAGGGTGCTGTTTGAGCATCAGCTGCAGAAAGTAATGGAGATTGAAAAGACCCTCGACCAGCATGATTTCTCAAAACCTCTTATTACTTACTGGTATGCTAAGCCAATGGATAACATTGACTTAAGATATCATTTTGTAGTAAGAAGAGAAACTGGTCCTGAGGAAGAATATAAAAGTATGATGCATATAGTCCAAGGGATGACCAGAGATGAGCTCACAAGAATGCATAACGTTGGGTCTGTGACCCAAGTTAGATCCTCTCTTCCACAGGTCAAGCAGACTATCAAAGACCTAAAAAGCATTTTTGATCCTCAGTCTATAAATAAAGATATAGAAGATGCCAAGGAGATGAAGATTGCACAAGTTGATCTGTTTGTCAAATCAAAAACTTACAGAATCAGATTTGCAAATGGATCCGGTATGTTCTTCAATTTTGAATTTTATGATCTTCCAAAGGCTTTGTTACATCAGATGAGATCAGTAAGAATATATTGTGATAGAGAAGATCTGAATAAAGAATTTTTGAAGGCAGTCAATCAGAAACTTGCACAGTTGTAAGTCTTTGAAAGCCTTGGTTTGTAAATAACAGTTTACTTGGTTTTATTTCCTTATTTGTATAGAACTTAAAGTCTTATGTAAAGAATTTAAGTTAGGGGGAGATTGTTGGGAAATATTCTAAGTAGTTCAAACTGTTAGTTAGATTTCTCAGACTGTTAGTAGATTTTCTGTATAAGTACAAAGTTCATGCTGTTAGTTGAAGAAGTTCGAGCTGCTAGTATAAAAGTTCAAGCTGCCAGAGTAAATTCACTCAAGCTGCTCTGTTCAAGCTGCTAAGTGATTCAAGCTGCTCAACAGCTTCATACACAGAAAGTGCTGATATTCAGGAAAAGATATTTACACGAAGATTCCAGCATATCTACTATCAAGAGAAGTCAGAGTCCTTCAAGGAAACAAATCAGAAAGCATTATAAATACATAGAATAGGTTTTTCTATTGTATCAAGTTCCTGCACGTTCAAGTTTGTATTTTGCTTTTTTTTTTTAAGTTTTCATAAGCCCCTAAGGTTGTAAAACCCTAAGAACAATTTGTGTTCTTCGTCTAATCAAACAGATTAGAGGTGATTGTAATTATTAAGTTCAACAATACAAGCAATTTTGTTTATTCATTTATATTTATCTGTTATGGATTCTGAAAGCTTTTATTAAAATAATTAAGTGTTATTCCGCAAACTTCTTAATTAGACTTTGATTCAGTACAAGATTATTGATTTATACTCTGATCAATTCAAATCAGTTAATCTTAGGTAATTACATTTAGATCCTGACATCATACAATCATAACACTACTCTGTTGTCATCAGCATTAACTGATAAATCTAATTGTTGTGATTTCTTTTCAGGTGCTGATGGTAACTCTACTAAAGTCCATTATGAAGCTTTTGTTGCCAATGATGGATTGTTTGCTCTAAATGCTGAAGATCTAGAACAAATCCATCCAGATGATCTAGAAGAGATGGACTTGAAATGGCAGCATGCTATGTTGACTATGAGGGCTAAAAGGTTTCTGAAAAGAACTGGCAGATCAAACCTCCAAACCAGACCAGAAGGCAAACCAGCATTTGATAAATCAAAAGTTGAATGCTTTAAATGCCACAAGCTTGAACACTTTGCCAGAGAATGCAGATCCCAAGGTCAACAGCCACCAAGACCCCAGCAAACTAATCAAGCTTCATCATCACAAGCACTTGTTTCTCAAGAAGACAATGTGTTTGACTGGAGTGATCAGACAGAAGAGGAGTTTCATAATCAAGCTCTTATGGCAGAAACATCTAATGTCACTTCCACTGAAATACCATCTGAGGTAAATGCTAAACTCTGCTCTCAAACATGCAAAAATATGGTTAAAAATAACAGAGATCATAATGAGAGCATGTGCAAAACTCTAGCTAAGATGGAAGAAAGGAGATATAAGTACATGCAGGCCATATAAGATCTTGAAAAATAGATCAATGATTATAAGGATAATCAGATTCAAATGGGACATGATAGAACATATCATGAATGGGAGAAAAAGGAACTGAATAAGGAAATAGAGTCCCTAAATAAGAAACTAGATGAGGATGAACAAAAGGTGTTAGAAGTTAACAAGAAAGAAGAATCTGTTAATATACATTTAGGAAACTTCAAGTTGGCAAATCAAAAGCTGGAACACCTAATGGAAGTTCAATTTAAAGATAGGGTAAAATCTCAGCTAAATCCCAAAGAAGTTATAGGATACAGAGCCACTCCATCCCTATATAACAACAAATACATTCATCCCATGAGTGAAGTTGCTGATAGGCTTGTTAATGAACCATTAGATGATTCAATGACAACTGTAGATCCTATCCTTGAAAACAGTCCTGAATCTAAAGAAGAACTGATTCCAAATGCAAGCTGTGAGTGTAAAGAAGTTGAGAGAGAACACAAAACAATGAGTGCACCTATAGAAATACCTATCCCCAGTAAGAAAGGAAAAGAGAAGATGAGTCCATGCAATGCTGTTCCACATGTTCATGTACCTTCTAACTGTAACATTGCATCTTTCTCAACTGTTAATAAAAGGGGTAAGACTGTTCCAATTTGCACATGCCAAAAGCATGGTGTCCAAAAGTTTCCCAAACAACAGCAGGTAAGGGGAAATCAAAGGAACAAGAACCAGTTATGGTCCAACAAAACTGGTTCTCCAATCCAAACAGTCAAAAGATGTTTCCTTTGTGGCAGGAAAAACCATTTGGCCAGGCATTGCTTGTATAAACCATCTGTTGCAATACAGACTGTGGTCCAGAAACAGGCACTTGTTCAAAACACAAAAAATTCAAAGGCCAAACCACCTGTTGCATCAGTTCCAAAGAAGACAGTTGATCACAGGTTCTTAAAAGTCAACAAAAGACAGTCTACACACCAAAAACAAGTTTTGGCAAAATCCAAATCAAATTTTAAACAGATATGGTGTGTTAAAGGCAAAAACTCAGATTAAACTATTGATACAGATGATGAAACAGCTAGGTCTAAAGTTGGAACTGGTAGTGCAAACTCTGAAGCTGTTAGCACTAAAAACTCAGTTCAAACTGTTAAGCCTAAAACTGGAACTGGTAATGGATCATCTGAGACTGTTAATGCAATGACTGGAAAGAACACCTGGATACCTCATGTCATAACTAAATATTCGTCACAGAATCCACCAGTGGATCTCACTAAATATAAAAAGTCACAAACAGTGTTTAGTTATGTCAATGCACAAGGACAACCCAAAACCAACTTGGTTTGGGTTTACTCCACTACTAACTAAGCTTTTATTTGTGCAGGGCACCCACAGGTCACACCATAAAACAAGATGGCATTTGAATAGTGGATTCTCTAGGCACATGACAGGCAATTCTGAATGCTTGTCAAATTTCAATGGCTTTGAAGGAGGATTTGTTGCCTTTGGAGGAAATTCCAAGGGAGGTAAGGTAACAAGTAAAGGTACTGTCAAAGCAGGCAATATGATCTTCAATGATGTTTTGTATGTTGAACAGCTGAAGTACAATTTACTAAGTGTGTCTCAAATCTGTGATAAACAAAATATTGTTCTATTCACAGACTCTGAGTGCATTGTTCTTTCAAAGGATTTTAAAATACCTGAAAATCTTGTTTTACTGAGAACACCAAGAAAGGACAATGTCTACTGTTTGGACACAGATCTTTTATCCAAATCAAATACTTTAAGCTGTGTGATATCCAAAGCATCATCTAATGAGTCTGCTCTTTGGCACAGAAGGATGTGTCACATGAACTTCAAATCTATGAATGTTTTAGTCAAAAAGAATTTGGTATGAGGTTTACCACAAAAGGAGTTCATCTGTGATGATCATTGTGTTGCATGTCTTTAATGCAAGCAACACAAATCTTCTCATAAGGCCAAAGAAGTAAATTCAATCTCATTTGCTCTTCATCTTATTCATATGGATCTCTTTGGTCCAACATCTGTTTTGAGTTTGAATAAAAGAGCTTACTGTTTAGTCATTGTTGATGATTTCACCAGTTTTACATGGGTCTACTTTCTTAGGACTAAAGATGAAACTGCTTGTAAGGTCTACGACTGCAAGATCTATCTAGACGCGGATCCGTAAACGAGTGCGGAATCCTCGTTGACGGTTAGACGGACAACTCTCAACCAACGGAACACGGAGACTATTAGACGCTGAACGAACGACACACGAACGATCCTACGTACTAATTCTCTCCGAAACGGCACTCACCTAGCTGATAAACTCGAGATCGCCTCTTGCTTAATTCCTCACGAATTCTGCAAAAAGTCTGCTAATTATTCGAGTCTATCCCTAATTATAGACCCTGATTCGAGTCTGTTGTGGGCCAACCTCGAATCTGGCCCAAGGCCCATTCGAGTCTGTCCATATTGACAGTCTCGAATCTAGCCTTCTTTCGAATCTATGGTTACATTCGAATCTATCACAGATTCGAATGTCAACCCATATATAATTCGAATCTAGCCTTTTATATAAACAACTAAGTGTTGAACCTTACGTTATTACTTATGATTGAATTTATCTTTGTACTTTATGTTTGAACTTCTTGTAATACGTTACATCAAGTTCAAACATAAAAACACTAATAAATATCAACCATATATAAACATATATATCACACACTTGCTAAAATCACAATGTAGGATCACTTAGACTGCTGTCGTCACACAGGATGTACCAACAGACTCCCCCTTGACGATAGCTTCTAATAATTCACACATTTGATTTAAGAACTTTGTTTATTTATTGATTCAAAACACTACCAGCATACAGACCTTTCTCGATGCATACCTTGACCACATTTTCATACTTACTAGCCTCAGTATCCATATGTGCGTCACTGGAAATCTTACAATTATACAAAATCTGCAGATCTTCTTTAGATAGGTTTACCAGGTGAAGCGGGTCATAGACTCTAAGAATAACATTTTCTTCTAAGTCTTCCATAACCGCTTCCCCAGTTTCCGTGTCAGCATACCACCACTTCAGATTCTTCAGAATATTTTGTGGCATTGGCTTGAGAGGAACCCTCCTAAGACATCTAGCCTGCTTGTAGTGAATCCTCATCCAAGGTCTTCCAGTTAGAGGATCAATACGTGACGGATCCTCTACTCTGCTCCCGACCCTTGGATTCAAACGTTCGAACTTCCTTGATCTCCCTTCCTTTCTTATGATTCTTTCGATTACGCTCGCGTAGGGATCATTGCCAATGTTTATAAGATCTTTCCAAGCTAGCGCAGTGATTTCGATCTTTGGCAGGGAGTTGAACGCTTTTAAAGTTCGCCTCATGTACTGAAGCCCGTCTTTTCTTTTTATTACAAATAGCTGCAGATCTCTGTCAAAGAACCAGCTTAGAATTCGCTCAGACAGCTTCCCAGTACCTGGAACTCTCATTGTCTTTTTAATTGCTGCTTCTTTCTCTTCAGCCCTGAACCATAGCTTTCGTTTTTCTTCAATAGTTAGCTCTCTTGCAGGTTCTTCTGTCGATGGCTGAGGATTCAATGCAACATTAACTATATCTGCATCGACAATTTTATTTCCATCAATCATGTAAGTATCAGTGATAGGATTCTGCTGCACCACTATCTCGTCAGCTTCATCATCCTCATCAGCAAGTACTTCATCATCCGACCGCCAGTCGACTATCTCCTCTGGCACAAACTCCCCTTCTTCCAGCTCTTCATCTTCGTTATCAAAACCTACATCCAGTGGATCATCTTCAAGATCCATGAGCGCTTCAATCATCTCGCTGATCTCAAAGTCTGTAGGCTGTTTAGATGAACTGGCCTCACCTCTTTCTCCTTCGCCTTGACTAGGCTCCCCCTCAACTTGTGTAACTTGAGCTGCAGGAAAATCTACAGACTCAAACTCTTTATTCGCACCGGGATCATCGCCTTCATGATCATCTCTTCTCTGCACCTCCTGATCTCGGCACGATGTCTCCCCCTGAGCCTGTAAATTTTTCATTAACTGCTCAATTAGGGAGCGCATCGACCTTATCTCAGCCGCCTGATCGCAAACAAAAGTTTTGATTTCTACGTTCTCTTCCTGGACTTGCTCCACAATCTTCTTCAAATCGGCATTTTCTTTATCAAGATTTGCATTATGAGTCTGAATTTCTCCGATCGCCTTGGTTAGGCTTAAGATTTGGACATTCTGGAAGTCAACGCGAGCTTTAAGCTGCAGAAACCTTTGATTGTCAGTGTATGTGGTCGAGGCAGATGGAATGGACTGTATAGGAGAAGGAATGAACGGTGATGGTATATACGGTTCATCTTGAGGTGGTGGTGGTGGTGGAGTGGTGGTTTGAGGTTCCTGATGTTGTGGACTTTCTGGTTGATCTACAGGAGCTGAAGACGATCCTTGCATGAACCTGTGACGTTTGGCCCGTTGCCTTGTCACTAGTTGAGGAACTTCTTCTTCTTCAAAATCAGACTCTTCCAATTCCCTGTTCACGCGCCTCCTCGAACCACCCTCATTTATAATCAATCTTGAACCATAAGTTCCAATTTGAATATCTGGAACAGCAGCTGCCGGAACGTCCGCGGATTCTGAGTCGGATTCCGAGGATGTTAATCCGTCATCTGCCCCTTCTGGCTCGTATTCCTCCACGTCTCTAAAAATATCATCTTCCTCTGCTGGTGGACTAAGCAGCTCACCAACCAGTGCTGCTGCAACGTCTTCATTGGCATGAGACCCTGCCTCCCAAATTTCATTAAGCGTCTGGCTTAGCTGTTCAGCTTCTCTCGCAATATTTGAGGTCCCAGCTTCTTGAATATTTGAGGGCCCGGCTTCTGTAACATCTGGTTGCTGGCTTGTCGAAGGCCTGGTTGCCTGAATTTGACTCGCTGCTGGTCTCAGTCGGCGTCTTGGATCACGTGGCCGAGCACGAGGCTGTTGTTGCTGTTGACGTTGCTGTTGTTGTTGCTGTTGACGTTGTTGCTATTGTTGTTGTTGTGGAAACTCAACGACCCCTGCCCAGTTGGCATTCTCCGGGGCTTGAAAATCTCTATCCACAATAGCTCCGAACAATGGACGAGCAACAGGAACAGCCAATCTTCCTCGGTGTGAGGAACAATCAGCGAAAATCCTTTTGTCCAGGATGGCAACACTCTGAAAGTCATTTGTTATTGGCAAGTTCGGCAAAAAGTGTCTGATCAACATCATAATGAATCTCGGATAGAGCAAGAACTGCTGATTTTCGGGAGCAGATATCTGATGAACAAACTCCGAAAAGATCATCTCTGAAAAACTATATGGGCGATTATACACCATTGCGACAATCCCTGATTGAATCTTCGCGACAATATAGTCAAATCCTGCCTTTTTCGCAGCAAAGCACACCATGAATACATGCGCCAAAAATCGCCATTGTCCTATCAATCCACTTTTCATGTATGACACTTTTGTCACATCGAGGCTGTACCCCATTCTTTGAAAGGCCGCTTGCCTTATATTCATCGGAAATTCTATAGGACCAGCTTCTTGTTCCTGAGTGCCCAACTGCAGCACTTGACGAATCATATCAGCCGAAAATACTAACGGCTGTCCTTCAATGCGCGTGCGTAGAACTGTCGGAGTGACCGAGCAGTCTACTTGCAAATGGTCATAAAATTGACGGATGTAGGGTAACACTAGCTGCACATTATGCCATAGTGCATGTCCGATCCTTGATTCAGCTAGAAAATCCAGTATTTCACGGAATCCCTGCGCCTCAGGGAGATTCATGTCTGGATTAAGGACCATATTATGTTTAGGAACAAAAGCGCGAACTGCCATATCTAGAAGTGTCTGTAGAATCGAACACAACGTCTTCAAAGTCGACAAAATGTCGTTTAGGAGAGAAACGGTAGACTCGAGAACAGATTCGAAATCTCCAATATAGATTCGAGAGTATAGATTCGAAAACAGTAAGTAGTAAATGACTTCACTGTGGACCTATTTATACAACCAACCTTCGAGTCTAAGTGTAGATTCGAATCTACTGACAGATTCGAAGTCTTACTGCTTCGAGTCTGTCTTAGATTCGAAACCACCAATACTTAGAAAAATTTTCGAAAATTTTGAAATAAATTCAACTTTTCCAACTTTTTTCTACGGTATCGTGTAACCAGATAATACTATGCCAATTCTTTTACCCTAAGCAACAGATATTTCACGCAATGTTTATTTTATTCAACTTTGAATGCACCCTCAGTAACTTTTGACCATTTACCTAAGTAAAAATTAAACTAAACTAAAATAAAATAAAATAAACTAAGGTAAAAATAAAATAAAATAAAGTAAAATAAAATTTTGACCAAAAAATTAATCTAGACTTAAGAAAAATTTACAATCTAAGCTAAATACTTATCAACATATTTTTGATGAGTATAGTCTAAGAAAGGTTCAATCAGATAGCGATGTTTGATACTAACTTTCAGTACTTAAACTTTCACACTTAGGAATTTTTGATTCCTTTGATTGTTTGTTGTGACATACCTATTTAGCCAATTGTTGGTATTTTACCCTGTTAAACATTCTACATTTCGGAATATCCCTTGGCCTTTTTATTTATCAGGAAATTATCTTACGTGACATAGACATAGACATACTTTTATGATCAAGGCACACAGACAAAGATTCTAACTTGTTGGTATTTGCAAACTTTCTTTAAAAGACAAACGTCGGACACAGGTCTGTATTTTCATACAACAAAGTGTCTTAGTTCGACTTAAGGTTTATTTTTAAAGTTAGCAGATAGCGGTGACAGGTCTGTACTGACGTACAACAAAGCGACATGTCTGCTAACCCGAATCTAAACAGAGACAACAGGTCTGTACTTACGTACAACAGAGTTGCATGTTTTCGACTCTCAGTTTTACATGATATTTCTAGTCTTTCCATTTTCAGATGTATTTGATGTTGCCATACATCCCCAGAAAGTTTGCATACCTCATTTAGACTCAATGTTTGTATGTCTTGTACATAAAAATTAAGACCGATTGGTCGTACATCTAAGTTAGTGACACGCTTGACTTTTTCTAGAATATTTTATTAGCCTTGAGATTCCCTATATGTATTATGCCTACCAACACATCAAACTAAATAACGTATAACACTTAGGATTTAGTTGCATTATGTGTGAAAGCCTAAATACTTAGAGTCTGTAACGACGGTGCTAATTTTCGTCACTTTGAACCTATGTATCTAAGACTTAACTCCTTTTCTGATATTCTCTTTTTTTGTATTTTTTTTTAATTTTCTCTCTTTTTTCTTTTGTTTTTCATAAGAAAAAGCAGTAAAATAAGCTAACCTACTGACTTACTAAAAATAGAAACTTACTAAAATTAGAAACTTACTAAAAATAGGAACTTTCCTAAATTAGCAGACTACTGTAAAGAAAGAAATACTACTACTCTAAAATAAAATAAACTTACTACTACTAAGGTCAAATTACTCTGGGTTGCGCATTCCATTCAGTTGAATTAAATACTCAAACCGTGACTTATCAAACGCTTTGGTAAATAAATCTGCATTATTATCTTCAGTTGCCACCTTTACCAGTTTGATTAAGTTCTTTTCAGCACAATCACGAATAAAATGATGCCTTATGTCTATGTGCTTTGTTTTACTGTGTTTAACTGGATTATTAGTTATAGCAATTGTAGATTGATTGTCTATCCTAATAGGAGTTTGAGTGTAAGCCAAACCGTAATCCCGCAATTGTTGTTGTATCCACAGAACCTGTGAACAGCAACTACCAGCAGCAACATACTCGGCCTCGCACGTCGACACGGCTACCGATGTTTGTTTCTTGCATTGCCAAGATACCAATCTCCCTCCTAGGAACTAACAACCTCCAGTTGTTGATTTCAGCGTCAAGCTGCATCCTCCGTAGTCAGAATCCGTGAACGCCTCCAACTCTAGATCTCCCTCCGCGTGATACCAAAGTCCCAGCTTCGGTTTCGACTTGAGGTATCGTAGAATCCGCTTCACAGCTTTCATATGCATCTCCTTCGGATTCGCTTGAAACCTAGCACAAATACAAACAGCAAACATAATATCAGGTCTTGAAGCAGTTAAATACATAAGTGACCCAATCATGGCCCGATATAAAGTCGGATCCACATCGGAATCACTTTCAGTACCAGGCCCGAGATTGTGATTCACTTGAATCGGCGTGCTGAAATGGGCAGTCAACTTAGTTCCCTCCATCCCAAACCGTTCTAATATGTCATAGACATACTTAGTTTGATGGATAAACATTCCTTCCTTCTTTTGTTCAACTTGTAACCCTAAAAAGAAATTCAACTCCCCCATAGCACTCATCTCGAACTTAGACTTCATCACCTTTTCGAAATCTTTGCACATCTGTTCGTCTGATGATCCAAAAATGATATCATCGACGTACACTTGTACCAAGATAAAGTGTTCACCCTTCCTTTTCACAAATAGAGTACTATCTATCCTACCCCTTTCAAAACCGTTTTCTAAAAGATGGTTGGATAAAGTCTCATACCACGCCCTAGGTGCCTGATGTAATCCATAAAGAGCCTTATCTAAGCGATATACTCTATCAGGATATTTTGGATCTGTAAATCCGGGCGGTTGTTCTACATACACCAACTCCTTCACTTTCCCATACAGGAAAGCACTCTTAACGTCCAGTTGATATACCTTAAAGCCTTTGAAGGAGGCAAACGCTAGAAACAACCTAATGGCTTCCAGCCTTGCTACTGGTGTCAAAAACTTCGTTGTAATCGATTCCCTCCTCTTGGTTGAAACCCTTTACAACTAATCTCGCCTTGTTGCGCGTGACTATACCCCGATCGTCTCTTTTGCACTTAAAAACCCATTTGGTTCCTATTGCAATCTCCCCTCGAGGTAACGGAACTAACTCCCACACTTCTAGTTTCCTAAATTGTGAAAGTTCTTCCTGCATCGCTTCAACCCAGGAGTTGTCCTTAAGTGCCATTTGCACATTTTTGGGCTCTACTTGCGATATGAAACACGAATATAGACATGTGTGATATGCCTCGGAGTCGTTTATCATCGACAACAACACAGTGTTGTTATTTACACTACTCCGAGTCCTCACACCCTCGTTAGGATTTCCTATGATGCTTTCTATTGGATGGTTCTTGTTAATCCTAGAGGTCTCTATTTCATCAACCCTTAGATTATCTCCTAAGTTGGATCCTATTTCACCTAAAGGGGGAACAGGATCAGCTTCTACATTTTCCTCCTCACGGACGCTTTCCTCAGAGTTAGAACTTGAAGCTTGAGTCTGATTCTCAGTGTTAGGTGCCTCTTGATCAGCAACTTCTGGAGATCCATCTACAGTCGCAGTAGGCTCGGACGTAGATTCGAACGTGGTCCTTGGAAAGATTTGGCCATCGTCGTTCAGATGCAACGTTGCCATGTCCTTCTCGATTGTACCTGCATTATCATCCAGAGGAATGTTAAATGACTCAAATAACTTATCATAGTCAAATATCCATTCCGGACCAGTTTGGGGTTCATGTGTATAACTTGTGACTTCAATGTTATACACAATCTCCACAGTACCAGTTGTTTTGTTAAACACCCGTTTGTTTGGTGAGTTTGGCACATAACCTAGGAAGTATCCTTCGTCAGCCTTTTCACCAAACTTCGGTTGATGTTTTGTTCTTAAAAGTGTGCATGGTACTCCAAACGGTTCGAATCCAGTTAAGTTAGGTGGCCGTTTATTCAAAATTTCATAGCATGTTTTGTTCAATGATTTGACTGTAAGGACTCGGTTTAAAATGTGGCACGCGGTATTCACTGCCTCCCCCCAAAACATGGTAGGAAGCTTTGAATCCGAAAGCATAGTCCTTGCAGCCTCAATCAAAGTTCTATTTTTACGTTCGGCCACCCCATTCTGTTGAGGTTCATATGGTGCACTGAATTGATGCACTATGCCCTTTGATAGGCAATATACACCAATTACAGTGTTTTTGAATTCAGTTCCATTATCACTACGAATACATTTAACCCTAGTTCCGTATGAGTTCTCCACTTGGTCCAAGAACCCGATGAGCCTTGCAGCCGTCTCGTCCTTCGTACCTAAAAAGAAAACCCAAGAAAAACGTGAGTAATCGTCGGTGATAACTAAGCAGTACCAACTACCTCCAATACTCCTTTTGTTGATTGGGCCGAAAAGGTCCATGTGCAACAGATCGAATGTTGAGGCTATGGAATTCTGTTTCTTGTAAGGTCTACGACTGCAAGATCTATCTAGACGCGGATCCGTAAACGAGTGCGGAATCCTCGTTGACGGTTAGACGGACAACTCTCAACCAACGGAACACGGAGACTATTAGACGCTGAACGAACGACACACGAACGATCCTACGTACTAATTCTCTCCGAAACGGCACTCACCTAGCTGATAAACTCGAGATCGCCTCTTGCTTAATTCCTCACGAATTCTGCAAAAAGTCTGCTAATTATTCGAGTCTATCCCTAATTATAGACCCTGATTCGAGTCTGTTGTGGGCCAACCTCGAATCTGGCCCAAGGCCCATTCGAGTCTGTCCATATTGACAGTCTCGAATCTAGCCTTCTTTCGAATCTATGGTTACATTCGAATCTATCACAGATTCGAATGTCAACCCATATATAATTCGAATCTAGCCTTTTACATAAACAACTAAGTGTTGAACCTTACGTTATTACTTATGATTGAATTTATCTTTGTACTTTATGTTTGAACTTCTTGTAATACGTTACATCAAGTTCAAACATACAAACACTAATAAATATCAACCATATATAAACATATATATCACACACTTGCTAAAATCACAATGTAGGATCACTTAGACTGCTGTCGTCACACAGGATGTACCAACACTGCTGAGTTAGTTAAATCATTTATTCTTAAGATAGAAAACCAATCCAACTTAAAAGTCAAGGTGATCAGGTCGGACAATGGAACTGACTTTAAAAATCATA
Organism: Centrapalus pauciflorus; assembly: GCA_020465985.1. NCBI lineage: Eukaryota > Viridiplantae > Streptophyta > Magnoliopsida > Asterales > Asteraceae > Centrapalus > Centrapalus pauciflorus. The sequence continues at coordinate 268,613 of JAANYP010001650.1, read as the reverse complement.
TCCTAAACAGTTTCTGTGAGTCTAAAGGTATTGCAAGGCAATATAGTGCACCAAGAACACCACAACAAAATGGTGTAGCTGAAAGAAAGAACAGAACTTTAGTTGAGGCTTCTAGAACCATGCTAGCTGATTCCAAACTGCCAATGACCTTTTGGACAGAGGCAGTCAATACAGCTTGTTATGTGCTAAATAGGGTTCAAGTTGTTCAATCACACGGGAAAACTCCATATGAGTTATTCCATCATAGAGTTCCCTTAATAGCCTTTCTAAAGTCTTTTGGATGTTCATGCACTATTCTTCACACTAAGACTCACTTAGGTAAGTTTTAAAGTAAGGCTGAAGAAGGTTTCTTTGTAGGATACTCTACACAAAGCAAAGCCTATAGAGTATATAATAGTGTGTCTAAAACCATTGAAGAAAGTGTCAATGTTGAGTTTAATGAAAACACTGCAAATGTCAAAGGCATTGGTCCTGATTGGTTGTTTGATTTAGTTTCACTAACAAATTCTCTGAGCTTTGTTGAGTATGCTACAGAATCTGATGTAAACAGGGTTGAAGCTGCCAACACAAATTCTCATGCTGGTCACACACATACTCAAACTGTTGGCACAAAGTTTCAGACTGTTGAAGATTCTGATAAATGGGATGAGTATACTGTTCTACCACTTCTATCTTGTGACCCACCAGGGGTACAGGATGCTCAACATGATACAAATCTAGAGTCTGAAGTGCTAATCCCAAGTCCTGAGGTAAGAGCTTCATCCAATAGGGAAACAGTCCCATCTTCTGGTCAAGCTGTCCCTGAAGCTGAACCATCAAGTGGTCCTGAAGGAGATGATACCAATCTAGGTACATCATTTCAGACAGACAGAGAGCCCACGCTTAGAGTTCACAAGTATCACCCTCTCAATCAGATCATGGGTGATCCACGCACTCCTGTACAGACAAGGACAATGGTTCACAAGGAGTCTACTAATGCTGAATATGCAGTTCCTGAATTTAGACTAGCTGTCTTTGAACATGCATGTTTCATGTCACAATTAGAACCTAAGAAGGCATCTGAGGCTTTGAAAGATCCATCTTGGATTGAGGGAATGCAGGAAGAAATATTGCAATTCAAGATTCAGAATGTATGAACTCTAGTTGATCTTCCTAAAGGAAAGAGAGCAATTGGTACAAGATGGGTGTTCAGAAACAAGAAAGATGAGAGAGGGATAGTTAAAACCAAACCAAGACTGGTAGCACAAGGATACACTCAAGAAGAAGGAATAGATTATGATGATGTCTTTGCCCCAGTAGCAAGGATAGAAGCCATCAGACTGTTCCTAGCCTATGCCAGCTTCAAAGGATTCAAAGTGTACCAAATGGATGTGAAGTCTGCATTCCTGTATGGTACAATTGAAGACGAGGTCTATGTGTATCAACCCACCTGATTTGAGGACTACAAGTATCCAGACAGATTCTACAAATTAGACAAAGCCCTCTATGCCCAAGAGCATGGTATGACACTCTATCATCATACCTTCTACAAAATGGTTTCAAGAGAGGTACTCTGGACAAAACATTGTTCACAAAGTCCATCAAATCTGAGATTTTGCTTGTTCAGATCTATGTTGATGATATTATCTTTGGGTCAACAAATGACAGTCTGTGCAAAGAGTTTGAGACTTTAATGCACAAAAAGTTTCAAATGAGTTTAATGGGAGAACTCACCTTCTTTCTAGGATTGCAGGTCAAGCAGAAGCCCACAGGACTTTTTATAAGTCAATCAAAGTATGTTAAAGACATTCTGGAAAAGTTTGGTTACAAAGATACGAAAGTTGCTAGTACTCCAATGGACACTCACAAGCAGCTTGATGCAGACAAAGACGGAGTCGATGTGGACATTCACCTATACAGATCCTTGATAGGTTCTCTAATGTATCTCACATCTTCTAGACCTGATACAATGTTTGCTATTTGTGTTTGTGCCAGGTTTCTATGTGCTCCAAAGGACTCACATTTGTTTGCTGTGAAGAGAATTTTTAGATATCTCAAGGGCCAACCTCATTTGGGCCTATGGTATCCTAAAGACTCTCCTCTTGAGCTAACAGCCTACTCTGACAGTAACTATGGAGGATGCAACATTGACAGAAAATCCACAACTGGTGGATGTCAATATCTAGGAGCAAGACTGGTCTCTTGGCAGTGCAAAAAGCAAACAATTGTCTCCACCTCATCCACTGAAGCTGAATATGTAGCAGCTGCCAGCTGCTGTTCTCAAGTGATTTGGATTCAAAATCAACTGAGAAACTATGGTATGAACTTCCTATCTACTCCTATTCACATTGACAACTCAAGTGTCATAAGCATTGTACAAAATCCAGTGAAATTTCCCAAAACCTAGCATATAGACATTCGATTTCATTTTTAAGAGATTGTAATGAGAAGAAATTAATCCAAGTTACCAAAATTAATACAGATGATCAGTTAGCTGATCGATTTACAAAACCATTTGATGTAGGAAGATTCACCTTCCTAGTATCAAATATTGGCATGGTTAATATGGATTAATTTGTTTTTCATCATTCTCTCTTATGTTATGAAGAATACATTTAATTCATATGCTTGATTAAGGGGGAGACACTGATTCATTAGAATATGCTTCATTTTCAACTAACAACTTGAGTCTTTTCTCAAGCTGCTAGTGCATTTCACTCGGACTGTTAGTTGTTTTCACTTGATCTGTCAAAGTGTGCAGGGTAATTCTGTCATTTCATACAAGTGTGTGTGCGGGATTAGATATTTTCGAAATCCCCAAACCTTTAAAGGTCTCAGTTTCGTTCAATTGTAACTACCAGTTGCAAAAATATCCTCCACGACCTTTCTTTTCTCTCTGAGCGATTTCCACACAAATCTCTCAAACCCTAAATCACCGTCTTGATCATCAATGGAGTTTGTCAAAGAACACAACTGTCTCCCCTATTCACTCAAACACACTGACCTTCACCCATTCCACGACATGATGGACTTCCTTTGAAGTTCCCATATCCATCATGCCCTCTCTATAAGTCCCACCATCTATATATCCCATATAGAGAGTTTTGGAAATATGCCTCTGTCAAAACCATCAACGTAGTCACCTCTTTGACATCCAAAATCGATGGCAGCCCTATTTCTGTTACCGAGGAAACCATCCGCCAACACTTGCATCTTCAAGATGCCGCAGGTATTTCTGATCTATCCCTTACTGCCTTACATGTAGTCCTTTTTGCAATAGGGTATAGGGGCCCTACTGATTCTTTCACTTTCTTTAAAGCATATTTTGCCCCTAAGTGGAAATACCTTGTGCATGTTATACAACAGTGCATAAGCCCTAAAAGAACTGGTTGGTCAGAATTTTCTTCAAATATAGCCACTGCCTTAGTGTGTTTATCAACGGGCAAAAAGTTCAATTTTTAAAACATGATTTTTCAAGGGATTTTAAGGCATCATGCCCTAAAGAACCCACTGAGGACACTCCCACCCTCAATTTGGAGGTGGCCATCCCATCAGAGGATGTCCATATGGGGTTTGTGGCTGACAGTACTTATGTCTCTGCACAAGAGGCACAGGCCAGTGTTAACATCACTAAGACCACACCCATGGCAACAGAGGGTATGGAAGCACCTTCTGGAAGTCCCCAGTACCAAGAACAAAGGGGCCCAGATGTTTCTACTTCTAGAATTCATGCCAGTGATAGATCACAAGCACCACTATCATTTGATGATCTTGAAGCTAGTCTGCAACTCATGATATTGACGGATCCTCAGTTGAAACTTGTTGTAGCCGTATTGGAACATTACCAGTCCCTTATTGCTACACAGGGGGCACAAATTACAGCACTACAACAGACAATAGCAGCTCAACATCAGCGAATGGACTATTTTCATCAAGGGTTCACCCTATGTGGGAATAAGATCATTCAACTTAAGAAGATGATTCGAACCCTAATGGCAAAGGTTGTAGGTCCTTCTGGCCAAACCAATGCATCCAAAAAGGGGGAGAATCAAGAGATCCCTATTTCAGTCCAAACAGCTTCAACCCAACAGTCCCAGATTCTAGGCTAACAGTCTCAATAGCTACTCAAGCTGTTAGCCTAGAAACTCAAGCTGCTCCAATCAGAACAACTGGAGTTGTTATCAGAGAAGGAATTCAGGCTCCTGTCAGTACAGTCCAATCCACAGCATCTGCTTCCAGAGATAATGGCAAGGGTATACTAATTGAATCTCCAAAGATTAAATTCTCCTCTAAAGAAGCCCAGGTTGCTCATGTTGCTGAATTTGCAAGAGAGTTTTGAATGGACAGGATGATCTTCTAGACCAGCAAACCCATGCTCAAATGAATGATGAAGAAACCTTAGGTGATTACCTAAGAAGGTTTGTGGTCAAGCAGAATAAGAAGAAAAGGAAAATGCCGACAGGGCATTCAAAGGCAGAACACAGAAAATTTTTTATCAACTTCTCTGCATCAGTTGTAATTCCAAGAATAATGGCTCAGTCATGGCCAACAGAAAAGCTGCAGGACATACATGACAAAGAAATGGAAAAACATGCAGCCAAAGCCTCCCAACAAGTCCAAAGTCAACAAGAACCTGTTCAAGCTGGTGTCAGTATTCCTCCTCCTCCTGTTCAAACTGTTGCTCCTGCTCAAACTGCTGCTAATGATCCTCAATCAGAAGCTATTCAACAAGCAAAGTTTGATCAGGTGAAAAGGATGCTGTTTGAACATCAGCTACAAAAAGTAATGGAAATTTAAAAGACCATCGATCAGCATGACTTCTTCAAGCCTCCAATAACATACCGGTATGCTAAGTTAATGGATGACATTGATTTAATATATCACTTTGTAGTCAAAAGAGAAGCTGGTCCTGAGGAAGAATACAAGAGCATGGTTCAACTTGTACAGAAGATGACCAGAGAAGAGCTCGCTCAAATGCATCGTGTTGGAACAGTTAGTCAATCTAGGTCTCCACTTCTTTGGGTGATGCAGAGTGTAAAAGATCTGCAAATCATTTTTGATCCAGAATCTATCAGAGGAGATATAGAAGCTGCCAAGCATATGAAGATTTTACATGTTGATCTATATGTGAAATCAAAGACATATAGACTCAAATTTGCAAACGAATCCAGCATGTTCTTCAATTTTGAGTTCTTTGATCTTCCAAAAGCATGGTTACTGCAAATAAGCTCAGTGAATATTTACTGTGATAAAGAAGAGATGAAAAGAGATTTTTTAAAGGCAATTAAGCAGAAACTTTCACAACTGTAAGTTTTTGGATGTCTTAGTTTGTAGATTACAGTTTTACTTCGTTTTATTTCCTTATGTATACAAAAACTTAAAGTCTTGTGTAAATAATTTAAGTTAGGGGGAGATTGTTGGGAAATATTCTAAGTATGTCAAGCTGTTAGTTAGATTTCTCAAACTGTTAGTAGACTTTCTGTGTAATTACGAAGTTCAAGCTGTTAGTTGAGAAAGTTCAAGCTGCTAGTTCAAAAGTTCAAGCTGCCAGTGTTCAAGTTTAAGCTGCTCAACAGATAGACTTCAAACTGTTCAACAGTTCAATAAACCGAAAGTGCTGAAATTCAGGAAAAGATTTATATTCGAAGATTCAAGCATATCTACTTCCAGAGAAATCAGAGTTTTCCAAGGAAACAAATCAGAAGGCTTCATATATAGATAGAATAGGTTTTTCTATTGCAAGCTTGCACGTACATGTTTTTGATTTAGTAGTAATTGCCTATTGGTTAAATTTTCATAAGCCTCTAAGGTTGTAAAACCCTAAGAATACTCTGTGTTCTTCATCTAATCAAACAGATTAGAGGTGATTGTAATCATTGAGTTTGGTAATACAAAAGATTTGATTTTGATTATATTTATGTGTTATTTGTTTTGAAAAATTTTCTTAAAACAGTTAAGTGTTATTCCGCAAACTTCTTAATTCAACTTTGATTCAATACAAGGTTATTGGTTTTATACTCTGATTGATTCAAACCAGTTAATCTTAGGTGGTGATTTTGATCTTGACGATATGGCCATTATGAGTTCTTCGTTATGCCCTTTGGATTGACTAACGCAACCACGGCTTTCATGGATTTGATGAACGGGTGTGTAGATCTATGTCGGATCGGTTCGTGATAGTGTTCATCGACGACATCCTGATCTATTCGAGGAATGCCGAGGACCACGAGCAGCACTAACGAGAGGTTTTAACCGTGCTGCGAAAGGAGAGACTGTATGTGAAGTTCTCTAAGTGCGAGTTCTGGTTGCGAGAGGTTCAGTTTCTGGGGCATGTTGTGAGCGTCGAGGGTATTAAAGTGGATCCAGCGAAGATAGAGGCTGTTATGAGTTGGGAGCCGCCGAAGACCGTGCCTGAGATTCGCAGCTTTTTGGGATTAGTCGGGTACTATCTCCACTTCATTCAGGACTATTCGAGGATTTCCATGCCGTTGACAAGATTGACACGATAGTCCGTTCCTTTTGTGTGGTCCGATGAGCAGGAGTTGGCCTTCAGAGAGCTGAGTCTCGGTTATGTCAGACTCCACTGTTAGCATTACCCGAGGGTACAGAGGATTTTGTGGTGTATTGTGACGCGTCAGGTACCGGATTAGGTTGCGTTCTGATGCAGCGGGGTAAGGTGATAGCTTATGCGTCGCGACAGCTGAAGACTTATGAGGAGAACCATGACGTGCACGATCTCGAGTTAGACGCGATAGTGTTTGCGTTGAAGATATGGCGTCATTATTTGTATGGGTTTCGATTTGTGGTGTATACAGGTCATAAGAGTCTTCAGTACTTATTCAGTCAGAACGAGCTCAATAAGAGGCAGCAGCGCAGTTTAGAGCTACTGAATGACTACGACTGCGAGATCCAGTACCACCTGGGTAGAGCCAACGTGGTGGCAGATGCGTTGAGCCGTAAGGCGTGCGGCCAGACAGTGGTTTCTCGAGCAGCGAGGCTCGAGGTCACGTCGACTCTTGTGGAGAGCTTGAGACTGGCTCAGTTAGAGGGTCTACGAGCAGAGAATGTGAAGAGAGAGCGACTTACTGGTCAGCTTGATGTTCTGAGCAGAGACAGCAGAGGGTTGTATGTGTTCCACGATCGAGTCTGGGTTCCGAGAGTCGGTAATATTTGGCAGTTGATGTTGGATGAGTCGCACCAATCGACACTGTCTATCCACCCCGGGAGCACCAAGATGTATCGAGATTTGCGCGAGTTCTACTGGTGGCCTGGAATGAAGAGAGATGTGGGCCGATATGTCAAGGAGTGTATGACTTGTCTGCGCGTTAAGGCCGAGCATCAGAAGCCTCACGGGCATTTGCAGCCTCTTAAGATCCCCGAGTGGAAGTGGTATCATATCACGATGGATTTTATCGTTAGACTTCCACGCACGGTTCGAGGCAACGATATGATATGGGTGATCATGGATCGGTTGACGAAGAGTGCTCAGTTCCTAGCGGTTCGGGGTACCATTACTATGGATCAGTTGGCTCGGTTGTATATTAATGAGGTGGTTTCGAGGCACGGCGTTCCGATGTCGATTACGTCTAACAGAGATACGCAGTTTACTTCGAGGTTCTGGCAGAGCTTTCAGCGCGAGTTGGGGACGAGAGTTCAGTTGAGCACAGCGTACAGACCTCAGACAGACGGGCAGACAGAGCGGACGATTCAGACTCTCGAGGATATGCTCCGAGCGTGCACGACGACTTCAGTGGTAGTTGGGACGTTCGAGTCGACCGCGTGCCGATCCGCGATAGAGTTTCGGGTTTCAGTTAACTTTGGGTAATCAGTGAGTACTCGAGTTCTTTCAAAACGCACGTGCATTTTACTAGTCGTTTATGTGATTGTGATATATGTGTGAGACTGAAATGTAGCGCGCAGGTATGAATCTCTCTACCCTATACGTGCTATATGTGTTTGAGTTGCAGGTGTCCGCGATATGTGATCGCGCAGGCTGGCTGTCCCTAACCAGTCACGAAGTATGAGACTCTATATATACAACATTGTTATTGTCAGGTCGCTCATGTGCCTATTGTGAGCTAACCGTTGCTGTGTGCGGCCTGTTAGCTGGGGAACGGCTTCCCGCTTTGAGCAGAGATATGTGTTGTGAATTGAGCCTGTGATATATGTCTTGAGTTATATGTGTTGTGTATGCTATGTGATTTACCTGCAGAGTCTAATCCTCGCGTACTCACGAGCTTCACAGCTTATGTTTTCGAATCTTACATGTTTCTGGCAGTCATACAGCGGGGTCACAGCAGCTGCTGCCGAAGTAGGAGCCGGGGCAATTTAGAGTTTGTGTGTGCATGTTGACCTTTGATATTAGACCTCGGAAACTGTTAATTGTATTTTGTACTTGATCAGCGTTGTGTTAGCTATCAGTAGTCAGTGTTTAACAGTCAACTCTGTAGTGATCTGTACCTGCATGCGACATGTTATGACGACTTTGTATTAAAGTTTCAATTAATAGTGGTTTTCAGTTAATCCTATAAAATGTACATTATGAGATGTTTGCGATGTTGCCACTTGTGATTATATATTGACGTGACATTTGTGCGAGAAAAGTGGGTGTTACATTATTATTGATACTTTTTAAATTATAATAAAAATATTTACTTATGATTTTATTTATTTTTTAAGATTTAAAATTATTATTTTTTGTATTTACTTTGAATATTTATGTTTATACTACGATTATATGATATATCATTGTTTATTTATGTTTATAACAAGGATGTGAAATCTAAATATAATTGGAAACGGAAAAGTAATAATCTATATCATATACTGAATTGAAGAAGTTCATTTATTATTAATAAAATCAATACATTTCATTATTTTTTAAACTACATACAATTATTTTTTAATAATAGTCGAATACACATAATTATTTTTAGTCTATAAATATTAATCTATAATAAAATATATAATTATTATGTTATATAAAAACTGAAATATCTATATGTATCAATTAAAATATATTAATTTAAAAATAAAAAGTTCAAAAATCATAAAAACAGTTACCATCTTTATTAATTTATAAAGTTAGAAAAATAATAGTTATAACAAAGAATAATAATAATATTCTTATATTATTTTTTATTTTCCTTATATACATTTTTTATAAATAAAATTTATTAAAAATAATTACGTAATACGTGGGTCATAAACTAGCTTGTTATGTAACAAAATAAAAAGTTATAATCTAATTTTGAGTGTGTTATGATGATTACTCTTATTTGATGCTAAAGTTTATAAATGTATCCTTAAATGTAAAATCTTGTCGAATAAGGTAAAAAGAAAGATTAAACAAAATGTTTCGCTTGGGCAATCTATATATTTTATGTCGAGACAATAAAATATATAACATCTATTTCTATTGTCAAAATGCGTATACAAGAATAAATATATACTAATCATGCATATCTACACGATATTATAAATCAAGTATGGTTTTAAGTATACATAAAAATAAGAGTTAATTACAAAAATGGTCCTTATGGTTTGTATCAAACTTTGAATTTCGTCCCTGAACTTTTAGTTTTGCAAAATCGGTCATTATCATCAAGGTTTACTTTTAAATTAGTCCATTATCTATCAACTTTTATTGAAATGCTCATTTTGCCCTTGTTTATATTTACACTTTTGACTCTTTTAATTACAAATCATTACGAACTCTTTATTTTAATAAAACAAATAGATATAAAAATAATAAAAATATGAGTAAATTACAGAAACGGTCCCTGTGGTTTGTATAAAACTTTGGATACGGTTCCTATAGTTTTAATTTTGCATAAACGGTCCTTATTTTCGCTGTTTACTGGCAAAAATGGTCTATCTGCCGTTAACTTTAACATTTAAATGGTTAAATATTTTATAATGACCATTTTACCCTTTTCTATAATAACGTTTTCGTCCCTCAAGTTTGTAGTTCATTTTAGTTTTGGTCCCTTAGGTAATTTTTTTTAAATTTAACTCTTCTATTATTATGATTATTATTATTATTATTGTTATAATAATAATAATAACTATTATTATTATTATTATTATTTATTATTAATTTAACTTTTTACATATTAATTTATTTGTTTTATTTTTCGAAAGTCAAATTTATTTATTTGTTTATTAAGTTTATTTGTTTATTAACTTTATCATAATTTATTTGTTTATTAAGATTTCTATATTTTAATATATTCCTTTATTTAAATTACAAACTTATTTATTTCTTTAGTTTTTTCATTTTTAAAGGTAAAAAACTATAAAAACCAATCCATTTTTTATTTTATTTTCTGCACTAAAAAATTCGACCCATTTCAATTTTTTGTTTTCTGAAACGAAAAGAACTATAAATCATCCTGTTATTTAACTTTTATTTTCAGTTTTTAAAAAGTAAAAAATCATTCTATTTTTTTAGGTTTTTAAACTAAACCATTCCTATTTCGTTCGGAAAAACTTAAAAAAAATGGTTTGTAATTTTTTACGATTGAAAAAAAGTTAAAAATGGAATTGTTTGGAGTTTTTTCGTTCGAAAAAAAATGGTTATAACTTTTTTTGTTTGAAAAATAGAAAAACATAAAACTGAAACGATTCGTAGCTCTTTCGTTAGAAAAACTAGTAAAAATTGGTTGTTCGAATTTTCTATCGAAAAAACTATAAAATGGAATGTTTTATAAAACCTAGTTCAAATAACTTTGAAAAGGGAATGATTCGTATTTGTTACGTTTATAAAAACTTGAAAATGGAATGGTCTATTGTTTTTTTTTGTTTGGAAAAACTAATAAAATTGGAATGGTTCGACTTAGAAAAACTAAGAAAACGAATGTAGTTTTTTTTTCCCTGAAAACTTAAAAATGCAAAATGATTCGTAGTTTTTACATTTGAAAAAAGTAAAAAAACAAAATGATTTATAGTTTTTTCGTTCTAAAAAACTAATAAAAATTAACGGGTTGAAGGTTTTTTGTTCAGAAAAACTAAAAAATAAAATGATTTATTGTTTTTTCAATAAAAAAACTAAATAGTAGAATGGTTCGTATTTTTACGTTTGGAAAAAACTAAAAAGTCGAAATGGGTCGAAAAACTAGAAAAATAGAATGATTTTTTTGTTTGGGAAAACTAAAAATCAAATTATTTGTAGTTTTTTCGTTTGCAAAAACTAATAACAGAATGGCTTGTGTTTTTTTCGTTTCCCAAAACAAAAAATCAGAATGGATTGAATCTTTTGGTGCATAAAAAAATAAAAAATATATTGGTTTTCATAGTTTTTTACGTTTAGAAAATGAAAAAACTTAAAAGGTTTGTAAGTTTTTTTCGTTTGAAAAAACTAATAAAAGTTTAAGGCTCAAAATTTTTTTGTTTGGAAAACTACAATATAAATTGTTTGTGTTTTTTTCATTCGAAAAAACTAAAAAGGGAAATGGATTCTAGTTTGATACAATTGTTTATAATAAAAGAAATAATAATTTGTAATTTAAATTAAAAAATATATTAAGATATAGGAAATTAATCAACAAATAAATTAATATGTAAAAAGTTATATTAATAAATAATAATGATAATAACAATAAAAGACTTAAATAAAAAAAGACTAAATTATATAAATGGTCCATGTGGTTTATATGAAATTACGGTTTTGGTCCCTGAAAGAATTTTATTACACCACTAGTCCCTAAAATCAAAAAGTTGTAACATTTTGGTCCCTGAAACTAACGGCAGTTAACTTGAGCTGTTAGTTTCAGGGGCATTTTCGTCCTTTTGAATTTCAGGGACCATTTATGTACATATCATACTTTCAGGGACCAAAATGTTACTTTCTTTTTATAATTAAATTTAATTTTCATAGTTTTCATATATATATTTAGTATTTTTTTTATAAATTAATTATCCAAATATAACATTTTATTTTTTATTCCTTTTGTTTTAATTATTAATTTTTATTTGTATGTTTATTAGTATTATTAAGGTTAGCTTTTTTATGTATTACTATAATTATTTATTTAAGATTATATATTATATACATGGTTCATTTTTTTTCAATTATTTATTAAGAATCCAAATCTTTCTCTGTTCTTTTTTTCATTTAAGAAAAATAAAAACTAGTTGTAATTTTTTTTCGTTCGGAAAATCTAAAGTCGAAATGTTTTATTTCTTTTCTCCATTCAAAAAAGATCAAAATAAGGACGTGTTGAAGTTTTTTTTAAACATTTGGAAAAAAAATAAAATCAAAATAGTTCGTAGTTTCTTCATTGCAAATAGTTAATAAATTTTTTATCTCTAAATGGTATGAAAAAATCAAGAGTTAGAATGGTTAATCGCTTTTTAGTATAAAAAAAATTTAAATTCAGAATGATTTGTTGTTTTTTATTAAAAAATCAAAGTTTTATTGATTTTTTATCTACGTTTAATTAAAAATAAGAATGATTTTTTTGTTTGAAAAAATCAAGAATTGGAATGGTTTATCGCTTTTTAGTAAAAAATAATTAAATTAAGAATGCTTATTTTTTTTTATCAAAAAAAGATGAATCATTATGATATTTGATTTTTTTCAAAAAAAAAACCATTCGGATTTTTAATTGAACGTAGATAAAAAGAATCAGGAAAACTTCAATTTTTTCAATAAAAAACAACAAACCATTCAAAATTAAATTTTTTTTTACTAAAAAACGATTAACCATTCCAATTCTTGATTTTTTCAAACCATTTAAAATTAAATTTTTTATCAAGTATTTACAATGAAGAAACTACGAACCATTTTGATTATATCTTTTTCCCGAACGAAAAAAAGCTTCAACACGTCCTTGTTTTGAACTTTTTTGGATGGATAAAAGAAATAAATCATTTCGATTTTAGATTTTCTGAACGAAAAAAACTACAACTAGTTGTTATTTTCTTAAATGAAAAAAAGAATAGAGAAAGATTTGGATTCTCAATAAATAATTGAAAAAAATGAACCATATATATCATATATAATCTTAAATAAATATTTATAGTAATACATAAAAGAAGCTAACCTTAATAATAACATAAAAATACAATAAAAATTATAATTAAACAATGAATAAAAATAAAATGTATATTTGGATAATTAATTTACAAAATGTAAGATATATTACATACATATATATATATATATATATATATATATATATATATATATATATATATATATATATATATATATATATATATATATATATATATATATATATATATATATATATGAAAACTATGAAAATTAAACTAAATTATAAAAGAAAGTAACATTTTGGTCCCTGAAAGTATGATATGTACATTAATGGTCCCTGAAATTCAAAAGGACCGTAATTTCATATAAACCACAGGGACCATTTATGTACTTTTGTCTAAAAAAATTTACTTGAGGGACCAAAACTAAAATAAACTACAAACTTGAGGGACCAAAATGTTATTAAAGAAAAGGGTAAAATAGTCATTATAAAATATTTAACCATTTGATTGTTAAAGTTAACGGCAGAGGGCCAATTTTTGCAAGTAAAGAGTGAAAATAAGGACTGTTTATGCAAAATTGGAGCCACAGAGATCGTATCCAAAGTTTTATGCAAACCACAGGGACCATTTATGTAATTTACTCTAAAAATATTAATATTATTAATTAATTGGAAATAAATACAACAATTTTTTTATTTTTTCCAGTTTTTTTTATTATTTCTAGTTTTAGATTTGGGTTCAAATGAGTACCACTAGTTTTACAGAGTACCGGAGGTACCTCGCTTAAAATTATTTTTTTTTAAATTTTTTTTCATAATCATGTTTAAATTAATAATATAAGACTACTTGCAAAAAATCACACATAAACACACACTATAACTATGTGAAACGTGCAAGTTCACATGAACTGCAGTGTTGTGAACGTATGTTCACAGCTAAGCATGTTTACATGAATTTTTCCACGTTCACATGATTTTTAAGAGGCTACGAAGTGTGAATGCGTGTAATTCTTTTACAAATATGCTTATATTATTTGTATCTAAATGAATATGAAAAAAATTAAAAAAAAAAACTTTTTTTCGAAGCATGTTCACATTTTAAACCCGTGTGTTCACATGTACTCACGGTTGTCTGCATTTTTTAGGTACTCACACGAACCATATTCTATATATATATATATATATATATATATATATATATATATATATATATATATATATATATATATATATATATATATATATATATATATATATATATATATATATATATATATATATATATATATATATATATATATATATATATATATGTATATAATATTTTAATCGGTTTGCGTCATTTTGTTTAAATTATATATTTTTAATAAATTTTTAAATTTTAATCAATTTTATAACTTTAAAAAGGTTTTGCAATTTTATTGTTTGTTTGTGTTCCGAAAAATAAGTTTTTATTTGGTTTGCGTAATTATATATATATATATATATATATATATATATATATATATATATATATATATATATATATATATATATATATATATATATATATATATATATATATATAAACACACACACGGTTGAATTGAAAATCTAAATGATTTGTTGTTCTATTCATTCAAAAAAAATTAAAAAGTGAAACAATTTTTGAATGGAATTTTTTATAGATTGATTGATTGTTTTCTCCGTTTGGTTAAATTAAAAATCGGAGTTCGTATTCTTTTCGGAACGAAAATATTTAAAATTAAATCAGTTGGCGTTATTCAACGGTTAAATTTAAGATCGAAATGGTTCGTCGTTTTTTCCGAGCGAAAATATTTAAAACTAAACTGGTTTGCCTTTTTTCGTTTGGTTAAATTAAAAATCAAAATTTTTAATTGTTTTAATTAATAATAAAAACATTAAAATTAGATTAAGTGGTTGTTTTTTTCATTTATTTAAATTGACGACCGATATGGTTTGTCATTTTTTCCAAACAAAAACTATTAAAATTAATAAATGATGAACCATTTCAAATTTTCGAGCGAAATGATTAACTAAATGGAAAAAGAATACCCATTAATCTAATTTTAAGTGTTTTCGATGGAATAAATAAACAACTATTTTGATTTTTAATTTAACCAAATGTAATAAACAAACAATCTAATTTTTAATGTGTTTAGCATTAAAATGACTAACAATTCCGATTTTCAATTTAACGAAACGGAAAATGATGAACCAATTTAATTCGAAATGTTTTCATTCAAAAAAATGGTATATTATACCATACAAAATACAAAATATAAAGTATAAAATTATGCGAAACGAAATTACAATTATTCGAAATGTTTTATTGTATTTGTTTTTTGTTTCTAATTGATTAATAATATTAATACTTTTATTATATTTTTATATCTATTTGTTTTACTAAAAAAAGAGTTGTTAATAATTTGTAACTAAAAAGCTCAAATGTATAAATATAGACAAGGACAAAATGGGAATTTCAATAAAAGTTGATGGATAATGGACTAATTTGAAAGTAAACCTTGATGATAATGATCAATTTTACAAAATTAAAAGATAAGGCACCAAATCCAAGATTCGATACAAACCACAAGGACCATTTTTGTAACTAACTCTAAAAATAAAATAAAATTTTTTAATATACTCAATTATGACCTTCAAATTTAGGGAGAATTTCATATATACCCCTCAAAAAATTTCATAATATCACATATACTCAACCTAAAATTTTAATATCATATATATCCCTCCTAAACATCATAATATCATACATACCCAATTTTAATTATTAATATCACATATATCCCTCTTAAACATCATTAATATCATATATACCCAAATTCATTAATTTATTTATTTTTAAAACATTTAACACTCATAATTAATATTGCATATTAATTAATGACCATTACACCCTTACTCATTTTTTCTTTCAACTAAACTTCAAAATATCATATTTATCCAACTTAAATTAAAATATCATATCCCTTTTAATAATTTTATATAATTTACTTTTGTAAACTTTACTAAATAAATTCTTCAAACTAAAACAAATTAAGTTGTATTATGTTTTTGTTCCTTTGTAATCAAATTGTATCGTCTTATTATATTTTCTTATTTATTTTTTTTCTACAGTAATCTATATACATATTAGTTTATAGTTGCATCACATTTTGTTTGTTTTTAATATATATATATATATATATATATATATATATATATATATATATATATATATATATATATATATATATATATATATATAAGGTTCAAAAAGGTACCTCTCGAAATCAAGTGCACCCGAAGGTACCAACCTTAAAAAAAATTTAATTTTTTTCCTCATAATCATGTTTAATTTAATGTTATACGCATGATATATGAATTTCACATACATTCACACTTTCTGTGTCCTTAAAAATTATGTGAATGCTCAATGCATATTTATGTGAATGGTCATCCATGTGAATGGTCATTTCACACCATGTGAATGGTGTGAATGACCATTCACATGATCTTTTTTTAACCATTCACAAGAGTTATGATGTTGCTTCTTTTGAAAAAAAAAGTTTATATGTCTAATCAAAAAAATATGTGTGAATGATCATTCACATTATGTTGGTACACTCTGTGTGACGATAGCAGTCTAAGTGATCTAGCATTTTGGTTTAAGTAATATTCAAAGTATTGGGAATTAACGAGTATTTGATATATATGTTTGATAGTTATTGATTGTATGTTTGGACTTGATGTAACGTATTACAAGAAGTTCAAACATAAAGTTCAAAGATAAATTCAAGCATAAGTTGAAAACATAAGTTTCAATACTAAGTTAAATATGTGAAAGAGTAAATTCGAATTCACTAAGGACTGGGATTCGAATCTATGACAGATTCGAATGTGTTCCTTAGGCAGATTCGAATGTATATCATAAGGTAGTTTCGAGAGTGTCAAGGGGACAAACTCGAATGGGCCTTGGGCCTGATTCGAGTTTGGCCCATGACAAACTCGAATGAGCCTCTATAATTAAGGGATAGACTCGAATCATTAGCAGACTTTTGCAGAATTCGTGAGGGATTAAGCAAATAGGCGATCTCGAGTTTATCAGCTAATTGAGTGTTGTTTCGGAGAGAATCTTCTAGTAGGTGCGTTCTTGTTAGATCGTACAGCTCGTTGATAGTCTCCGTGTTCCGTGTGAGAGTTGTTTCCGTCAACCCGTTAACGAGGATTCCGCACTCGTTGACGGTCTCGCGTCTAGATAGATCCGTAGTGTGTAGACCTTACAAGTGGTATCAGAGACTACGGGGTGTTCTTAGTGTTCTTCGTGTTCATAAAGATACATCCTAGGTTTCTTGACACTTTTGGACGGTTATTCTCTCAAGTTTTCGTGTTTTTCGTGTTTATCGAGCTTACCAAATTGGGATACGGGAAATACTTCGTTTTTTTCACGTTTTTGATCGAAATCAGTATTTTTCGTTGTAAAAATATTGATTTAATCTGCAAAACGATAAGAAATCGAAGTATTAGCCGTTTTTCGAGTTTGCGGCGCTCGAATCTGTTAGGAGTAATTAGGGTTTTTCTTAGTCTCGATTCTAACCAAATATCCGCTCCTTATCGAGTTTGATAAAGAGTGTTTCGAGTTTAGAAGGGTTCGAGTTTGATTCGAGTTTTTGCTAAAGTCGAATAGGAGCTTCGAGTTTGCTGGGATTCGACTTTGGCTATTTCGAGCTTGCTTGGACATTCGAGTTTGAGACCTTCGAATTTGGCACCCATTTCGACTTTAATTGAATTTCATAACTTAATCGAATTTAATCCCAAATAGGTTTAAACTTAATTATATTCGAATCTACCTAAATTCGAAAGAATTAACTTAAATTAGTTTCGAATTAAATTTATTAAGTTACAATTCAATTACGTTTGAAACAATGTCAAATCTTCAAAAGTTTATAGAAATGGATCATGAGGTCGGGAAGGCTAATACTCCGCCTAAGCTGATGAAACTTGAAGACTATTATTGGTGGAAAGATCGGTTTGCCGATTTTGTGCGTTTCAACGACATGCGAATGTGGATATGTATTGACGAAGGATACATTCCACCTATCTCAGAAGTTGAAGGCCGTCAAAGAGTCTTATCATATCAAATGATGAAGGAGGATGATAAGAAACTATATGAAGCCGAAAATCGAGCATTCTCGATTATTCGAATGGCTTTGCCTCAGGATATACTACACACATTCCGCAATCAAAAGACATCTAAGGAGCTTTGGGAGACGCTGGAAAAGAGATGTGAGGGTAATCCGAGGGTTCGGAGGAAGCGCATGGAGTTGTTGAAACAACAATTTGCTATTTTCAAGGCTTTGAAGGATGAACAGCTGGACGACACCATCACCCGCTTTTATCATCTGCTGACAGAGCTTGAGAGTCATGGCATTGAGTATAATGACACAGAAAAGAACAATAAGCTTCTTGATGCCTTACCAGCCAAATGGGCGATGTATGTGGCTATGTTTAAGCTTAATGAAGATAAGTACTATACTCAATCATTGGAGGATGTAGTGGGAACGTTGCGGGCTTATCATTTCGAGCTACTGAAGGCCGAAACGGATTATGAACAAGTCCAAAATCCAGCCATGTATTTTGGAAAATCAAAACCTTCGGTTGCAGCAGATACGAAGACTGCTACAGCGTTTTTCACCGGAGAAACGTCGTCACCAGCAGAGACTGATGACACAATGAATAGAGCGTTCTTAGGGTTGGGAAGATCGGAAGAACAACAACCTCAGGCAACTCAGGCATCAACATCTCAGGGATACTCTAAGATGCCCATGAGCGCTAAGTCGGCCGAAGAACATTTAAATATATTGGCATCATTTGTGGCCGCATATGGGAACTGCGTTCAAGGGAAAATAAACGATCCTGCACTCTGGGATGAAGACTATGATCAGGTAGACCCTGACGACCTTGAGGAGATGGATCTCAAATGGCAACTGGCCATGGTAACCCAACGGGTTAAAAGATTCATCAAACGGACTGGGAGGAATCTGAGTATGAATAATAAGGGGATTGGCTTTGATAAGTCCAAGGTCAAATGCTACAATTGTCAAGGTCTGGGACACTTCGCCAGAGAATGTCAGAGACCGAAGGTAGATACTTACCTAGGGCAGAATCAGCATCATGGACAGTTTCAGAACCAGTCTCAACAGAGATACCTTCCGAGTTCATCTTCCAGTCAAGCAAACATAGCTGGTCTGTTATCAAACGTCACATCAGACAGACATCTGGATGGTACTTACGACTGGAGCTCACATCCGGAATCTAACGCTAGAGCCTTTATGGCTGAAGTCACGGAGAGTGGATGTGAAGGGGAAGAGCAGACCACAAGGGACAGCAGTCCGATGTGGGTAGAGAAGTCGAATGATCAGACGCTTCTGGAGTTTGCCGCTCAAATGGCCAACGTCGAATCAGATCACACAAAGGTTAGTCTGAATTACTTTCTTTTCCATGAATTATGTGTGTTATGTGTTACTTCTAACGACAGGTTGAATCTAGTATTAGAATCACAGAAGAACATATCT
This sequence comes from Centrapalus pauciflorus, assembly GCA_020465985.1. Taxonomy (NCBI): domain Eukaryota; kingdom Viridiplantae; phylum Streptophyta; class Magnoliopsida; order Asterales; family Asteraceae; genus Centrapalus; species Centrapalus pauciflorus. Next base: position 249,058 of record JAANYP010001650.1, on the reverse strand, counting down.
GCTCAAAATGAGTCTTTAAAATCTGATAATGATAGCCTGAATGACATTAAGCAAGATCTTAGGGATAAGCTTAAAGCTGATGCACAGGATGTCATAGTTCTAAAAGACAAGCTGAGTGAGCAGTGTGTTAGATTAGAACTGATGTATGAGCATGTAGAGGCCTTGACCAAAGATCTTAAGACCAAAGAAGTAGAGCTAGCTGAAACTAAGGTGAAGGTAGCCGAGGCTAATAGTAACCTAGAAAAGTTTAGGAATTCAAGTCTGAACCTAGGGAAAGTTTTAGATGCTCAACGCCAATCTAAAAAGCCTGTAGGTCTAGGATTTCATGAGATTCCTCCACCTTTAAATGTAAACTATGTGCCTCAACCTCAGGAGAAAACTGAGAAATCAGAAGACTTAGAGGAAATACCTGCACCAGTATCTGAGCCTATAAAAGAAAATACACCTAAGGTGACTGATACAAACGTTAAGGTTAAGAAAGTCAAATTTGTGTCTTCCTCCAGTGAAACACCTACAGGAAAACATAAAATTGATTCTAATGATCAGGACGATGAATCAGTCACAATAGATGTTCAAAAAGACCAAGACACTAGTGAGACACCTAAGACTAAGGGCACACACAAGAAGTCCATTGACAAGATGTCCTGCTTTAGATGTCATGAAAAGGGGCATGTTGCTTCTAACTGTCCGCTTAGGAAAACTAAAGTTACACCTAAGACAGGGAAGCCAACACAATCTAAGCCTTCAACAACTGTGGCGAGCACTAGTAGTTCTCAGAGTACCGAGAAAACTGTGCAGGCTGCACCAAAACAAGTGGTGAAACAATTACCGGTAAAGGTTGGACCAAAGGAAGTGGTTAGGACTAATTCACCGAATCGAGTCGTAAATCAATCTAGGTCTGGACCTCAACAACAATATAGGAGCACAACACCTAGCAGAGCATACACTCCAGTTAGGTCACACACTCCTATTAGACATCACACACCGGTTAGAGCTCAGGGTTCTCAATCTGAAATGCCATATAATAGTAATTATTCAAGAGCTCCACAACAAATGCCTACACAAAGGCAAAGAGTGAATTTACGTCACTCGGCACCACAACAAACTCCTGTTCAACGACCCAAGTCACCTGAAAGGCGAGATGGGTATTTGAAAGAGTTTAAGTATGTGGACGAGAATGGTATAACCAAGTCAGTTATGGCTTGGGTTCCCCGTGATAACTAACCTATTTTCTTTCATGTGCAGGAGATCGCCACAGGTCCAAACGACAAATGGTTCGTCGACAGTGGATGCTCCAGGCACATGACGGGGGAAAGAAGTCTCCTTACAGACTTCAAGGGTGGGAATCGGGGATTTGTATCATTCGCGGGAAAATAAAGGAGGAAACATCACGGGTACTGGAGTGGTCACTAATGGGACGATCAAGTTGGATCAAGTTTATCACGTTGATAAACTGGTTCACAATCTCATTAGTGTATCTCAAATCTGTGACAAGAAGAATTCAGTGCTGTTCACTGACAATGAAGCGTTAGTGCTAAAACCGGGGTTCAAGATTCCTGAAGAATGGATATTGATGCGGGCACCAAGGAAGAATGACTTGTACATGCTCGATATGAACAAGCCGGAGACTTCGATGGGTCCGATCTGCTTACTGTCAAAAGCTTCAGAGACTGAATCAGTGTTGTGGCACAGACGCATGGCACATTTGCACCTAAGAAAAATGAACTATATAACGAAAAATGGGTTGGTGCAAGGTGTGCATATGAAGAGTTTTCAGTTCGAGGACAAGTGTCTACCATGCAGAAAGGGCAAACAACATAAGAAGGCACACAAGTCCAAGACTCAAAACTCCATCACTACCACTTTCGATTTGCTGCATATGGACCTCTTCGGACCAATCAACAAAAGGAGTATAGGTGGTAGTTGGTATTGTTTAGTTATCACTGACGATTACTCACGATTTTCTTGGGTTTTCTTTTTAGGTACAAAGGACGAGACGGCTTCCAAGCTCATCGGGTTCTTAGACCAAGTGGAGAATTCCTATGGATCACGGGTTAAAAGGCTTCATAGTGATAATGGAACTGAGTTTAAAAACACTGTAATTGGTGTATATTGCCTATCAAAGGGAATAGTGCATCAATTCAGTGCACCGTATGAGCCTCAACAAAATGGGGTGGCCGAAAGAAAGAACAGGACATTGATTGAGGCAGCTAGGACTATGCTTTCAGATTCAAAGCTTCCTACCATGTTTTGGGGGGAGGCAGTGAATACAGCATGTCATATTTTAAACCGGGTCCTAACTGTCAAATCTTTGAACAAAACCTGTTATGAAATTTTGAATAAACGACCACCTAATTTAACTGGCTTCGAACCGTTTGGGGTACCATGTACTTTATTGCGTACAAAACATCAACCTAAGTTTGGTGAAAAGGCTGACGAAGGATACTTCCTAGGTTATGTGCCAAACTCACCAAACAAACGGGTTTTTAACAAAACAAATGGTACAGTGGAGATTGTGTATAACATTGAAGTCAAAAGTTATACACATGAACCCCAAACAGGTCCGGAATGGATATTTGACTATGATAAATTGTTTGAGTCATTTAACATTCCTTTGGATGAAAATGTAGGTACAATCGAAAAGGACATGGCGATGTTGCATCTGAATGACGAAGGTCATACCTTTCTGAGGACTACATTTCAATCCACATCCGAGCCTACTTCGACTGAAGATGGATCTCCAGAAGTCACTGATCCAGAAGCACCTTCAACTGAGAACCAAACTCAGACAACAAATTCCAACTCTGAGGAAACTGTCCACGGGGAGGAAAATGTGGAATCTGAGGATGTTCCCCCATTAGGTGAAATAGGATCTAACTTAGGAGATAATCTGAGAGTTGACGAGATCGAGACCTCTAGGATCAACAAGAACCATCCTATAGAAAGCATCATAGGAAATCCTAATGAGGGTGTGAGGACTAGGAGTAGTTTAAATAACAACATTGTGTTGTTGTCGATGATAAACGACTCCGAGGCATATCATACCTGCCTCTATTCTTGTTTCATCTCGCAAGTAGAGCCGAAAAATGTGCAAATGGCACTAAAGGATAACTCCTGGGTTGAAGCGATGCAGGAAGAACTCTCTCAGTTTAGGAAACTAGAAGTGTGGGAGTTAGTTCCATTACCTCGAGGCGAAATTGCCATAGGAACCAAATGGGTTTTTAAGTGCAAAAGAGACGATCGGGGTATAGTCACTCGCAACAAGGCTAGGTTAGTTGTAAAGGGTTGCAACCAAGAGGAGGGAATCGATTACAATGAGGTGTTTGTGCCAGTAGCAAGGCTGGAAGCCATTAGGTTGTTTCTGGCTTTTGCTTCCTTCAAGGGCTTTAAGGTATATCAACTAGATGTTAAGAGTGCTTTCCTCTATGGGAAAGTGAAGGAACTGGTATATGTAGAACAGCCGCCCGGATTTACAGATCCAAAATATCCAGATAGAGTATATCGCCTAGATAAGGCTCTATATGGATTGCATCAAGCACCAAGGGCGTGGTACGAGACTTTATCCAACCATTTGTTAGAGAACGGGTTTGAAAGGGGTAGGATAGATAGTACGCTGTTCGTTAAGAGAAAGGGAGAACACTTCATCTTGGTACAAGTGTACGTCGATGATATCATCTTTGGATCATCAGACGAACAAATGTGCAAAGATTTCGAGAAGGTGATGAAGTCGAAATTCGAGATGAGTGCAATGGGAGAGTTAAATTTCTTTTTGGGGTTGCAAGTTGACCAGAAGAAGGAAGGAATGTTTATCCATCAGACGAAGTATGTCAATGACATATTAGAACGCCTTGGGATGGAAGGGACGAAACTGACTGCCCATTTCAGCACGCCGATTCAAGTGAATCACAATCTCGGATCGGGTACTGAAAGTGATACCGATGTGGATCCGACGTTATATCGGGCCATGATTGGATCAATTATGTATTGAACTGCTTCAAGACCTGACATCATGTTTGCTGAGTGTATTTGTGCTAGGTTTCAAGCTAATCCGAAGGAGATGCACATGAAAGCTGTGAAGCGGATTCTACGATACCTCAAGTCGAAACCGAAGCTAGGACTTTGGTATCACGCGGAGGGAGATCTAGAGTTGGAGGCGTTCACGGATTCTGACTACGGAGGATGCAGCTTGACGCGCAAATCAACAACTGCAGGTTGTCAATTCCTAGGAGGAAGACTGGTTTCCTGGCAATGCAAGAAACAGACGTCGGTAGCCGTGTCAACGTGCGAGGCCGAGTATGTTGCTGCTGGTAGTTGCTGCTCACAGGTTCTGTGGATACAACAACAATTGCGGGATTACGGTTTGGCTTACACTCAAACTCCTATTAGGATAGATAACCAATCTACAATCGCTATAACAAATAATCCAGTTAAACACAGTAAAACAAAGCACATAGACATAAGGCATCATTTTATTCGTGATTGTGCTGAAAAGAACTTAATCAAATTGGTAAAAGTGGCAACGGACGATAATAATGCTGATTTATTTACCAAAGCCTTTGATAAGTCACGGTTTGAATATTTGATTCAACTAAATGGAATGTGCAACCCAGAGTAATTTGACCTTAGTAGAACTTTATTTCCTTTTATAGCTGTAGTATTTCTTTCTTTTTATAGTAAGTCTGCTAAATTAGGATAGTTTCAATTTTTAGTAAGTTAGTAGGTTATCCTTTTTTTGCTATTTCTTATGAAAAACAAAAGAAAAAAGAGAGAAAACCATAAAAATTCAAAAAAAAAGAGAATATCAGAAAAAGAGTTAAGTCTTAGATGCATAGGTTCAAAGTGACAAAAATTAGGACAGTCGTTACAAACTCTAAGTGTTTAGGCTTTCACACATAATGCACCTAAAACTCTAAGTGTTATACTTTATTTTAGTTTGATGTGTTGGTAGGCATAATACATATAGGGAGTTCCAAGGCTAATAAAATATTCAAGAAAAAGTCAAACGTGTCCCTAACTTAGATGTATGACCAATCGGTCTTAATTTTTATGTACAAGACATACAAACTTTGAGTCTAAATGAGGTATGCAAACTTTCTGGGGATGTATAGCAACATCAAATACATCATAAAATGGAAAGAATAGAAAAATCATACAAAATTGAGAGTCAAAAACATGTAACTCTGTTGTACGTAAGTACAGATCTGTTGCCTTTGTGTTGATTCGGGTTAGCAAGATAAGTCGCTTTGTTGTACGTCGGTACAGACCTGTCACCACTGTCTTGCTAGCTTTAAAAATAAACCTTAAGTCAAACTAAGACACTTTGTTGTATGAAAATACAGACCTGTGTCCGATGTTTGTCTTTTAAAGAAAGTTTGCAAATACCAACAAGTTAGAATCATTGTCTGTATGCCTTGATCATAAAAGTATGTCTATGTCTGAGTCACGTAAGAGAATTTCATGATAAATAAAAATGCCAAGGGATATTCCGAAATGTAGCATGTTTAAAGGGGTAAATACCGACAATCGGCTAAATGGGTATGTCACGCCAAACAATCAAAGAAATCAAAAATTCCTAAGTGTGAAAGTTTAAGTACTGAAAGTGAGTATCTGACACCGCTATCTGATTGAACATTTCTTTGACTATGCTCATCAAAAATAATTTGTTAAGTGTTTAGCATAGGTGGTAAATTTTAATAAGTGTAGTTTAAGTCTAAGTTAAATTTTTTGTTGAAAATTTTAAAATTTTATTTTTACTTTTACTTATTTTTATTATATTTTATGATTATTTTATTTTATTTTGTTTTATATAATTTTATTTTTAATTAGTTAGGAAAAGGTCAAAAAATTACTGAGGGTGCATTCATAGTTCAATAAAATAAACATTGCGTGAAAATCTTGTGCTTAGGGTAAAAGATTTGGCATAGTTTATTCCGTTACACAATAAGGTTGAAAAGGTTGAAAAATTTGAATTTATTTCAAAATTTTCGAAATTTTCAAAGTTTCAGGGGTTAATTCGAGTTTAACCTAAAATCGAATTTGGTTTGGCTCGAATCTGTCAGTAGATTTGAAAGTGGCTTTAGATTCGAATGTTGGTAGTATAAATAGGTTAACAGTAATGGTCATTAATTTATCTGTTTTCGAATCTATTCTCTCGAGTCTGTTGCAGCGATTTCGAATCTATTCTCTCGAGTTTGCCATTTTTTAAAAATCAACTATTTGTCGAGTTTCTGTCCGTGTGGGTTCGATACTACCGTAGATCTAGGTATAACCAAGTGTATTATACAAGATTTAAGTAGTATTATACTCCATTTAGGCCAAAATCATCAGATATTAGAGTTTTATTGGTAGAAAGTTGGTTTTTCAAAATTACAAACTTTTAACCGGTAAAAAGTCAAATTAATTACAAATATCATTGATTAGAACCTAGTAGGACTAAAAGATGTGATTTTCTGAGTCTAACATGGTTAAAATCATGGATTTTTGTGAGGTTGGTGGCCGACTCCTTCGAGTCTGTTCGTGGCTTGATTCGAGTTTGTCAGTAAACTCGAATGGCCATTAAACTCGAATGTGTCATCAAACTCGAATATATGTTCATTCGAATCTGATTGTTCGAGTGTGTCATTTTATTTGAATTATTTAATTTAAATTTTAACTTAAACTTGTAGAAATTCATATGTGTTGGATTTTGTACTTACACAAGTTCAAAATAAAACAAATTTGAATTTAAACAAGTTTATTCATTTTTAATAATTCTAATATTTTATTTATTGTGCAGACATGGCGGATAGAGTGTTTGTTCCAAAGCATAATATGGTCATTCCCCCTGACCATAATATCCCTGAAGCACAGGCTTTCCGCCAGATGGTGGATTTCCTGGTGGAGTCCAGAATTACATATGCACTTTCTCATAATATCCAAATCGTTATTCCCTACGTGCGACAATTTTATGAACATTTGCAAGTCGATTGCACTGTCACTCCGACAGTGCTTAGGACTAGGATTGCTGGTAATCCGTTGGTATTTTCTGCTGATATGCTGCGCCAAGTTCTGCAGCTGGGAAGTCAGGAGCAAGAGAATGGGCCTATAGATTTCCCATTAAGTATTAGGCAGGCTGCCTTTGTAAGGATGGGATATAGTTTGGATGTTACTAAGACATCCTATATGAAGAGTGGGCTCATTGGCCAATGGCGATTTCTGGCGCACGTGTTCATGGTATGCTTTGTGGCGAAGAAAGCGTGATTTGATTATATAGTATCGAAGATCCAATCAGGGATTATCGCATTGGTTTATAATCGGCGTTTCAGTTTTTCAGAGATATTTTTCTCCGAGTTCGTTCACCAGATAACGGCTCCGGAGAGGGAAAGATTTCTTCTTTATTCCCGCTTTGTGATGATGCTCATCAGGCACTTCTTGCCAAATTTGCCGCAGCTTAATGACATTCAAAGTGTAGCGGTTATCGATAAGAGGATTTTTGCAGATTGCTCCTCTCATAGAGGAAGGTTAGCAGTCCCGGTAGAGCGACCTTTGTTTGGGGCTGTAATTGACCGGAACTTTGTCGCCCCTGATGATGCCAATTGGGCAGGTGAGGTGGAAGTTCAGCAACGACAGCCACAGCAACCACGTCAACAACATCAAAGGCCTCAGCAGCAGAAAGGACGTCAAAGATCTTCAGCGAGTCAAACTCAGGCAAGTAGGCCTTCTACTAGTCAACCTCAAGAGGCACAAGAGGCTGGGCCTTCAAATGCACAAATTGAATCCGATCCGATCGCACAAACATTGGAAGAGATTTGGGCAGCCGGTCCTAGCGCAAATCAGGAAATAACTGCTGAACTAATTGGAGAATTATTGGAGCCTCCGGAGGGAGAAGTAGATGTGTTTAGGCAGATTGAAGAGTATCAACCTGAGCAAGCTAATAATGACAGGACATCCTCCGATACTGAATCTGAAGAAATACTCTGTAGATATGCTGCCTACGATTGGCTTTGCTGGGGAAGTCGTATATATCCGCGAAGTAGGACTGAAACCCTCTTTCTATATCAGCCTCCTCTCTAATATTCAGATAAAGGGTCCCATTCGAATATAGAGTCCGTGCGCGTTCTACTATTTTTTGGATGTGTTTTTCGCACAAGGTGGAAGTTCCAGAGACTGTAACCGAGGAACCATCTGTTCAGATAGGAACATATGGATCGAGGTTAGTGGTGACTGAAGAAGCTACAAGGCGACGAGCGTCAAGGGAGTCTGATGACTCTGATTTTGAGGAAGAAGAAGTTGCTCCATTGATAACAAGGCAAAGGGCTAAACGACACCGTTTTATGCAGGGAGCTACCTCAGCTTCTGCTGCTCAGCCAGAAATTCCTCAGCCTCCATCCGCTCAAACTACCATACTACCACCACCACCCGTGGAACCGTACATTCCATCTCCAATCATTCCGACCCCAATACAATCCATTCCATCCACTTCATCCACCTTTATGGAGAATCAAAGGTTTTCGGAGCTGAAGAGTAGAGTTGACTTCCAACAAATTCAAATCTTTGGGTTGACAATGACTCTGGGTGAAATACAAAAGCATAATGCCAATCTAGATATCGAGAATGCCGAGCTGAAGAAGATTGTGGGCAAGGTTCAGGAAGATAACTTGTGAAAACCTTTGTAGCTGATCAAGCGGCCGAAATAAGATCGATGCGCTCCCTGATTGAGCAATTAATGAAAAATCTAAAGGCTCAGGGGGAGACAAGCTGGCGAGATCAAGTAGAGCTGCCCAGGGATGATGATAATGACGGCAATGATCCCAGTGCGTAAAGAGATGAGCCAGTAGATTTTTCTGCTGCTCAGCATGCTGAAATTCAGGGGGAGCCAGGTCAATCGGGAGCTGAAGGAGGTGAGGCAAGTTCATCAAAAGCCACAGAATGTGAAGTTCGTGAGATAATTGAAGCTTTGATGGACATTGATGAAGATCCTCTAGAACTCGAATTCGATTTTGAAGATGATTTAGAAGATCTAGAAGAAGGAGAGTTTGTTCTAGATGATATTGCCGATTGGAGGTCTGATGAAGAGGGTGTGATAGATGAAGACGATAATGTAAATGAAGTAATCATTCAATCACAGCCTCTCACAGAACAATATGAGCAAAATGATCAACATGTAATAGATATTGATGACGTCAAATTGGCTTCAGTAGATGATTCAGAATTGGAGGAGGCTGAAAGAGAGCCTAGCGGAGCTGAATTGTTAAATCTATGGTTCCGCAAGGAAGAGAAGAAAACTGAGCCGAAAATGAAGAAGAATATGAGGATTCCAGGTGCAGGAAACTTCTCGGGAGGTATTATTAGCTGGTTCTTCGACAGGGAACTGCAGCTTTTTATTCTAAAGAGAAGAGATGGTCTCTAGTACCTGAGGCGCAAGCTTAAAGTATTCAACACATTGCCGAAGGTAGAGGTAAAGGAGTTAGCCTGGAAAGAGTTGATCAATATCGGAAATGATCCCTATGCTGAAGTGATCGCTAAGATAATCAGACGAGAGGGGAGATCTGGAAGGTTTGAAGACTCAAACCGAGGTCTGGAAAAAGAGTCGAGGATACTTCAAGAATAGATCCTCATACAGGACTACCATGGGCGAAAATGGTTTACAAACCTGTTAAATGCTTAAGAAGGGTGCCAATGAAGAGATGCCACAAGATATTTTGAGCAACATGAAGTGGTGGTACATTGACAACGAAACTGCTGAAGCAATAATGGAGGATTCTGACGACAAAGTAATTTTGCGAGTATATGATCCTCTACATCTGATAAACTTATCAAAGGACGATCTGAAGAAGCTTCATGGTCAGCATATCTTCTTTGATGAAGGATGGTGATCTGAAGCCAGAAAGTTCCAAAAAGTAGTCAGAGTATGTATAGATGCAGGTATATACGCAGGTAGTAGTATATATAGCTCTAGTACTTAATCAAGATTTAAATAGTTAGAAGCTATCGTCAAGGGGGAGTCTGTTGGTACACTCTGTGTGACGATAGCAGTCTAAGTGATCTAGCATTTTGGTTTAAGTAATATTCAAAGTATTGGGAATTAACGAGTATTTGATATATATGTATTTGATATATATGTTTGATAGTTATTGATTGTATGTTTGGACTTGATGTAACGTATTACAAGAAGTTCAAACATAAAGTTCTAAGATAAATTCAAGCATAAGTTGAAAACATAAGTTTCAATACTAAGTTAAATATGTGAAAGAGTAAATTCGAATTCACTAAGGACTAGGATTCGAATCTATGACAGATTCGAATGTGTTCCTTAGGCAGATTCGAATGTATATCATAAGGTAGTTTCGAGAGTGTCAAGCGGACAAACTCGAATGGGCCTTGGGCCTGATTCGAGTTTGGCCCATGACAAACTCGAATGAGCCTCTATAATTAAGGGATAGACTCGTATCATTAGCAGACTTTTGCAGAATTCGTGAGGGATTAAGCAAATAGGCGATCTCAAGTTTATCAGCTAACTGAGTGTTGTTTCGGAGAGAATCTTCTAGTAGGTGCGTTCTTGTTAGATCGTACAGCTCGTTGATAGTCTCCGTGTTCCGTGTGAGAGTTGTTTCCGTCAACCCGTTAACGAGGATTCCGCACTCGTTGACGGTCTCGCGTCTAGATAGATCCGTAGTGTGTAGACCTTACACATTAGGGTACGCTGGAATCTTATAGGTACGCTGATGAACCTGATGTGTGTGTGTGTGTAATCTTATCGTTAACACAAAATGTACACAACTAATTATATCGGACAACAAGTTATAACTTATATACTATATTAAATATAAAAATTAAAAATGGTAAACTAAATAAAAAATAGTTATAAAACGAATGCAAACTTGAAAAAATTTTGAAATTAATGTATTAGAAAAATATATATACTAAACTAAAAAAAAACAAAATGCGATACAACTATAAAATTCTAAAAGAAAAAGAAAAGAAAAAACATAATATGGAAGCAATTAACTGTATATAGATTACAGTTGAAAAAAAAAACAAATAAGAAAATATAATAAGACGATACGATTTAATTACAAATGAGAAAAACACAATACAATTTTTTATTTTATTTTAAATGTTAATTTGTTTTAGTTTGAAGAATTTATTTATTATTGTTTACAAAAATAAATTATATAAAATTATTAAAAGGGATATGATATTTTAATTTAAGTTGGATAAATATGATATTTTGAAGTTTAGTTGAAAGAAGAAATGATTAAAGGTATAATGGTCATTAATTAATAAGCAATATTAATTATGAGTTTTAAATGTTATAAAAAAATTAAATTAATGAATTTGGGTATATATGATATTATTGATGTTTAAGATGAATATATATGAAATTGATAATTAAAATTCGGTATATATATGATATTCTGATATTTAGGAAGGATATATATGATATTAAAATTTTTGGTTGGGTATATATGATATTTTGAAGTTTTGGAAGGTATATATGAAATTTTCCCATAAATTTAAATCTATCATCAACATTGGTCCTTTATTGTTAGGCACAAAAAGGCCTTAGTCAAACCTGTTCTGCATCTGAGGGTGAGATTTTCAATCAAACCTGTTGATGCATTTGAAGGTTGAATTTAAGGCCTGTAATATGCCTTATTGAAACCTGAAAATGATTTGCAATATCAATCCAATGTTGTTCACCCTGTTGCATGTGTTGCAACAAAGGCAGTTTGTCCAAGCTGTTCAGTCTGCTGAACAGGCTGGACATAAAATGTCTACGCTGCTCTACACTGGTGAGCAGCTAGGGCACTTTTCAAGTGTTCTGTTCTTTGTGAACAGAACCTGTTCTCTGTGAACAGGCTAAACACTTTATGGAATATGTTTCCAAGTCTTCATGTATTGTTTTTGGCTAGAAGATCAGTTTACAAAGTCGAAGACAAAATGGAAATCAGAACTGCTCAGCCTGCCCAAGTTGTTCTGTTACATGAAGACAAAAGGATATCTGAAAATGGGTGACATACCTTTTTCTTATATCAAAATAGGCCTTGACAAAGGAAGAAAGACGCAAAGTTGACATTCCTTATTTGGTTAAAGGCAATGCAACAGTAGACAAAGTGAAAAGACAAAAGTTCTGCCCACATGAAGACAAGTCTGCTTTTTAGAATGTGCAGAAAAGTTTATGTTGTCTTTTCAACAAGACTTCTCCTTTTTCCTTTCGTCCAATGAAGAAGCTTCACTTAGATCCTCTGAGTGAGTATAAAAAGAAACTTCCAAGGATTGAAAGATTAAGCCAAAAAGCTAAGGGCTGATGCCAAGAGTGTACGTGCATTAAAGTGTATCTTTCATGCATGCAAGTCTGCTTGGATAAAACAGTGTTTTGTGTCTAAGTTGTTCTTATCCAAGCTGTTCCTCTATGTCTTGTAAACACAGTGAGTGATTCTTAGTGAGTGTATTCATTGTAACTAGTTTAAGTCTGTCTTAGACTAGTTAAACATACTGTTGTATCTGTCATCTCAGCTTGAACCTTTCCGCATTCAAGCTTGTTTGTAATTAACATTTGTTGATAATACATACAAACATTGAGAAAATTGTGTGTAGTTTTTAAGTAGCTGTATTCACCCCCCCTCTACAACTTAAGGCTATATACTTGGGAAACCTTTCGGGACCTACAACTGGTATCAGAGCAGGCTAGAGTGTCTGTCATTCTAGATCTCTCATTCTCCCAAAGTTTCCATGGACAACAGTGCTGCAAGTTCCTCATACTATGACAATGGCTCAATGGGCAAACCTCCGAAGTTCAATCATCAGAACTTCTCTGGTTGGAAGTGCAGAATGATGCTCTACTTAGAGAATCTTGATGTGCAACTACCAGAGATTGTAATGGAGGGTCCCTATGTGCCAACCTCTGTTACAACTATAACTCCTGCTGTTGAAGGAGCTGCTCCTGAAATCAGAACATTTGAGAAAGCAAAAGCTCAATGGTCTGATGAAGACAAAAGACTGGTGGCTCTTGATGCAAAGGCCAGAAATAACTTGGTCATCTCTTTGCCTGATGATGTGTTCAAACAGGTTGAGAAGATGAAGACTGCAAAGGAAATGTGGGATACTTTGTGTACCGTCTATGATGGACCCACAATCACACTTGACAACAGGATTAATAATCTTGTTAGACAGTATGAACTCTTCTTTGCAAAACCAAAGGAGACTCTCACTGAAACCTACACCAGGTTTACTGCTCTTGTAAATGATCTCAAAGCTGTTGGAATCACCAAGGACAGCCTGACTTTGGTAAATAAGTTCTTAGACGTCCTGCCTGAAGAATGGAATTATTTTTCTACAATCTTAAGGAATTCAGGTACCATCGGAAGTATGGATCTTGTTAATCTGTATGGATCCTTGCTGAATGATGAGCAGTCAAGGCAACAGAAGAGAAATGCCTTGGAAATATCTAAGAAAGGTGCAACCTTTGTGGCCAGTGTGAAACAACCTATAAATCAAGTGAGTGATGTGTTCACTCAACCTGATCAACATGCTGATGATTAGGAGGAAATGTCTGATGAGGAAGACAATGCAGATATTGCTGAACTGGATGATGAGCAAATTATAGCCATGCTTGTCAAAAGGTTCAACAAGAAAAGGTTTGGAAGAAACATGCTAGAGGGAAGCTCAAATGCTGTTAAAAAGAAGGCATTTGATAAGACCAAAGCTGAGTGCTTCAAATGTGGCAAACCTGGCCATATAGCTGCTGATTGTGTATCAAAAGCTGTTGGTCAGTCATCCAAACCACACAAGACAAACAGGGATGATAGCTATAGGGTTAAGTACCTTATGGCTATGGCTAAGCTGAGGAAGTTGGAAAACTCAGTGGTTTCCAACCGGCAAAAGGGACTTATGGCAGAGACTTGTGACTGGGAGGAGTCTGACTCATCATCTGATGAAGAAGACAATCACTGTCTGATGGCCAACACTGATGTCCCATCAACAAGCAACTTCAAACAGGATCTGGCTGAAGCTGAAGCTTTTAGCAGCTTGGAGAACTAGAACCCTACAATGATGTATAAGGTACAAAATTTTATGGATTACAGTTCTGAAGAAAAAGTTAAAATGTTTTAATATATGCTTGTTGATCTAAAAGCTGCTGTTGAGAAGCATACTGTTTTATTATCTGAAATCTCTAAGCTTAAAACTGATCTTGAAACAAAATCTAGTAAACTAGACAGTTTCCATAAGTTGGAAACTGAGATTGATGAACTAAAACACATCAATTCTATTTTACTGGAAGAGAAAAGAAAAACAGATATAAAACATGCAAAGCTTCAAAAGATAGTTGACTCTTGGTGCCAATCTGCACAAAAAGTCAGCCACTACATAAGTCAGCAGATTCCTGCACAGATCCAAGCGTATCTTGGAGGGGATCTTGACACAGCAGCTTCCATTGTTGAGGTTAATAATTTAAAAGAAGACTTGTCCACTCTTGGTGAGCTTCCAAATACTTTTATTCAAAAAGTGAATGGTAAATTAATCTCAACGAACAGGTTTGTCAGGCCTCAAAACACTGACAGCTTGTGTGAACCTAGCTCAAAAGCTGCTGATGAAATAAGTTCTCCATCAAATAAGCTTGCTAAGTGCTCTGCTGATTCACACAAGAAAAAGAAAGGAAAGCATGTTCAAACTGCAGCTGTGGACACCAAACCTGTTGATAAAACAGGCTTTGGGTCTAAAGCTGATATAAAAAGACGTACTAATCCTTTTAATGCTGAACACTTTGAAAATAAGTTTTCAAAAGGTAAGCAGTCTGTTTTTAACAAGAGTAAGTCTCATGTTGAAGGCAAATCTGCTATGATTTTAAATAAGTTTTCTAATCATAGTGGTAAACTGGTTTTAAATGAAAATAAGTTTTTCAAAACCAAAAATAATGATTATGTTGATAGGCAACATCAGTCACATCTCAGGAAGAGCAAAGGCAAAGCCATTGCTCAGCCTGAGAGATTTGGGAATAAGTTTCCTAAACCTGTGGAAGTTCAAAAGCCGGTTAAGCTTCCTATCTTTGACATCTGTCCTCCTAAAAAGAGGAAAGAAGAGACAGGCAAAGCTGTTGCTACTGAACCCTCCACTCAAGCTGTTGATTCATTAAATAGTAATAAGTTTGCTAAACCTGCTGACAAAATCAACAAAAATAACTCAGAATATGTTTCTGAAAGGTCTTCTTCCAAAAATGCTAAGAGGAGAAAATGCTATAAGTGTGGAATGAAGACTCATCTGGCCAAAGACTGTCCTGAAACTAAGGACATGAGACCAGCTGACACTGATGGTTCCCTCACAGCTAACATAAGAAGTGTTGGAAACATCTCAGTCAATGAGAGTGGTATCCGAACTGATACCATTCAAATAGGAAATATTAGTGTTGATATCATAAGTCCATCAACAAATGTTGATGAAGTAGGAGAACTCATCTCTGTGATGAGTTCCCCTAAAAATGACTAATATTCCTCTTGTCACTCTGCAGGAAAAACAACCATCCCAGGTTTGGTACTTGGACAGTGGCTGCTCAGGGCACATGACAGGTTGTAAGAACCTGTTGAGTGATCTAAAGCCTGAAAAAGGGCCAAAAGTCACATTTAGTGACAATGTACAGGGATCCACTGAGGGATATGGAACTCTTAAAGCTGGTGCTACAATGTTCAAACGAGTAGCCTATGTGGTTGGGCTAAAACATAATCTTGTTAGCATAAGTGAACTGTGTGATGCTGGCTACAAGGTTAACTTTGATGAGCACCTGGGTTACATATTAGATCCTCAAGGCAAAGTTGTGTTGTGTGCTCAACGAAAGAAAGGTGTATATGTTGTAGACATGCAATCTGCTGATCCTACAACTGAAACCTGTTTTCTCACAAGAACAAATGCAGACCTAAACTGGTTATCGCACAAAAGGCTGTCACACCTGAACTTCAAGAACATCAACAAACTCTGTAAGAAAGAGTTGGTGACAGGTTTGCCTTCTATGAACTTTGTTAAGGATAAACTCTGCACAGCTTGTGAGAAAGGCAAGCAGAGGAAATCATCATTTAAATCCAAACATAACTTTTCTATTGATACTCCTCTCTTCTTAATCCATATGGACTTGTTTGGACCTGTTAATGTCCCAAGTCTAGGAGGAAGAAGATAGACTCTAGTAATGGTTGATGAGTTCTCCAGGTACACATGGGTTATCTTCTTGAAGAGCAAAGGAGAGGCTGCTAGAGAAATTATTGGATTTGTGAAAAAGATGGAAATGTTGAACTCTGCCCAAGTGAAGCAGCTTAGAAGTGATCATGGTATTGAATTCAGAAACAGTACACTTGAAGACTTCTGTGAAGAGAAAGGAATCACTCAAAACTTTTCAGCTGTAAGAACTCCACAACAAAATGGAGTTGCTGAAAGGAGAAACCGAACTCTCATTGAAGGTGCAAGAACCATGCTATGTGCATCTGGTTTACCTTCATCATTTTGGGCTGAAGCTGTTAACACTGTCTGCTTCACCCAAAACAGATCCTTAGTGGTGAAAAGGTTCAACAAGACTCCATATGAGCTGCTCAAAGGGAGGAAGCCACATGTCAGTTACTTCCATGTGTTTGGTTGTCCCTGCTTCATTCTGAATCAAAGGGACCAACTGGCAAAGTTTGAACCAAAAGCTGATGAAGGTGTGTTTGTTGGCTACCCTGCTATCTCCAAAGCCTACAGAGTGTACAACAACAAAAGAAAGGTGATAGATGAATCTATCAATGTCATCTTTGAAGAGTCCAAGAATGCTTCCACCAAAGCTGTTCCTGAATCAGTTCCAGGAGAACTAAACTTTGATGATCTTGTGCATTCAAACAATGAAGAAGACTCAAAAGCTTCCACTACATACAGTGTGGAACCTGTTGACCATGATGGGCATGATGATGATTATGTCAATACACCCTGTGTGAATAAGTGTACTGACTTAATTACAACTGCATGTCCTGAACCTATGAATGCTTATTTTCCTAGTTCCTCTGCTGATATGTTCAACAGTGGTCAATCATGTTCAACAAGTGAACAGGCTCAAGACAACAGTGTGTCTGAAAATCTTGAGAGCTGTTCAACAGGACCTGCTGAAGCTGCTGATAACTCAAGAGAATCCTCATTGAAAAATGATCCTAAGTGGATCAGATGTCACCCCAATGATCAAATAATTGGTGATATCAACAAAGGGATACAAACAAGGTGGGACAGCTTAGGGAACTTCTGTATGATCTATAGTTTTGTTTCACTAATGGAGCCAAAGAAGGTGGATGAAGCACTAAAAGATGCCAATTGGATCACTGCCATGCAAGAAGAACTCAATCAGTTTGAGAGAAACAAGGTATGGAAGCTGGTCCCTGCTCCTAAAGGTAAAACTATAATTGGCACTAAATGGGTGTTCAGGAATAAGATGGATGAGCAAGGTCATGTCATTAGAAATAAGGCAAGACTGGTTGCTCAAGGTTATAGACAAGAGGAAGGAATTGACTACGATGAAACATTTGCTCCTGTGGCCAGGCTAGAAGCAATTCGTTTGTATCTAACCTACGCTGCTCATAAGAGCATTAAGGTATTTCAAATGGAAGTGAAGAGTGCATTTTTGAATGGGAAGCTGGAAGAAGAAGTTTATGTCAAGCAGCCTCCAGGTTTTGAAAATGAACAACATCCAGGTTTTGTCTATAGGTTGGACAAAGCTCTCTATGGTCTCAAACAAGCCCCTAGAGCCTGGTATGACACTCTTACTGAATTCCTTATGAGCAATGGGTATTCCAGAGGTAAAGTGGATACCACACTGTTTATAAAGAAGGTGACGTCTAATATTATGCTTGTTCAAATCTATGTGGATGACATAATATTTGGTTCTACTAATGAACAACTATGCAAGAATTTTTCATTACTCATGAAATCCAAATATGAAATGAGTATGATGGGAGAACTTACTTTCTTTTTAGGATTACAGGTTAAACAAACTTCAACTGGAATTTTTATAAATCAAAGAAAGTATACTTTAGATCTCTTAAAAAAGTTTAAATTTGATCAAAGTTCTCCTATTAAAACCTCCATGGCAACCAATGTAAAATTGGATGCTGATGCCAGTGGCAAAGCTGTTTCAGTAACAGCTTACAGAGGCATGATTGGGAGCTTGCTATACTTAACTGCTAGTAGACCTGATATTATGTTTGCTACCTGTTTGTGTGCTAGATTCCAAGCTGATCCAAAGGAATCTCATCTAGCTGCTGTTAAAAGAATCTTCAGATACCTAAAGGGTACACCAGGTTTGGGTCTTTGGTATCCCAAAGACTCAAGCCTTGAACTAACAGGTTATTCAGATTCTGATTTTGCAGGCTGCAGGCTAGATAGGAAAAGTACAATAGGTGGATGTCAACTGTGGCAAGTTGATAAGTTGGTGTAGTAAGAAGCAGAACTCAGTGTCTACTTCTACTGTTGAAGCTGAGTACATTGCTGCTGGAAGCTGCTGTGGGCAGATTCTGTGGATGCAGCATCAGCTTGAAAACTATGGGCTTGTGTATAAGAAAATTCCTATTCTGTGTGATAACACAAGTGCTATAGCCATTTCCAACAATCCAGTATTTCATTCAAGAACCAAGCATATTGAGGTCAGACATCACTTCATCAGGGATCACATTCAGAAAGGTAATGTGGAGGTAAGTTTTATTTCCACAAATGAACAGCTTGCAGACATTTTCACGAAACCTCTTGATGAAACAAGGTTTAATTACCTTGTCAGCAAGCTGGCATGTTAAACAAATGTGACTAAGTGTCCTCAAAGGTCTAAGACATTGTATGTCTCACACTGCTCAAGATTCTCAGAACAGCTTAGACAGAACAGGTTATGCATATTCTGTACTTAGTCATTTTTCTGAAATCCTTGAACAACTTGAACATACAACAAGCTGAACAAAAATAGTTTACTCGTCCAGCCTGCTCTGATGGTCTATTCTCCACCCTACTCACTCCTTCACACTAACCTACAAGACACTGTCTTGTAACCTGATCAGCTATTGAACACAACCTGTTCTTACATGGCTGAACAGGTTAAGGGAACAGTTTGAAGAATGAACAGCTTGTGATGACCCTGTTCATCACAGGTTTGACCAACAGCTTAGACCAACAGTTTTTAATTACCTTTCTTCACAATTAAGTTACTTAATTTCTGTTTTTATTTAACTTAATTACTGTAGATAATGTGGGTTACGTGTGTTAGTGATTAAAAAGGGCTCAAGTGGTCTGACAAACGGTCTGACATGGACAACCGTTCCGTTTTCCGTTAACGACTTTTTCAAATCAACCGCCCAAATGTTTCTCTCTCATACCCACTCACATTCAAATCCTATAAATACCCCCTACTGGTTCATCTTCGTCTTCCTCACTATTTCCAGAAATCCTCAAGAACCCTAAATCGACTAAGTGTCTTCTGCTTCTCTAAACCCAAATCCTTCACAAATGGCTCAAAGAAACAATCCCTTTCTTCCAGTATTTGTTGGTGATGATGTACAGAAACACTCATCAGTCACCACAATGCTAACCATCAAACCCACTAACTACATTGCCAACCTCACAATCCCCAAAAATTATGTGGGGAAAGGTTATGACCAAATGGTGGAGTTTTTGACAGTTCATCCATTGAACTATGCCATGACTGCTACTCCTGGTGTCCTGTACCAGGAGATGGTATACGAGTTTTGGTACACTTGTGCCTACAACCCCAATACCAAAGTCATTAAAGGGACTATTCTCAATGGGACTCAGACCATTGAGATCACTACTGATCTTCTCAGGGAGGTTCTTCATCTGCCAACTGCTGATTCATACGACATGCCTCAACCTGAGAATGAACAAATAGGAAATTTGTTACGCTTCTGTGGTGTAGCAGAACCCAAAATCGGAGCAACGCTGTTCAGGAAGGATCTGTCTCCTACCTACAGTTTTCTATTTGCCTCAGTGGTAATGTGCTTAAGTAGCAAAGTTGGTTCATTTGACCAACTGAGCCGTGATGAAATCCCAATAGTTCTACAGCTGGTGGATGAGACTACAATGGACATGGCTAAGTGGATCTTTCTGAGCTTGAGGAACCTGGTGCAGCAGGAGACACGACCAGCTGCTGTTCGATACCCCAGGTTTCTGAGCCTCATCTTCAGGCACGTTTGTGGTGAGCACTTGTACAACTCTCAGCCTTTACTTCATACTGCTGCCTTCCCTGTAATAGGGAATAGAGTTTTCTACACTGCTGTTCTTCCGAATGAGCCTCCTCTGTCAACACCAATGAGGAGGTTGTTAGGATTGGTGGAAGGACCCTCTGATGTGAGGGTGGATCCAGAAGCTGCTCCCAAAGCAAAATCCAAAGCCAGGTCCAAGCATATTAAAAGGACCATGGCAACCACTGAAGCTGGGCCTGTCCACAAGAAGGCCAAAACAGCTCAGTCTAAGTCTGCCCCCTTACCCTCTGTGGCTGAGGGGGAGCAGGCTCCTCACCCTGGGTCATTTGTTGACCCTGAAGCCTTTGTGGCTGGTGCCTCTGTGGCACCTGTGACCATGGAACAGGTCAACCTACCTGTTTCTGACCCAGTCTCCAAATCTGTCCAGTCTGATCCTCTCCTCTCCTCTCCAACATCCCCCACTTCATCTCACATTCTATACCAACGCAAAAAGAAACCAACAGCCCAAACTAGCCCCTCTGTTCCCACTCAACAGGGTTCAGTTGCAAAAGAAGCAACCCCTGCTGCCTCTCCAATTTTGGGAGAAGGTTCAACACAATTGGAGCCTACTTCACTCCAACCTGTGTCTACCCAGAGTCAGCCTAGACCCTCTGGTTCCTCCCAACAGGAACCAGTTGTACAACAGGAGATAGCCACCTCAACTATTCCAGCCTCCCAATAGGCTGAGAATATTGAAAGACAGTAGTCTTCTCCACTCCATACTGTGTCCACACTGTCCCCACCTCAAACTTCTTTACACCCTGAGTCAGCACGAGGTGTCCACACTACTGGTATAAACCTATCAGCAGATCAGCCTCAAACTTCTGTTCCCTATGATACAGCTGTTCAACACCAAACAGCTGCTGAGGGACCAACATCCCAGGCTGATGAACATCAGGGAACATACCATCCCTTAGTTGAGGCTACTCCCATGCAAACTCCATCAGCAGGTTTCAGCACTGCTGATGTTGAAATGCATATCCCATCTCCCCATGATGAGGTGCTTTTACACCAAGGCACTACAGAGGGAACACCCACTAGCCTTAATGAAGGTGCTGCGACACAAGAAGCATCTGAAAGGCCCCTAACATCAACCCCTTCTCCTGATGATGCAGCTACAGCCGCTGCTGAAGGACTCTTTGACCATTCCAAGCTGGGCCACATTAGTTTTGCCCAGGCTATGGAGCTTCTCTCAAATGTTCCTCTTCCCTCTCCATCACATCCTCATACACCAGCCTCATCATCTTCCTCTCCATCAACCCAATCTAAACAGTCCACCCATACACCTCCATCTCCTAAAGACCTGCCTTTGAAGGATCAGCTTTCCCTGCTGACCAACAAAGTTGGTTCTTTAGAAACCTCTATCTCCTCTCTACCCGCTCTTATTTCAGACTCTGTGTCTGAACAGCTTAAGGGTTTCTTTGATCTGTTCAGAGATTCCTTCCCAGCCACTCCACAACCTGATAACTCTCCACAGCTGCTTGCACTCACTGCACAGCTGCAAAGTGTCTCCACATCTCTCTCCTCCATTCTTTCACTACAACAGGACTCTGTGTCCTCAATAACAACTATTTCTTAACAGCTGTCATCTCTCCTAACTTCTTGCAATTTGACACTTCCTACCACTCTGGCCAGCTTGAACAAACTCATTGGCTCCCTCTCCAATTCTGTGTCATCAAACCTTGCTGATGTGCAAGATTCTCTAGAACTACATCTTGCACAACTTCAAAGTTTACTGTTCACCGCTTCTGATAGGGAAAACATTGTTAAGCTGACCTCCCTTGCTGATACCCAATCCTCTTCTCTTCAAACCTGTCTTTCCCAGCTTGCAGAGGTGAAGGACAACCTGGATTTCTTAGTGAATAGCCTTGTTCGCCCCAAGCCTGCTGCCAAAACTGCTGGCAAGCTTGCTGACTTTGTGTCTTCAGGCAGACCGGATGTTGAAGGTGCTGGTACATCTCCTTCAATGGGGGAGAACTCATCTGCCTCTAAGACTAAGTCTAAGGGGGAGAAAACTTCTTCTCCTAAGGAGAAATCAGTGCCTGCAATACTCACTGGTCAACCAGCAGGAGCATCTGCAACAGGTACAATGGAGGGTGCTTCCCAAACTGCTCAGCCTACTCAGGCTGAAACTCCAAACCCTGCTCAGTCTAAGGGGGAGGAATTCATTCCTGAGGGCAGGCCAAGCAGCAGAAGGAGGCATTTGATTCTAGAAGAAGAAGAAGAGGAGGAGGAGGAATGTCCTGAAGCTGCTGTCACTATAGCAGCTAAAGGAAAAGAAAAAGAAGCAGTTGATCCCCAATAGCAGAAAGCAGCAGAGATTAAATTTCACAAAGACAGGGCCAAAGAAATGGGTCTTCCTATGCACAAATATTTTGAGTTTAGAGAAGAACAGCTTCAAGCCCTGGAAGCTCTAAGGAAAGAAGAAGAATCTGCCAAAGCTGCTAAGTCTCTTGCACTTCAAGAGGCAAAGAAAATCAAAATGTCCTCTCTTGAAGTACAAAAGAAATTAATGGAAGCTGCTAAGGGGTCAGCAGGAGAGAAGGAAGCAGAAAAAGAAAAAGGTGCTCTGGTCTCAGTGATCAAAACTCCAGTGCCCTCTACAAGAGCTCAGTTCCACTTTGACAACCTGGCAAGAAGAAAATTTCAGGATGTTGCTGATAGAAGGCTTGCCAAGGAAGCAATTGTCAAAGCTGTGGCCATATCAAGAAAAGGCAGTCAGTGGAAGTTGAAAATAACCAGAATGGGTGCAACAGGCCCAGAACTAGAAACATATGACTACACTGATGTTGCACAAATGGGGTACAGAGAATGGATTGAGCTGGCAGTTGCTCTGAGCGAGTCTAAGTAAGAAACTGCTAAGACTGTCAGAGCATATGTCAAGAAGCTGATGGAGAGGGTGAAGAATCTTGGCCTGGTCTCTAAAGAGGTTAGTGAAGGTGTCTATGTGACACAACCAAAAAAAAAGGCCAGGAGGACAAGGAAAGACACTGAGCTGGAAGAACTCCTTGTGATGATTGAACAAGGAGACTATGCTGTGGAGATCAAAGGAGTTAACCACAGCTTGCCCAAAGGAGTGGAGTTTGAAGAAGGCAAGGTAATTGAAGAACCTGAGTTGGGGGCATTTTTGTAGATCCCTTAACCCAGAGAAAGTGTTTTCAGAGAGCTTTAGACCTACACAAAGTTGGTCTTAAGCAGCTTGCAGCCTTTAGAATTTCTAACTCCTTCAGACAGTCCAGCAAGTGGAGAGCAGCCATCTGGGATGAGCTGAGAAGTTTTTATGACAGAGGTGAGCTTCAAGATCCAAAATTCATGTTTCTCAGAGTTGAAATTCAAGATCTGGAAGAAACAAGGGAGGAACTTGAAAGAATGTTTGAAGAAGGATTGCCACCTCCAGTACAGTGATGTCCATCTACCAAACAGGATAGGTGAAGAATGGAAGTTGTCCATTAGTTGGACAAGCTTACCATTATCTGCTCCCAACACAGACAGTCCAAAATCTGATGTACATTAGTTGTACTTCAATTACATATGTTGTAATTTCTCTTTTGCATCAGTTGTAATATACATCAGTACATCAGTTGTACTCTTGTAAGAACATGTGTTGTTTTATGTAATCAAGAATCAGTGTATATATAAACTGATCTTTTACCTTACTTTGATGTTGTAATTTTATTTCAGCAAATGTACTGTAATAATATATGGTGATTTTTGATAAGGCCAGCTTGGTCTGGTTATTGCAAATAGGGGGAGATTGTTAGGCACAAAAAGGCCTCAGTCAAACCTGTTCTGCATCTGAGGGGTAGATTTTCAATCAAACCTGTTGATGCATTTGAAGGTTGAATTTAAGGCATGTAATATGCCTTATTGAAACCTGAAAATGATTTGCAATATCAGACCAAAGCTGTTCACCCTGTTGCATGTGTTGCAACAAAGGCAGTTTGTCCAAGCTGTTCAGTCTGCTGAACAGGCTGGACATAAACTGTCTACGCTGCTCTACACTGGTGAGCAGCTTGGGCAGTTTTCAAGTGTTCTGTTCTTTGTGAACAGAACCTGTTCTCTGTGAACAGGCTAAACACTTTATGGAATATGTTTCCAAGTCTTCATTTATTGTTTTTGGCTAGAAGATCAGTTTACAAAGTCGAAGACAAAGTTGAAATCAGAACTGCTCAGCCTGCCCAAGCTGCTCTGTTACATGAAGACAAAAGGATATTTGAAAATGGGTGACAGACCTTTTTCTTATATCAAAGGCCTTGACAAAGGAAGAAAGACGCAAAGTTGACATTCCTTATTTGGTTAAGGCAATGCAACAGTAGACAAAGTGAAAAGACAAAAGTTCTGCCCACATGAAGACAAGTCTGCTTTTTAGAATGTGTAGAAAAGTTTATGTTGTCTTTTCAACAAGACTTCTCCTTTTTCCTTTCGTCCAATGAAGAAGCTTCACTTAGATCCTCTGAGTGAGTATAAAAAGAAACTTCCAAGGATTGAAAGATTAAGCCAAAAAGCTAAGTGCTGAAGCCAAGAGTGTACGTGCATTAAAGTGTATCTTTCATGCATGCAAGTCTGCTTGGATAAAACAGTGTTTTGTGTCTAAGCTGTTCTTATCCAAGCTGTTCCTCTAAGTCTTGTAAACACATGAGTGATTCTTAGTGAGTGTATTCATTGTAACTAGTTTAAGTGTGTCTTAGACTAGTTAAACATACTGTTGTATCTGTCATCTCAGCTTGAACCTTTCCGCATTCAAGCTTGTTTGTAATTAACATTTGTTGATAATACATACAAGCATTGAGAAAAGTGTGTGTAGTTTTTAAATAGCTGTATTCACCCCCCCCCCCCTCTACAGCTTAAGGCTATATACTTGGGAAACCTTTCGGGACCTACATTTATATTTTCATGCCTAATGCAAGATAGATTAAAATATATTTTTTTTAAAATGCAACATACTGTTTTTTTTTTAAAATAGGTTTGGCCAATATATATAATAATGTCTTTTTAACAATACAACATACTATTTTTAAAAGAATTTTTTTTACTTATTTGATTGGAAAGTAAAAAAAATACACGTTTGTGCATGTTTTTTCTTCGTATGATACCTGGGACGGTAGTACATGTGGCCTCCCTTTTTAACTTAATAGTACAATGTTTAATATAAATTTGTTTTTTCTTTTGTTCACTTCTATTAAACAACTAAGATCAGAAAATCAAGATAAAAAAGAGAGGAAATGGTTGTTGTTCGTTTTTTTAAACAACTAAAATCATTAAATTGATAAATAAAAAAAACTAAGCAAAAGGTTGTTTTAGAAATTATAGACAACAAGTTGTTGAATATTCGCGCGTTGCTGCGAGATCTAAAATATTGTTTACAAAAATAAATAGAAAAAACAAATGAATAAATATTTTTTAAACAATCCAAATAACGAAACCCAGCTAAATCATGATCGAAGAGTGAAATTGGAAAGTTGATATAGTGATATATATATTCAAGAAGCAAGCCAAATGATACTATTCGTGAATTCCTATAATTGGTTTGCTAGATTTTGCAATGCTAAAATTACAAAGTGTGCCTTATTAAATCGGATCGGAACCGGAATTGAATAATTAAATATTCATAAGTATATTTTAAAATTCTGACATTGATTAGGTTTAATCGTCAATTTAATATGTAGGTTTTATGGCCAAATCAAATAAAGTTATAATTGTAATGTCTCCAATACATTTATTGGGGTTTGCCAACGTTATAATAGTAATATTCAATCTTAAATATGATCATATTTAATACAAAATCTGAATATCAATTAATTAATACAAAATCTAAATATCAATTAATTATGTTTTAATTATAAAACAATTTCATTAGAATCATGTATTGTGCATTTGAATATTAAAGTCTTTTTCACACAATTAAACGTAATACAATAGTTTTAAAAGATAACTTCCAACATATGTATAAATAAAATCATATAATTTTAAATATGTAAGAAAACTTTGTAATAATAAATGTTAAAAGATGGCGAAACAAAAATTTATTAAAATAAAGACGTTAAATAAAAAATAACACAAAGATAATAGTGTATTATGAAAAGTTTAAAATTAAAAAGAAAAAGAAAAATATAAGAATATCAAAATATAACTTCAAACATATGTATAAATAAAATCTTAATTTTAAATGTGTAAGAAAATTTTGTAATAATAAATGTTAAGAGGACTAAAATTTTTTTTATTAAAATAAAGGTTTTAAATAAAAGATAACACAAAGATAAAGATATATTATGAAAAGTTAAAAATTAAAAGAAAAAAGAAAAAAAAACAACCAATCATGGTTGGTCATGTTTCAACAAAATCTGAATATTTATTAGTTATATTTAGATTATAAAACAATTTCATAGAATCATGTATTGTGCATTTGAATAATAAAGTTTTTTTTCATACAAATAAACATAACATAATAATTTCAAAAAATAACTTTAAACGTATGTATAATTAAAATCTTAATTTTAAATGTATAACAAAATTTTGTAATAATAAATGTTAAAAGATGACTAAACAAAAATTTATTAAACTAAATGCGTCAAATAAAAGATAACATAAAGATAAGACACATTATGAAAAATTTAAAATTTAAAAAAAAAAATTAGGAACAATTTAAAATTTAAAAATTCCAAAATAAAAAAAAATTATGAAAAGTTTAAAATTTAAAAAAAAAAGATCAACCAATCATGGTTGGCCATGTGTTAAACAACCATTGGACTAGCCCATTTGATAAATGTATATATAAATAATATAAAATTGTTTGATTTTCAACTTTTTGATAAATAAAACGAACCATTTTGTTTTTTATTTTTTTCAATCTTTTACAATCAATGATGTCTTCCGATTAAATTTCCAAAATTAACTAAATAATTACATAATGTTGGGCTCGACAAAAATTAAAAATCTATCGGTCATAGTTTTTTTGTTCGGAAATAATAAAAAATTACGATAATCCATTCTGTTTACCAAACGAAAATAACTGCACTACTTAATTATTCACCATCAAAACTTCAAAGTGGAGGGGTTTGAACTTTTATAAATCGGAAAAAATAAAAATCGGAATAGCTATAGCTATTTTAGTCAAGAGTTAGTCGTTTTTTTGAATCATAAATAATTAATTGTACCAATTTTCGTTTGTATAAAAGAAATGAGTTGTAACACTCGAGTATTTAAAAATAAGAATGAATCATACATTTATCTATTCAAAATAATTAAAAGTTAACTGAAGTTTTTTCGTTTGAAAAATTAAAAATCGATTTGGAACCGATCGAAAAAAATCGGTATAGTTCATGTGAATTATAGTTTCATATCAATCAAACAATAAATCAAGAACAATAACAATTCAGTAATCAAAACTACTAACCGAATGATTGAATAGCAGAGAATGTCGATTACTAATGATGAGAGAATAATTCCAAATCAGTAACTCCTTTCTTCCGTACAAAAAGTGAAATGTCAGAGATCGGTATAGTTCATGTGAATCATCCTTTCTTAGTCTTTCTCTTTGTATCAACTGCTAGCTTTCCTTTTAAACCACTCAAAACTTTGTTTAGAGTCCCATCTGAAAATTTGTTCAGCTCTACACTTCTCATAGCTCTTAACTTCTTATTTCTATCTCTGTACATAACTGCTGGATGCTTTACCATGATAACTTGGAATTCTTTTAATTCTCCAGCAAACTTGATATCTCTGTGAGGAGCTGTCATGTTGATCTTCCTCATACCTCGTTCAACACCTATCTGAAGATCTTGCACTGACATCAATACCAATTTGGTATGCATGAAGTGAAAAAGTGTCTTAAGTGCAAATCTGCAGTGTTCATTTCTTTTGTTTCTGCACAACTCATCAAATAGATCTTCAATGTCGACCAGGTGCATATTGAACATATCTGCTTCTGTGAACGTATACGTGTTTCCATCAGCTCTAGTAACAGTGAATGTTGGATAGAAGATCTTAACAAATCTGTCCTTTTCTATTTTCACCACATCAAATATTTTGAACTCACTCTTAACCTTCTCAACTTCTTGTGTCTTATTTCTCAGAAAGCTGGCATAGTTGACCAGATTTGGCATGTTCGGCTCTAAAACCCTAAATAACTTGAGAAAAGAACATGGTGCTTGTTTCTTGCAAAATATTCGTTTTTCAAGAATATCTTCGATGTATGGCATCTTGTTCCTTTTTTTGATAAACTCTGCTGATCTATTCTCTGGAAGCTCAAGTTCCTTTACTTTCTTTTTGTTGATCTCATCTTTGTTCAACAGTGTCAGCATGTCTTGAATTCCCTCTGAACGACAATCTGAGACTATGTTGCTTTTGATACTCATCAGCAAGCACATATTCATTGAAGAATCTTTCCATCACCTCAACCTCATTCAATTCAACTTTTTCTTGAACAACCATGTTTTCGACTGGAAACTCTTCAATTTCTTCCTTAACTTGAATAACCACCTCAGGCTTTTCAACCGTTGGTGTCGATTCAGTATCTTTCAAGATCTCCTGAACTAACCTTCCTCCTCTTCAATCCTTTCAGCTCTAAAATCAATATCAGTTAAAGTAATTACATCATCGTCTTCAGAAACTTCAATGTATTCCTCTCTCTCTTCTTCTACTCCTTGAATGCTCAACTCATGATGCTTAACTTGAACATCTTCATCGGAATCAATATATTCTACAAAATTCTAAATATCAGACTGAATGTTCAAAGGAACTGGAACATCTTCATAAAGAATCAATCCCAGCTCACTTTGTTCACCAGCCGATTCTTTTGTGCCCCCGACCTCTCTCTCTTTAACTTCAGCTTCTTTCTCTGGGTATGTGATCGTCAAAACCCCAGGTGTAGTTTCATCAAGCTTTCTCCTCTTCTCCCCCTCATGAGGAGCATCATCGAAGTCCTCATCATGCTCATCATGTTTCCTTTTGGATGAGGAAGCTTGAGCTTTACATGTTTCTTCAACTGCCGCAACTCTTTCTGATAGATTTCCCAAGGCAGTTATGACCGTGCTTTCCAAACTGATCATCCGTTCTCTCATTTCATCAAATTCTTCAAAGATAAAGTCTTTTAACTCTTCCTTTAATTCGTCAATTGCTTGATTTGACTCAGACAGCTTCATCGATTCCTCTGCAACAGACTTACCCTTTAAGAACTTGTGAATGTTTGACATCTGTGCCATTACCTCAGACAATTGAGCAGATACATGTGTATTCACCCTAGCAACAGCTTCATTCAACGCTTGATTCAATGTTGATTCAGTTACAAACGGGGATAAAGTCACCACTGGGTCACGTAGACTTCCAGTTGTCACTACAGTCGAACTTGTGAAAAGTACGTCTGTGTGGCCAGTACTCAAAGTTGGCAATGTAGTTGCTCTGACTGTACTTCCACCCTCTTCAAGCGACGGAGCAACAAATGCTTCCGTTGCTGAGGATGTTCCAGTGGGAACACGAAGTTCAACCACACTGACTTCAACAGATGAAGTTGACTCGAGTGTCCTAGGCTGTATAGGCTCTATACTCAGTGATTGAATTGATGTCGTACACTTGGGCAGCTGTGTACTTGTTTCAACATCCATCAAGTCCAAATGACTCTCGGATAGACTATATGGTTCATCCCGGTGCTCAATTGAAACAATCTCCTGTTGAGAGGAGACTGAGTGGATGGTTGGCTGTGCAGTCGTCAGTAGGATACTGACTTCTGTAATGCTAACTCTCATAGGAGAGCTAACAGCAGATGTGGTTATACCCCGGCTTTCTAGGTTTAAGGTATCCCTCACACTCTCTTCAGCAATACTTACTATATCTATCATCATACTTCCTCCCTCATGATGATCACCACCACCAGCACCACCACCATCATCATCATCATTATCATCACCTTCACCTTCTTCTTATTGAATATCCGACAAAGTTATCTCAGAATCAGATTTCTCAGCCTCTTCCTCACCTCCCCTTACAACGTCATCTCCCTCACTCACAGGTTGGTCACCCTGAACTTCAGCCCCTTGCTGAGGTTCCTCTATTCCTAAGGCTCCTTGGGTAAGAGATCCCGGCTCATGGGTCTCTATTGGAGCATGATCTATCCTATATAATCTCACATGCTCACTCTCTTGATCTGCACATTTTAACGACTCTGGGATTGGCATAATATTTGCATTTGGAGAATCCGGCACTTCGTGTAAACTCATCATCACATAATCTGGACATCTCTGTGAATTTGCTCGCTTCGGAATATTTTCATTTGCTCGAAGAATTCCTCGGATAAGAATTTGTATGAACCTCTGGAGCGGAACAAACTTTCTTGCTCTATTTGTTGTTTTTGCAAGAACAATCTCCTTTAAGTCCTCCCAGATGCACTGAGCATAATCATAATGCTTGTCAAACACGATTCCATGAGATATCCGTAAACAGTGAATGTTGCATCTGTTGATGCCTGTGTGCTTCGACGTCATACACCTATTGATAATTCCAAATAGCGTGTACCATTCCCCATTCAAGCCATTCCTATGAAATTTGGAGCTCTTTGGTAGTGGCTTTGAGTAGCCCAGGCAAATCAGATCATGAACTAGCTCCTCATCCGACACAAAATCTTCAAAATCAGCCAACTCAGGAAAGTTGACTGTGTCTATATGTCTTAGAAGAAATAGGTTGTGACGAAGTCTGGCTAGAGTGATTTTGGTTTTGAATTGGTCTATGGTTACTTTGAAATGGTGATTGCCATCAGCAGGAACAAATTTGACTGTGTGCCAAAATTGTTGTAGGTAGACCTGTGGGATAGAAGGTTTATATTGAAGCAGATAACCTAACGGATGGCCTTTGAGAATGTCAACTATGATAGGATGACTGACTTTAATAACCTTGGTATCCAGACGATGGTTATTATCTCTAAAAGGTAGGCAATGTTTAGGTTTAACCAACTGGTTATCTGGGATGATATTTGACGGTGAGGGACGGGCAACAGAAGTAGAACGAACAGGTGTGGATACGAGAGTATGATTGGATGATGAATGGGAGTCAGATGAATTGGAATTCTGAGACTGCACGGAGATACCATTTGAACACCTGTAAACAAATAAAAATCATGTTAGTCAGAACAGTTCAACAAATGACAATCCTTCAAATGTAGAAAAATTGTAACATTTCATCAGAAATTGTAAAAAGTTGTGATTTTCTGTTTAAGGCATCGGGATTCCAGACAATAATAAACTATTATTGACAGGACTCCAGAGTCAATCGTTTAGAGACCAATGTTAGAAAATTACAACTTTATAATAATTTCTTGAAAAAATGTGACATTTTTTCTTAAAATATTAAAAATCCAACACTTAGAACAAAATTTTTTTATTGAAACTCGAATGAAATTACTTCATTCTCGAATGACTCTTGACTAGTCTCGGATGACACATGAAACAACTCGACTTAGTCTATGTATCAACTCGAATGAACTATAATCTTCTCGAATAACACAAGTACCAAACTCGAATAAAACACGAAGATTCTCGAATAAGTCTTAAGTGTTCTCGTATGATCTAGTAGTCCAACTCGAATGAATAAGGAATTTTCTCGAATTCAACATATGACCAACTCGAATGAAATACTTGTTAAACTCGAATGAATCAAGTGTATATGGACCATCTTTATTATGTCTAACACTCAACTCGTATGAATAAGGAACTTTCTCGATAACAACATTACCCCAACTCGAATAAACATTCAGTCAACTCACATGATACACATAAGTTTCTCGAATAACCACTTAGTCAACTCGAGTGACACATAGACTTTCTCGATTATCATTTGAATCAAATCGAATGAACTAAGACCTTTCTCGAATATCATTGAAAGCAACTCGAATGAACTAAGACCTTTCTCGAGTATCATTGAAAGCAACTCGAATGAACTAAGATCTTTCTCGAGTATAGCTTTAATCGAGAAACTTTTCTTGAAATTATTTTTTCAAGTATCCTTCCACTAATTTACCAAAAATCTATTTCATGAACCTTTTCATTGAATAAACACTTGTGTCCCACTCGAAATTCACTTTTAAACACATTTGATTTACTGAACTTTGAACAAAAACAACATTAAAGTTGTTAAAAATTCAAATTTCAGAATCATGAAGAACACGAACTTTCTGAAACTAAAATCGAACTTTCTGTTTGTGTGGTTTGAATTGAACCATGAAATTTCAGATTCATGTTCACATTCATACACCAAAACTTACCACACATTTAATTTCAGTTTTATGAACAACTAATTCTAAACACCATTAACATACAAATACGTAAAATATACGAACACATATATCTCAATACTGAAATGAACTCTGTACAAATACAATAAACAAGAAACAACTAAAACATTTACTCACAATCTGATGAAAAGATATCTTTATTCAGTCGATGATGTTTGTGGGTTTTCGGTTTCTTAAAGGTGAAGAAATGTTTTTGGAGAAGATGATGAATAGGCGTGTATCCGAAAATTGAATCTGAAATTGAAATTTCAAATTTATATGTTGTATTCTAAACCAGCCCATATGTTATTTGAAGAAAAAAAATTGACCGGCCCAAATTTGAATGTAATAGAAAATTCAGCCCAACTTCAACTCACATTTCTTAACCCAAATATTTAAACCCATATTATCTTTTCAACAAATATTGTGACTAAACAAAAAAAAAATAACAAAATAAATTTTGATTTTCAAAAAAAACTTTAAAACCAGTCTTTAGAGAAAGAAAGAAAAAAAAATTTGAAAATACACACAAAAAAATAAAACAATTAAAAAAAACATTTTCAACAAAAAAATATTAAACTCAAAAGGAATATTAAAATGCTCAATTGCTCCCCCTTTAATTTCTGAAAGCTGCTCGCCCTCAACTGTATATCGTATTTATCAACTCCGCTTCCCCTACAAAATAACAGATAAATTTTATCAGATTTATTCAAAATCAGATAAATTTCTTTTCTGCTCCCCCTGCACATGAGAATCCAGATCTTGTTAAATTCCAAAGAATACTAACTCTTTAAGATTCAAGAATTTAACATCAGATTAAAATCAATAAAAAATGAAAATTTTAAACTTATAAATTGAAACTACTGAATTATTAAATCTTAACGATTCAACATACCTAATTTGTATACCAAAAAATTAAACCGTTTTTCATCTAACGCTTTGGTATACAAATCAGCTAGTTGATATTCAGTAGGCACAAAATATAATTCTATATTTCCATTTTCTACATGATCTTTTATAAAATGATACCGAATGTCAATGTGTTTTGTTTTTGAATGTTGCACCGGATTTGATGCAATAGCTATTGCGCTCTGAGAATCACAGTAGATTGGTATTTTCTTTGGTGTAAACCCGTAATCGCGCAGTTGGCTCTTCATCCACAACACTTGAGAACAGCAAGAAGATACAGCAACGTACTCTGCTTCAGCTATAGACAATGAGAGGCAATGTTGTTTCTTGGATGACCAACATACGGGTTTGTCACCTAAGAACTGTACTGCTCCAGACGTACTTTTTCTGTCCATCTTATCACCTGCGTGATCAGCGTCAGAAAAAGCAGTTAGATTAAACGAAGATTCTCTAGGATACCACAAACCAAGATTTGGAGTTCCTTTGAGATATCTTAAATTCTTTTCGCAGCTGTTAAATGTGATTCTTTAGGATTTGCCTGATATCTTGCACAGACACATGTAGCAAACATAATATCCGGTCTACTAGCTGTTAAGTACATCAATGACCCAATTATACCTCGATAGTGAGTTACATCTACAGGTTTCCCCGAAATGTCCTCATCGAGTTTTGACTTTGAATCCGGAGCCATGGGAGTTTTCATAGGAGTACTGTTGACCATGTTAAATTTCTTTAACATGTCTTGTATATATTTTGACTGATTGATAAAAATACCATCAGCTAATTGTTTAACTTGTAATCCTAAGAAAAAATTTATTTCTCCCATCATGCTCATCTCGAATTTTTGGGACATTAAAAATGCGAATTTCTTACAAAATCCTGGATTTGTAGACCCAAATATTATGTCGTCTACATATATTTGTATAACTATGATATCCGGCCCCTGACGTTCTATAAACAGGGTTGTGTCAACTGCACCATTGGTAAATCCACATTTCAACAGATATGTTGAAAGTTCATCATACCAATCACGCGGTGCTTGTTTAAGACCATACAGTGACCTATCTAAAATATATACATGATCAGGTCTCGAAGGATCAGTAAAACCTTCGGGCTGATATGTATATACTTCATCTGTTAGTTCCCCGTTTAAAAACGCAGTTTTAACATCAATTTGATAAACTGTAAAGTTTTTATGAGCGGCAAAAGCTAAAAACATTTTAATCACTTCGATTCGTGCAGCTGGTGCAAACGTTTCATCGTAGTCAATCCCTTCTTGTTGGCTGTATCCTTTGGCAACGAGACGAGCTTTATTCCGAATGATTACCACATGTTCGTCTATCTTGTTTTTAAAGATCCATTTCGTGCCTATAATGGATTTGTCTTTTGGGCGCTCAACAAGTCTCCAGACCTTTAACCGTTCGAACTGGTTCAGTTCTTCTTGCATCGCCACAATCCAATCAGCGTCCAGAAGTGCTTCTTTTACATTCTTGGGCTCTATTTTACTTAGAAAATTTGAAAATAGACATTTATTTATGGTTGCCCTTCTGGTTTGGACTGACGCGGATGGATCACCAATAATGTTTTCTATTCGGTGATATCATGTCCACTTAAAAGTATGTGGAAACGGTTCTATTTGATCTTGATTGGGATTACGATCTAGATATGGTTGGGGAGTTACTTCAGATGTAGTAGGTGGGACATCTGAGGTAGGAGCTTCTGAATGTTTCGAAGTTATGGGGGTTTCAGAAGAATTTGGAGGTTCAACGGGTTGTACAATCTCAGTAGTCGACTGCACATTTGCTGTTGAGGCTTCTCCAGTCTCTTCTGAAACTTGTTGTTGAGAAAGATCAGAGACTACGATTGGATCTTCAGTAATCCTGTCAGGAACCAAATTTAGAACATTAGTTTTGGGCTTTTCAAAATAGTCTTCATAAAAATTCTCAAACAACTTATGTAATTCTGAGTGTTCAGTATTTTGTTCAGATGACTCCAATGAATTCTGCGTTTTAGGTTCGGGTCCTGAACTGGTGTGTTCAGAAGCCATTACCACTCCTTCATCAAATTTGACATTCACGCTCTCGTTGACTGTCTTGGTTCTCTTGTTGTACACTCGGAAGGCAACCGACTCCTTTGAATATCCGATGAATATTCCTTCATCTGCCTTTTGATTAAACTTTCCAAGATTATCTTTGTCGTTTAGAATAAAGCATCTGCAACCAAAGACATGGAAAAATTTAATATTAGGTATTCGTTTATTAATCAATTCATAAGGAGTCTTTCCGAATCTCTTATTTATGATTGAACGATTCTGTGTGAAACAAGCTGTTGCAACTGCTTCTGCCCATAAGAATAACGGTAAATTTGAATATGCCAGCATCGTCCTAGCTGATTCCACTAGTGTTCGATTTTTTCTTTCAACGACACCATTTTGTTGTGGAGTTCGAGCAGCTGAAAACTGATGTGTAATTCCTATAGAATTCAAGAATGAGTCAAGCGATTTGTTCTTGAATTCTGTTCCGTTATCTGAGCGGATTGTTTGAATTTTGAGTTGCAACTTCACTTGTATTTTCCGGATGAAGTCTATGATCGTTTCGGTTGCATCCAATTTGGACTTCAGGAAGAAAACCCATGTGTATCGCGAATAGTCATCAACTATCACCAATAAATATCGTTTCTTATTAATGCTTTGTACTCTCATTGGTCCACACAAATCCATATGCAGTAATTCTAGTGCTCTCGTGGATGAGTGTTCAGCTTTGGATTTGTGTGTAGCTCTTGTCATTTTTCCTTTTTCACATGCTGCACACAACTGCTCCTTTTGGAATTTGAGAGTAGGCAGCCCTTTAACTAACCCTCCTTTTGCTAGATTGGTTAACTCATTGAAGTTCAGATGTGAAAGGCGACTATGCCATAGCCATGCTGTTTTAGATGTAGCTTTTGACATTAAGCAGACATCTTTCTTCAGTTTAATCGAGGCTAAATCAATGGAGTACAAATTGGTTTTCCTGTTTCCTGCCAATATTTCCTTTCCTTCTCCTGATCTGATGCTGCACCGATTGGCTTTGAAATTGACTTCTAAACCTTTATCACACAACTGTCCAATACTAAACAAATTGTGTCCAAGACCATCAACATAGAAAACCTTTTGGATGGTAATTTTGTCGTATTTGAGACTTCCGTATCCTTTGATCGGACAAAACTGATCATTTCCAAATCTGACCATCCCACAGAACTTTTCTACAAAGTCCGTGAGTGTGTCTCTTTGTCCAGTCATATGCTTGGAACATCCGGAGTCAAGATATCAGACATGGTTTACCTGTAAGACGAAGTAGCACATGAGGTACCCACTTGTAGTTGGGTACTTTTGTTTTAGGTAAATCATGCAAAGTATTATTTGTTTTCCTAACAGATATGGCTTTTAACTTATCATTTGATGTTGTTTTAGGTACCCACTTTTGAACTGTTCTTTTAGGTATCCACTTTTGTACAATTCGTGGTGGAATTGTTTTTGAAATTCTTTTCTGTGGAACCTTTTTCTGTTCATAAAATGGGTCCTTTTTCTTCGGTTGCCAAACGAGCTTATTAGATTTAACAATTGAAGGCTTACAATCATAAGAATTCAAAGCAATTAAATCTGTTCTTGAAAACTTTATACACGAATTATTAACAAGTTTATTATTACAGACATAATGTTCAATGTTTCTATTTCTATCTGTAACAATTTTGTCCTTCACGCGCCACTCTTGTTTTATACTCTTGTTTTTCTGTTCTCTTTTCTTCTTTCTCCAAACTTGTTTTCTCGAACCGTTCACAATGATATCTGACATAAAAGAAGTATGAGAATTAGTCGATTTAGACAATTGTTTCTTCTGTAAATTTCTCATACCTTTTGAAGATTGAACTTTAAGTGTAATTGAGTCCGCTGATGAAGATGATTCACCTTTTTCAAAGTTAGGAGTATTAACAATTACTTTTGTTTTCTCCTTCTTTTGTTGTAATAATGGTGAATTTTCAGATGATTTTAAAGAATCTGTAGACATTCTTTGCAGAATTTTAACAGGTTCTTTATTATCATTTGATTGTTTGTTATCCAAAGGTTTGATAAATTCATCAATTTTACCAAACATTTGCTCTAATGAATTAAAGTCAGAGTGCATGTACAGATCAAATTCCTTTTCTGAATTTATAGAATCTAGAGAAGTTCAGGATTGTGGATCAGACAACTTTATGTTTTTAGGCTGATTTTGCAACTTTTGTTCCATAGTTCTTAGTTCAGCCTTTAGAGTTCCATTCTCTGTCTCAAAATTTTTAACTTTCAATTCTAGATCAGAATTTATCTTTTCTAAAATTGAATATGGCAGATATAACTTTTGAGATTGAGTAGGTAATTCAGACAAATCCTTTTCAGAATATGTTTGAATGTACTCTTCTTTAATATCATGAAAATTACTTGTTTCATTTATTCTGGTATAATCACCAGAATTTTGCATTTTGTCTAAACGTAATCTTTTTATTTATTCACTAGATTCTACTTCATCAGAGGCTTTCATAAATGCCATTTTTAATCCTAAGTTCATGTATCTGACATCATATAATGTTGGTGAACTAGATATTGCTTTTGTCAGATACTTTGGATTTTCCCAACAAATTCCAGATTTAGAATTATAAAATTCTGTGTCTTTTGGTTGATTTAAATAAATTGTTTGATCTGTTTGCCCTCTTTTGATAAATTCATCTTCCATTTTCTTTATTTTCTCATAAAGTTTAGTTCGTTCTTCAAAAATGGCATGATATTTTACAGTAAAATTTGAAGTTTCTAATTCTGCTATTCGCAGTCTTTCTTGTAAATCAGATATATTGTGATTAAGATTAAGTATATTGCTTTGTAGTTCTCTTTCCTTATCTTGTAAATCTGAAACTGCTCGTAAAGCTAATGCTTTATCTTTGGAAAAGTCTAAAACTAAGTTATGTTCATTACGAAGTTTGTTTTCCAAAGAATGAGCATTTTTCTTTTCCGCCTTTAAAGATTTTTCAAACTTTTTAAGCATAAAGGCCATATGAGTTAGTTTTTCTTCTAGTACACATGATTCATCAATATCAGAGTCAGAATTAGAATGTACCTCCGGCTTATCTGAACCATCTGATCTTTCAGATTCTGAATCTACATCATTTTCAGCCTCATTTTTGCCAGTTACCATCAATGCAACTTCTTCTGTCTCTTCCTCCTCAGATTCTTGTCTTTCTGCATCCTCTTCATCCGTTAATCCAACCCATACTTCATCTTCAGCTATCAATGCTGATTCACTCAGTTCTGACTCATTGAAGATTTCTGATTTGAGGCAAATATGAGCATCTTCATCCAAAATATCTTCATCTTCTAATAACTGCAACCAGTGGTCATCCTCCGCCATAAGAGCTTTGCCAGACTCTTTTTCTTTGGCTAAGAGAGCCTTTCTCGTATAGTAGTCTGAGTTTTTGACTACTGGGGATCTACATTCTCGGGCATAATGACCTGGTTTTCCAAAGTTGTAACATTTCTGTTCTTAATCTTTCTTTGCTGACTTGTCTGACTTTTCATATTTGTCAGTCTTTCTTCCACTGCTTTCTCTAGATTTCTCATATTTGTCCTTCTTCTCGATTTTCCTCGAGCCTGTATTGTAGCGCATCTTACTGTTGGTTGGCTTTCTGTAGAATTTCTTTTGAAATGCTTTTGTTAGCAGTGCCATCTGCTTTTTCATTTCTTCTATCTTTGAATCAGCAGATGAATCGGAGGATTCTGATTCGGAAAATGTACTGCTGACTACGGCTCTTTTCTCCTTTTTCATTTTGTATTTGTACTTTTTCTCTGCCAGTAGAGCCAATGGATCAGCAGTTTCTTTCTCGGCTTTCTTCTTTCCTGATATTTTCCTCAACACAACCTCTTGATAGTTGTTGAGGTTTTCAAATATCATATGAAAATCCATTTCTTCAATATCCTTTGTTTGTTGGATAATCATAGCATATTTCTCCCATTCAGGATTCAGAACATTTAGGAATTTGACATTTATGTCCAGATTGGACTTTGTCACTCCATTTCGTTTCATTTCACTTACCAAATTCTCAAACCTTAGGTAAGTGTTTTCGAGTAGTTCTCCTACACAGGCTCTGAAATTTTCAAACGTCATTAGGCTATTTCTAGCCCTGTTTTTGGCAGCTCTGTCAGATCCCCTCATCAGTTTACACACTTCATCCCAAATTGACTTAGCAGTTTTTGTGTTTGTGAGGCATGTGTAAATGTCATTGGGGATGGATATCAGAAGTAACTTCCTGACAGGTTTATCCCCTAATTTTCTCTTCTTTTGGGCCTCAGTCAGGTTGGTGACCTCGACTGTCCTTGGTGGAATTGGGGGATTGCCGGTTGGTACTCCTGGGTTTGTTTCCATGAAAGTGGCTGGTCCTTCGGTTAAGGATTTCAGAATCTCTTCTGATAAATCATGAAAGCTAATGAATTCAAGAAACCTCTCACTCCATTGAACATATTCACCCCTGTATAGAATTGGGGGGTTGGTTTCTGATCCCATTGCCAGAGCGTCTTTAGACATATTGATTGATATATGGGAAACTGTCCAAGATCTGATGAACTTTGATTGAGATTGAAAATTTTGATCAACAGTTGAAAGTTGATCAAACTTTGAAACACAGATTAGTACTGAAATGATCAACTGAAATCTACAACACAGTAACTTGTTAGTAACAATAATCAACTTGAATCAGAGACTGAGTATACTTGCTGTTGATATATTGTAACAAAAATCTCGAATAATGTTTGTATGTATCTTGAATGATCTAAGTATGAAACTCGAATGAGTTTATAGTGAAACTCGAATGAGTTTAGAGTGAAACCCGAATGAGTGTAATGTGAAACTCGAAGGAGTTTAGAGTGAAACTCGAATGTGTTTGAAGTGAACCTCGAATGAGTTTGGTAATAAACTCGAATGAATTTGAAATGAAACTCGAATGAGTTTGTGATTAAACTCGGATGAGTTTGGAATTAAACTCGAATGAGTTTAGAATTAAACTTGAATGGTTTTGGTGGGAAACTCGATCAACTCTTATGTGAAACTCGAATTCGTCTTCTGAAAAACTCGAATTCGTCTTCTGAAAAACTCGAATTAGTCTTCTGAAAAACTCGAATTTGTCTTCTTTGAAACACGATTAAAATTCAAACTTCTCATAAACTCGAATGATCTCTCACTCAAACTCGAATCAACTTAATGTCCAACTCAATTGACACAGGTTGTCAACTCGATTGACACAAGTCTTCAACTCGAATGACACATATGATATGTGTATTTCGAGTTTCATAATATTTTCAGATTTTTCAAGTCTGAAATTCAATTTAAATCCAAAAATTTGCCCATTTTCACTCAAATTGCAATCGAAGGTGAGGATTTTGAATACAAACACTTTTTGTGAAACACCTTTGTGCAAAAATAGATCTAGGTTGGACTTTTTCAATAGAACAGTGTTCGTTTTTGTGTTTTTCAAAATTTGACAAAAATGCCTAGATCTTAATTTTTCTGTGTTTGGTGAATCAATTCAAGTTTATAATCAATTGATTCGACTTTTGATCCTGTACCTTCGATCCAATTTTCACTGTCTATAATCAACAGATTAAAAACCCTTAGTGATTTTAGGGTTTTTCGAAAAAAAATGTTCAAGAACAGTAACAATATCGAAAAAAAAATTCAATCTCAGAATCAAATTGTTCACCCCTAAAGCTTTGATACCAATTGTGAATTATAGTTTCATATCAATCAAACAACAAATCAAGAACAATAACAATTCAGTAATCAAAACTACTAACCGAATGATTGAATAGCAGAGAATGTCGATTACAAATGATGAGAGAATAATTCCACATCAGTAACTGCTTTCTTCCGTACAAAAAGTGAAATGTCAGAGATCTATCTTCTATTGAAAGTCAAACCTACTATTTATGCATATTTCACAACTATTAAAGAAATACAAAACAACCCCTAGACTTTGTTTCCATCAATTAAAATACAATCTAACAGTTCATCTTCTTCTATCGAAAATAAAAAACTCAAAATAGTTAATATAATATGTGAAGACCATCCCTTACGGGGCAGTCCTCAGAGTCTAGGTCCCACATCATGCAATACGATATCAACCATACTAAGATAGGGTAATTAAATTGCGGAATAATAAATTACATGTACATACAAATTAGGATTTAAGTTAGACAGATTACATATTTCAAATTAAAGTTATAAAAGGGTAACATCTAATCTAGTCATTTCATCATAGAATCATATTAAATCTACCCAAAATCCACAACAATTGCTGTCTTCCAATCAGTACCAAGAGGATTTGTTGTGTAGTGGTCTATGATACTTTTGTCTTGATCGTTAATAGACCTAAGAGCTAGGTCCAGCAAGTGACTTTCCTTTGCTTTTACCTGTAAAATTATAATGTAGCAACTGTAAGCAATGCTTAGTGAGTTTATAGATTTTCAATATTAACATGCGTGTCAAGCGGATCATCAGTCTAGCGTGATATGTCTTGGCTGCCGCTACAACCCTCATGATTGAGATATAGAATCATAGAATTGGATGATGTTCAGGCCACACTCACGCTTAAATCGTGGGGATCAGCCACATACTGGGCTAGCTACCAGTAAGTCAATATGGCGGAACATCGGAGGTCATTACCAAGTCCATAAGAACTGGTGAAATAGCCAGGTCTAGAACAATAGACCATCAAGGCTAATCAAGCTGAATAAATCTATCAAATGTCTGATCAATAGTGAAAGCTTAAGTCATAGAAGTCATGATAGCAATGAATCATAAAGCAATATCTGAAGAAGTCTTAAATGCAATATGAAATGATAATCAAATAGCTATCATGATCCACTGGGCAACACCGAACCATGGTGTGCACAGGTCTCATACCAGCTGATACAATTAATGTCAATAAATCTAACATCAACAATATATCTCAACCAGAATTTAAACATGTTCAATCTGAATATCTATAACTCACAGGTCTGGGTCTTTATCAAACAGATATAAAAATCTGCCACCTGAGTTATCTCAGGATTTTATCTTTGTCAATCTGTTCTCT
Source organism: Centrapalus pauciflorus (assembly GCA_020465985.1). NCBI lineage: Eukaryota > Viridiplantae > Streptophyta > Magnoliopsida > Asterales > Asteraceae > Centrapalus > Centrapalus pauciflorus. Next base: position 206,542 of record JAANYP010001650.1, on the reverse strand, counting down.
GTCAAATCAAATCTTTGACCCGCTTTTAAGTCTTTAAATCTCTATGTTCAGAATAAACTGAACCTGTTCAAAATCATTCATATCATGTCATGTCAATCTTTTTAGTCTTTAAAATCTTTAATTCTTATCTGATTCTGATAACTGCTCTTTCATAAATCATTTATTTTTTTGAAATATCAAAATACATAAAATTGGTTTCGGATCACTCAATTTCGGATCCACCCGGATTGGAGACCCGGATTCGGATCAGCCCGGATTCGGACCCATCCGGCATGGTTCATCCGGATTCGGACCAAAATATCCGAATTGGACACCCGAATTGGCTCATCCGAAATAGTATTCGAATTCAGACCTAGCAGAGTCCGAAACTACCATCCGAAATTAGTACATAGGAACCGAATTAGGATCATCCGAAATTATGGGATCCGAAAATGAGGCACCATCCGAATTCGGTCCTACCCGAATTCGGATCCTATACTTAGCATTTTCCCAGATTTTGTTCTTGGTGTTCTTGGTTTATTCATACGGATTTTTCATAAAAATTCCCAAAACTTATTTATATTAACATGCAATGTTTTATATTGTTGTAATATCATTATTAGATTGATTTTATACTAATTTCCCTATCAATTACACGATCAATTGGTCAAAATCGTCCAAAATAAGTAAGTTTTTATCAAGAACATATATTTTATAAAAAATCAAATTTCTTGCTTATTTGGACGATCTAACCTCAGATTTTTGTTTCTGTTGCATTTATTAACTTAATTTCATCATATTCTATCATAATTTTATACATGCAACTCAAAATTTTCATGTTCTTCATTCTTTGGTTTCGGTTCTTAGTAAAACCGAACCATACTCATAATTTATAAAAAGAATACCAAACTTACCTCTAAATATTGTAGTTTGTTGTTGATTGTTGCTAATTGTAACTCCTCCTTGTCTTGAATCTTGATTTAATTGCAAATTTATGGTGAATTCTTGGTGAAATAATGAAATATCCGAATGTATAGAGAGATATTAGAGAGAGAAAATGAGTTGGTGTTAATGATCTTTAATTGATCAAAACTTTTGTTTTTATATATCACTTTTGGTCATATTTGAATTTAACCCACTAAACTTTTGTATAATACATCTCTTTTATTTTATTTTAATCATCTTTAATATTTTATAATCCAAATAACATTTATATCAAATTTAAATTAAATTTTCATTAATCAAATAAATTACAAAATAAATAATGTAATAAAATTACATTATTGTCTCAAAATCAGATAATTAGGTTCAAGCAAAAAGTTAGGTTGTTACAGAATGGGCTTCACCACGCACAAACTTCGTCCCCGAAGTTAGCTATGTTCGAGCAGACTTGGATACGTAGCTTTCATAACATCGCTCGATTCCCAAGACTGATGCGAACCTTTGTGGTGTTTCCACTGGACGAGCACCATCTGTATATCTTTATTTCGAAGCTTTTTGGTCTTCGAGTCCAGAATACACTCCGGCTCTTCAACCACTCTAAGCATCTCATCAATTTGCAAATTAACGTGTGGTATTTTAACTTCTCTTTCGTCAGCTAAACTCTTTCTCAGATGACTGACATGGAATACAGGATGTATTCCAGATAAGTCCGCTGGCAGTTCAAGACGATAAGATTGATTTCCTATCTTTTCGACAATCTTGAACGGACCAATGAATCTCGGAGCTAGCTTGTTTCTTTTAATGAATCTCACCACATTCTTCATTGGGGATACTTTTAACATCACCCAATCGTTAACCGCAAAACTGATTGATCTGTGTCGGTTATCATAGTATGACTTCTGCCTGCTTTGAGCTTCAAGTATGTTTCTTCTGACGAGTTGAATCTTCTCGTGAGTCAACTGTAGAAGGGCAGGTCCTGCTATTGGCGATTCACCTGTTTCGCGCCAACAGGTGGGAGTTCTGCACTTTCTTCCATATAAAGCTTCAAAAGGAGCCATCTTGATCGTAGAATGATAACTGTTATTATACGAGAATTCGACCAGAGGCAAGTGGTCATCCCAGTTACCACCTAGATCAAGAATGCATTCACGAAGCATATCTTCTAGAGTTAGGATAGTACGCTCACTCTGGCCATCTGCATTAGGATGATAAGCAGTACTCATAGAGATCCGAGTACCCATCCCGTCTTGTAGAGCTTGCCAGAATCTAGATGTGAAACGACTATCACGATCAGATACGATAGACTTTGGCACACCGTGACGAGAAATGATTTCAGTGATATATATCTGTGCTAATATATCGATGGAATATGTTTCTTTTATCGGTATGAACTGAGCTGACTTCGTTAATCGATCCACGACTACCCAGATGGAATCGTGCTGTCTCTTGGTTTTTGGCAGTTTCGTGACGAAATCCATTGTTATATGCTCCCACTTCCACTCGGCAACTGGTAGTGGTTGCATATCCCCGAAGGGTTTCTGGTGTTCTACCTTAACCATTTGACATATTCTGCAGCTTTCAACATATTTACCGATGTCTTTCTTCATTCCTGGCCACCAATAATCGGCTTTCAGATCAAAATACATCTTTGAGCTGCCAGGATGAACAGATAATTTGGACTGATAAGCTTCAGATAGAAGAGTGATTCAAATTGAACCATACTTAGGAATCCAGATTCGGTTTCCCTGGAGACAGTGAAGTCCCAAATGATTCAGAGTTAGAAATTGTAGCTGCCCTTTAAGATTTTCAGAATCAATATTCTCTTCTTTCAATGCTTCAGCTTGAGCATCTCTGATGTCTTCGATGAGATCGGAAGAGAATACTACAGGAGTCAGGGCATAGCAGCACTTTTCCGGATAAACTTTTCTACTCAAAGCATCCGCGACAACATTAGCTTTGCCGGGATGATATAGGATCTCGCAATCATAGTCCTTGATAAGCTCCAAGGACCGACGCTGTTTCATATTCAGATCCTTTTGAGTAAAAAGATGTTTGAGACTTTTATGATAGGTGTAAAGCTGACACCGAGTCCCATAAAGATAATGCCACCAGATTTTCAGTGCAAAGGTAACAGCAGCCAACTCAAGATCATGAGTCGGTGCACTTTTCTCGTAGTCTTTTAATTGTCTTGAAGCGTAGGCAATTACTTTTCTCCTTTGCATAAAAACACATCCTAAGCCAGTACCAGATGCATCACTATAGACAACGAAATCATCATTGCCTTCTGGTAAAGCTAGGATCGGCGCTTGAATAAGCTTCTGCTTCAGAATGTCAAATGCCTCTTGCTGTTTATCGGACCAAACGAAAGGAGTATTCTTTCGTGTTAGCATCGTTAGGGGTACAGCAAGCTTCGAGAAGTCCTTTATGAATCGCCGATAGTAACCGGCCAATCCAAGGAAACTTCTTATTTCGGAGGCAATGCGAGGCGTTTGCCATTTTTGAACGGCCTCGACTTTAGAAGGATCGACAGAAATCCCTTCGCCAGAAACAATATGGCCAAGGAACTGAATCTATAAGAATCAAAGTAGAAATTTAAGTTCTGATGTAAATCAAAGAATACTTAGGAAATAGCTCAAGACATATATAATAGAAATTATACCTGTCTGAGCCAGAATTCGCACTTAGAAAACTTTGCGTAGAGTCTTTTTTTCTTAATAACTCTAGCAATTGCCGCAGATAAAATAGAATGATCAGCCTCCGTCTTGGAGTAAATCAGAATATCGTCTATGAATACGATAACTGATTTATCCAACATAGGTCTGCACACGCGATTCATGAGATCCATGAACGTCGCTGGTGCATTCGTTTAACCGAACGGCATCACGAGAAATTCGTAATGACCGTATCTTGTTCGGAAGGCTGTCTTTGGAACATCCTCATCTCTGACTTTTAATTGATGATACCCAGAACGAACATCGATTTTTGAAAAATAGCTGGCTCCTTGTAGCTGATCAAATAGATCATCGATCCTGGGCAGAGGATACTTATTCTTTATTGTGACTTTGTTCAATTCGTGGTAATCAATGCACTTTCGAAAAGTTCCGTATTTCTTCTTAACGAATAAGACAGGTGCACCCCACGGAGATGAACTCGGTCGGATAAACCCCTTTTCCAACAACTCTTGCAATTGTTTTGACATTTCCTGCATTTCTGCAGGTGCAAGTCTGTAAGGAGCTTTTGCGATAGGAGCCGCACCAGGTACCAAGTCAATACTGAACTCGACTTGACGTTCCGGTGGCACTCCGGAAATGTCATCAGGAAAGACATCTGGGAATTCGCAGACAATCGGAATGTCGGACAGAGATTTCTTTTCAGAGTTGGATTCAGATAGAGCATAGCACAGATAGGATTCGCGACCCTTAGATACATATTTATGAGCTTTCTCTATCGAAATAAAGCAGTGAACACCTTTACGCTTCTCGCCCTTGATCTCCAATACTCGGCCGTCTGAAGACTTGATTCTGATGATTCGTCGATTGCAGATGATTGTAGCCTCGTTATTTGTTAACCAGTCCATGCCGATGATAACGTCAAACTCTTTTAGCGGAATCGGTATAAGATCGAGGTTGAATACAATATTATCAACAAGTAGAGTGAAATTTCGATAAACAGAATCATCCATAACATAGCTGTTACTGGCCGTCTCAATATCAAGTACAACAGGAAGCTTCGATGGGGACTTAGAAGATCTTGATGCAAAACAAGTCGATATGAAGGAACGACTTGCGCCAGAATCAAATAATACTCGGGCAGGAATGGAGTTAAGTAAAAACATACCCGTAACTACATCAGGGGTTTCCTTTGCTTCTTCGGCCGTTATCTGAAACGCACGTGTCCTGGCTGTCGGAGTTGCAGCAGAACTTTTCACTGTAGAACCTCCCGCTGATGATTGTGACTGATATCGTTGCCCGCTGCGACACTGATACATGAAATGTCTCTTTTCCCGCATTTAGCACATCCACGTCCTTGCTGTGGGCACTCTTCACTGCTATGACCGATCATGTTGCACGCAAAACAAGTAACATCCTCTGGATTGCACAATCCCATGTGTGACTTTCTGCATCGCTTGCAGAATCGTGGCTCGTTCGTAAGGGAATAAACTTGAGCTTTCGACTTTGAACTTTGCTGAGATTGTGACTTATTTGGCTTGAAAAATATGCCAAATCTCTGTTTCTTCGGAGGAGACGGATTCGTCGGGTTAGTTGTTGGGGCGTAAAGTTCATCACCATACTCTAAGTACCCTCGCTCGATCTGTCTAGCTGCTTCAATCATCTCTAAGTAAGATTTGTATTTGATCGCGCTCATCGGATGTCGGTATCTAGGATTGAGTCCTACGCGAAATCTATTCATCTTTCTCTCTTCTGTAGCTACCTGATATGAGGAATAACTGCATAGTCGTGAGAATTCGTGTTCGTATTCGTCTACTGTCTTGGTTCCCTGAGTCAACTGCATTAGTTGTACTTCCATCTTATCTTGTTGGTCGATCGGGCTATACTTCGCGTTAAACATATCCAAGAATTGTTCCCACTCGAGAGTTTGGATGACTTCTTCTCCGTATATGCTTCTCTGAGTCTTCCACCATGCACGAGCTGCACCGACGAACAAAGCGGATGCATAACTTACTTTCTTGGAGTCTAAGCAATCAGAAATCCTGAAGATTTCTTCAGTATGGCTAATCCAATCCATCGCCTGAATCGGATTAACTGTTCCTTCAAAATTCAAAGCACCGCTAGCTTTGAAATCTTTAAACTTGCAGTCTTTTGGCTAAGCAATTTGGGTTTCAGGATTTGTGTTATCAGAATCAGATTCTTCATTATTCTGGACTTGCTTTTCTTTTCTTTTATTCTTTTTATCTTCTCGTCTTTTAGCTTCGGCCTCATCTCTGGCCTGAAACTGTTCTTGCATTGTCTTATTTTGTTGTTCAGAATGTTGGGCTAAGAGTTGTTGCATCATTTCGAACATTTGTTGTGGGGTCATGTTGTTTGGTATGTCACCTGATCCTGACATCTTTTCTGAAAATTAAAATCATTCAACTATCAGTTTATAGACTTAGATCTATGTACCCTTTTTCCCATCCTAATAGTCTGTACATCCTATCTCAGTTCAATCCACCTAAATGATTGATACATATGTATTGCTTCAATTTGAGACCAAGTATACTCACGTAATACTTGATTCACTCAAACTATGGGCTCTGATACCATCCTGTGAAGACCATCCCTTACGGGGCAGTCCTCAGAGTCTAGGTCCCACATCATGCAATACGATATCAACCATACTAAGATAGGGTAATTAAATTGCGGAATAATAAATTACATGTCCATACAAATTAGGATTTAAGTTAGACAGATTACATATTTCAAATTAAAGTTATAAAAGGGTAACATCTAATCTAGTCATTTCATCATAGAATCATATTAAATCTACCCAAAATCCACAACAATTGCTGTCTTCCAATCAGTACCAAGAGGATTTGTTGTGTAGTGGTCTATGATACTTCTGTCTTGATCGTTAATAGACCTAAGAGCTAGGTCCAGCAGGTGACTTTCCTTTGCTTTTACCTGTAAAATTATAATGTAGCAACTGTAAGCAATGCTTAGTGAGTTTATAGATTTTCAATATTAACATGCGTGTCAAGCGGATCATCAGTCTAGCGTGATATGTCTTGGCTGCCGCTACAGTCCTCATGATTGAGATATAGAATCATAGAATTGGATGATGTTCAGGCCACACTCACGCTTAAATCGTGGGGATCAGCCACATACTGGGCTAGCTACCAGTAAGTCAATATGGCGGAACATCGGAGGTCATTACCAAGTCCATAAGAACTGGTGAAATAGCCAGGTCTAGAACAATAGACCATCAAGGCTAATCAAGCTGAATAAATCTATCAAATGTCTGATCAATAGTGAAAGCTTAAGTCATAGAAGTCATGATAGCAATGAATCATAAAGCAATATCTGAAGAAGTCTTAAATGCAATATGAAATGATAATCAAATAGCTATCATGATCCACTAGGCAACACCGAACCATGGTGTGCACATGTCTCAATCCAGCTAATACAATGAATGTCAATAAATCTAACATCAACAATATATCTCAACCAGAATTTAAACATGTTCAATCTGAATATCTATAACTCACAGGTCTGGGTCTTTATCAAACAGATATAAAAATCTGCCACCTGAGTTATCTCAGGATTTTATCTTTGTCAATCTGTTCTCTGTCAAATCAAATCTTTGACCCGCTTTTAAGTCTTTAAATCTCTATGTTCAGAATAAACTGAACCTGTTCAAAATCATTCATATCATGTCATGTCAATCTTTTTAGTCTTTAAAATCTTTAATTCTTATCTGATTCTGATAACTGCTCTTTCATAAATCATTTATTTATTTGAAATATCAAAATACATAAAATTGGTTTCGGATCACTCAATTTCGGATCCACCCGGATTGGAGACCCGGATTCGGATCAGCCCGGATTCGGACCCATCCGGCATGGTTCATCCGGATTCGGACCAAAATATCCGAATTGGACACCCGAATTGGCTCATCCGAAATAGTATTCGAATTCAGACCTAGCAGAGTCCGAAACTACCATCCGAAATTAGTACATAGGAACCGAATTAGGATCATCCGAAATTATGGGATCCGAAAATGAGGCACCATCCGAATTCGGTCCTACCCGAATTCGGATCCTATACTTAGCATTTTCCCAGATTTTGTTCTTGGTGTTCTTGGTTTATTCATACGGATTTTTCATAAAAATTCCCAAAACTTATTTATATTAACATGCAATGTTTTATATTGTTGTAATATCATTATTAGATTGATTTTATACTAATTTCCCTATCAATTACACGATCAATTGGTCAAAATCGTTCAAAATAAGTAAGTTTTTGTCAAGAACATATATTTTATAAAAAATCAAATTTCTTGCTTATTTGGACGATCTAACCTCAGATTTTTGTTTCTGTTGCATTTATTAACTTAATTTCATCATATTCTATCATAATTTTATACATGCAACTCAAAATTTTCATGTTCTTCATTCTTTGGTTTCGGTTCTTAGTAAAACCGAACCATACTCATAATTTATAAAAAGAATACCAAACTTACCTCTAAATATTGTAGTTTGTTGTTGATTGTTGCTAATTGTAACTCCTCCTTGTCTTGAATCTTGATTTAATTGCAAATTTATGGTGATTTCTTGGTGAAATAATGAGATATCCGAATGTATAGAGAGATATTAGAGAGTGAAAATGAGTTGGTGTTAATGATCTTTAATTGATCAAAACTTTTGTTTTTATATATCACTTTTGTTCATATTTGAATTTAACCCACTAAACTTTTGTATAATACATCTCTTTTATTTTATTTTAATCATCTTTAATAATTTATAATCCAAATAACATTTATATCACATTTAAATTAAATTTTCATTAATCAAATAAATTACAAAATAAATAATGTAATAAAATTACATTATTGTCTCAAAATCAGATAATTTGGTTCAAGTAAAAAGTTAGGTTGTTACATAATAATACTAAATAAACAGTGATATGATATATAAATAATCGTGCTATAAAAGTAAACTAATAATTCAAAGTAAATATAAAAATAAATTTTTAATCTTTATGAGAAAATTAAACTCGCAAATAAATTATTTTGATGTAACTAAAAAATGTTTAATAATAATAATAATAATAATAATAATAATAATAATAATAATAATAATAATAATGTTCAATAATAATTTCTTTATAATATTGTACCTTTTAAAAGCATATTTGGGGCATAGTTTACAATTTACATAGATTTTAGCCAAACCTGAGTCTTAAGAAGCTATGCAACAACCTCTGTTCTAAACAAGCCCCCAAAATTAAATAGGCCTTCAAAGTTTAGCCTCACTCATTCAAAGATTAAACTTATACACACATACGTTCAAGTGAGAATCACTTGTTATACAACACTAGAAGGTATCATTCTAAAAAAAAATTTTGAAATTTATTTTTCATAAATATGTTTTAGTTCATGTTACAAGATTGAAAGAAGAAAAAACAGACCATTGTAAAACGCACTGATTTCGTCCTTTATATTGACATCTTTATCAAACAAACCATAAAGAGAATTTCATAGAATGGTAGAAACTTATATATGATCTTCATAAGATTTCCTTTAGAATATTGTACCTCTTAAAAGCATATGTGGGGGCATAGCATAGTTTACACTTTACAAAGATTTTAGCCAGGCCTGGTTATGCAGCGTGTTCCACTCAACAAGCCCCCAAAATAAAATAGGCCTTCAAAGTTTAGCCTCGGCCCATAAATAGAAAGGTTTTTCTGTATTTATAAAGCAGCCCAACTCTGATGTATTATGTCCACTAAACCTTTGTGATACTATACCAAATAAAATTATATATATATATATATATATATATATATATATATATATATATATATATATATATATATATATATATATATATATATAATCAAGTTCATCAGCGTACCTATGAGATTCCAGCGTACCCTAATGTGAATGATCATTCACATGTATTTTTTTGAATAAACATGTATAAGACAACATTATAAGATTTTTTTTCAAAAGTAGCAACATCATAAATATTGTGAATGGTAAAAAAAATCATGTGAATGGTCATTAACACCATTCACATGTTGTCAAATGACCGTTCACATGGATGACCATTCACATAAATATGCATTGAGCATTCACATAATTTTTAAGGACACAGAAAGTGTGAATGTATATGAAATTCATATATCATGCGTATAACATTAAATTAAACATGGTTATGAGAAAAAAATTTAAAAAAGTTTTTTAAGGTTGGTACCTTCGGGTGCACTTGATTTCGAGTGGTACTTTTTTGAACCTGACTATATATATATATATATATATATATATATATATATATATATATATATATATATATATAAAATATGGTTCGAGGAGGTACCATATTTATATAAAGTACCGAAGATACCAATATTAACCATTAGATAAAAATTAACATTATAGTTCCTAATTAATTGATGGCAAAGATGCAAATAAATGAAAGAAAATGCGCCTCTCAGCATAACTAAAACCGCAGGGTCAAAAAGGAGAAACCACTGTCTCATTTAACAAGTAGTTTCCCACGATCATTTACGTCATTCCAAAAAGTTCTTTGTTTCAAAAAGCCATAGCAGAACCGAAACCAACCAACAACAATACCCTAAGCGAAAACAGAGACTAAAGTCGAAGAAGCATCAAGTAAAATGGTGAATGAAGCATCAACTTCAAAGGGAAAATCAAAGAAGGGGAAGAAAGGTAAACAAAAATGTTTTGTTTATTATACTTACTTCTAATGATTCTTTTGTTCACAACAAGAATTGGGTTCACATTATGTGCAAATCATATTTGTTCACATTTTGGTCTTCAGCAGCGGCAACACCAACAAGAAGAAGTAGCAGGATAGCATCAACATTCAAAAAATCAACACAACCTACAAATGAAGATAACCCAATAAATGTGTCCGGTGATGATAACACTGAAGAAGGTAGTGATAATGAACATTCTGAATAACAACAAGCAGAAGAGTGCAGTGATATGGAATGTATAATGCTAATGTAGTATAGTGATTTTAAGGGTTTTTTTTTTTTTTTTACAATTTCATAATTAGGGTTTTAAAAAAAGAATTACGTGTTCACATATGTGAATTGTTATAGAGAATGGTATTTCTGATTTTTTATTTTATGTGCACTTTGTATTTTGGCATGTTCACATGACAATTTTGTGTGTTCACGTGTCAGCTGTTATTGAAGAAGGTGTTCGGTGCATTTGGTATTTTGGCATATTCACATGATATTTTTGTGTGTTCAGATATGTAATTTCTCATATTAGACAGTCTTTCTATATGCATTTGTTATTATTACATGTTCACATGATAATTTTATGTGTTCACGCATGTAACGTGTTATATAATAAGGTCTTATGTGCACTTGGTATTTTTGGCATGTTCACATGATAATTTTGTGTGTTCACATATGTAATTTATTATATTAGACAGTGTTTCTGATTTTTATCATATGTGCACTTGGTATTTTTGCATGTTTCACATGATAATTTTGTGTGTTCACGTATGTCAGCTGTTATAGTATAAGGTGTTATGTGCACTTGGTATTTTGCCATGTTCACATGATAATTTTGTGTGTCCACGTGTCATCTGTTATTTAAGAAGGTGTTCTGTGCACTTTGAATTTTGGCATATTCACACGATAATTTTGAGTGTTCAAGTTATGTAATTTCATATGTTAGACAATCTTTCTACATGAATTTGTTATTATTACATGTTCACATGATAATTTTGTGTGTTCACACATGTCAGCTGAGAATAAGGTCTTATGTGCACTTGATATTTTGACATGGTCACATGATAATTTGTGTGTTCACATATGCAATTTTTTATATTAGATGGTCTTTCTAATTGTCTTGTATGTGCAGTTGTTATTATTTCATGTTCACATTAGAACTTTGTGTGTTCACATATGTTAGATGTTATAGAGGATGGTGTTTCTGATTTTTCTAGTATGTCAACTTGAAGTTTTGGCAAATTCACACAAGCATTTTGTGTGTTCACAAATGTAACTTGACACTTGTTTTTTTGTTTTTTTTTTTTTGACAGTGGACAGTAATGAAGAAAATTAAAATGAGAATATTACAGAAGTTATGAAGCAGAAAAAGAAGATGATAATGCTGAAGAGGATGATACAATCCCAAAACATAAAGTTCAACGGGAGAGGAGGACAAAACATAGAGAAGAAGGTATAAATTCACAATTAAATGACTCGTTCACATACTCAGATTGTCAAAATTTTACAACGTATAACTCATGATCAGTTGCAGCGAAAGTAAACCAAGAGCAAGAATTTCAGGAATGTCCTCCACCGTTCAATAATAACTATGTGCCTCTACCTCAGGATAAGACCACAGAAACGGTTGTATCAGAGGAAGCAACTGTAACTAAAACCGATACGGCATCAACAACTAAGGTGTCAACAGCAACCCCTAAGGTTAAGAAAACTGTTAAGTTTGTTCAGTCTACTAGTGACACAAAACTAGAAGAGGAAAACACTGTGAGTGATAATAACCAAGAGGTTTTAAACACAGTAGTTGAACCAAAAGAACAGGAGATTAGCGAGACTCCTAAGTCAAAGGGTACTTATAAGAAGCCAATTGACAAAATGTCTTGTTTTAGATGTCATGAAAAGGGTCACGTTGCTTCTAGTTGTCCTTATAAAAAGCCAGAGTCTACACCTACTGTAGGGAAGCAAGAAGCACAAACCTTAAAATCAGTGCCTAGTAGTGCAAGTTGAAGTAGTTCTCAAATTACTGAGAAGAACTTGAATGCAACAACACGAGTAGGTGCTAAGCAAATACCAGTGTCAATCAGACAGAATGAATGGCTTAGGACAAATTCACCGAATAGGGTCCCTAGTCAGTCAAGGTCTGGAACACAACCTGTCTTTAGGAGTACTACACCTAAGAGGGGTTATACTCCAGTTAGGTCACATACCTTTAACAGACATCAGACACCAGGAAGAGCCCAGGGTTACACCAATGAAATGCATTATAATAGAAACTATTCTAGGGCTCCACAACAAATGACAACCCAAAGGCCAAGAGTGAACACTAATCACTCAGCTCCATAACAGGTTCTTAATAAAAAACCCAAGTCACCTGAAAGGAGAGATGGGTATTTGAAAGAGTTCAAGTATGTGGACGAGAATGGTATTACCAAGTCAGTTATGGCTAGGGTTCCCCGTGATAACTAACTTGTTTTCTTTCATGTGCAGGAGTTAACTACAGGTCTTAACAACAAATGGTTCGTGGATAGTGGTTGCTCTCGTCACATGACTGGGGAAAGAAGTCTACTGACGGACTTCAAGAGTAGGAACAAGGGGTTTGTATCATATGCTAGGAATAAAGGAGGCAATATCACTGGAACAGGAGTAGTCACTAATGGGACGATCACTCTTGATCAAGTCTACTATGTAGATAAGCTTGATCACAATCTCATTAGTGTCTCTCAGATCTGTGATAAACAAAATTCAGTCCTCTTTACTGAAAAAGAAGTGTTAGTGCTAAAGCCGGGATTCAAGATACCTGAAGAATAGATTATGATAAAAGCTCCATGGTTGAATGATCTGTATATGATGGACATGTCAGTAGCAGATTCATCAATGGGTTCTATTTTCCTACTATCAAAGGCTTTAGAGTCTGAATATTTGCTATGGCACAGACGTATGACACACTTGCACTTAAGGAAGATGAACCTCATCATGAAAAATGGCCTTATGCAAGGTGTTCCATTGAAGAGTTTTTTAGTTTGAAGATAAGTGTGTACCATGCAAAAAGGAAAAACAGCATAAGAAGTCACACAAATCGAAGACTCAGAACTCAATCGCTTCCACCTTCGATTTGCTTCATATGGATCTCTTCGGTCCAATCAACAAAAGGAGTATAGGTGGTAGTTGGTACTGTTTACTTATTACTGATGATTACTCACGTTTCTCTTGGGTTTTCTTTCTAGGTACAAAGGACGAGACAGCAGGCACGTTGAATGGGTTCTTAGACCAAGTTGAGAACTCATACGGGAAAACGGTAAAACGTATCAGGAGCGATAACGGAACAGATTTAAAAATACAGTAATTGGTGTATATTGTCTAACTAAAGGCATAGTGCATCAATTTAGTGCATGAGATGAGCCACAACAAAATGGGGTGGCAGAACGTAAGAACAGGACTTTGATTCAAGCAGCAAGGACTATGCTCTCGGATTCACAGCTTCCTACCATGTTTTGGGGGGAGGCAGTGAATACCTCTTGTCATGTTTTAAACAGAGTCCTTACTGTTAAATCACTGAACAAAACCTGTTATGAAGTTCTGAATGAAAGACCACCAAATTTAACTGGCTTTGAACCGTTTGTGGTGCCTTGTACTTTATTAAAAACGAAACATCAACCTAAGTTTAGTGAAAAGGCTGACGAAGGATACCTCCTAGGTTATGTCCCAAATTCACCAAACAAGAGGGATTTTAATACAACTATGGGTACAATTGAAATCATGTTTAACATTGATGTAACAAGTTATTAACACGAACCCCAAACTGGTCCAGAATGGTTATTTAATTATGGCTCAGTGTTTGAATCATTTAACATTCCATTTAGTGGTAATGCAGGAACTGTGGAAAACAACTTCTCAACCTTAAATCTTAACGACGACAGTAGAGTATTTCCATATTCTAGCATTCCCACGACATCTAAGACTACATCGACAGAAGACGCGTCCCCAACAGATCAAGAGCCTTTGTTGCCTACGAATGAGAATCAGACAAACAAATCAGCCTCAGAAGACAATGATCACGAGGAGAATCTTCCGTCTGAAGTCACACCCCCATTAGGCGAAATAGGATCAAATTTGGGTCATAACCTTCAGGTCGATGCAGTCGAAACATCGAGGGTAAATAAGGATCATCCGATTGAGGACATCATAGGAAATCCAAATGTCGGTGTGAGAACTAGGAGTAGTGTAAATAATAACACAGTGCTGTTATCGATGATCAACGACTCCGAGGCATTTCACACATGTGTATACTCGTCTTTCATTTCACAAGTTGAGCCAAAGAACGTTCAAATGGCTCTGAAGAACAATTCTTGGGTTGAAACTATGCAAGAGGAACTTTCACAGTTCAGAAAGCTAAAAGTCTGGGAGTTAGTGCCTTTGCCTTGTGGAGAAGTTTCTATAGGGACCAAATGGGTCTTTAAGTGCAAAAGGGACAATCGGGGCATAGTAACTCATAACAAGGCTAGACTCATGGTCAAAGGGTTTAACCAGGAAGAAGGGATTGATTTTAACGAAGTGTTTGCACCAGTAGCGAGGCTTGAGGCTATTCGATTGTTTCTAGCGTTCGCGTCCTTTGAAGGGTTCAAAGTATATCAACTAGACGTCAAGAGTGCCTTCTTGTACGGAAAAGTGAAGGAGTTAGTGTATGTCGAGTAACCGCCAGGGTTTACTGATCCCAAGTATCTAGACAGAGTATATCAATTGGATAAGGCTCTGTACGGTTTACATCAGGTACCTAGGGCATGGTACGAGACACTGTCTACTCAGCTCTTAGACAATGGGTTTGAAAGAGGGAGAATAGATAGTACACTATTCGTCAAGAGGAAAGGTGAAAATTTCATACTGGTACAAGTATATGTGGACGACATCATCTTCGGCTCGTCAAACGAAAAAATGTGTAAAGATTTCGAGAAGGTTATGAAGTCGAAGTTTGAGATGAGCGCGATGGGAGAGCTGAACTTATTTCTCGGTTTACAAGTTCAACAACGAAAAGAGGGGATGTTCATTCATCAGACGAAATACGTATATGATATTTTAGAGCGCTTCGAGATGGAAGAAATAAAGCTTACGGAACACTTCAGTTTTCCTATACAAGTCAATCATAATCTCGGACCGGGTACAGATAGTGATCTGATGTGGATCCGAGTTTGTATCGGGCCATGATCGGTTCACTCATGTATTCAACTGCTTCAAGACCTGATATAATGTTTATTATTTGTATTTGTGCAAGGTTTCCAGCTACCGCAAAGGAGATGCACATGAAAGCTGTGAAGCGGATTCTGAGATACCTGAAGTTGAAACAGAAGCTGGGACTTTGGTATCATGCTGATGGAGATCTGGAATTGGAAGCTTACACGGATTCAGACTATGGAGGGTATAGCTTGAACAAAAAGTCAACAACGGGTGCTTGTCAGTTCCTTGGAGGGAGATTGGTGTCCTGGCAATGCAAAAAACAGACTTCGGTAGCCGTATCAACGTGCGAGGTCGAGTATGTAGCTGCTGGTAGTTGCTGTTCACAGGTTCTGTGGATTCAACAACAATTGCGGGATTACGGTTTGACTTATACACATACTCTTATTAGGATAGACAATCAGTCCATTATTGCCATAACAAATAATCCGGTTAAGCACAGTAAGACTAAACACATAGACATAAGACATCACTTTATTTGTGACTGTGCTGAGAAAAACATGATTAAATTGGTAAAAGTTCCAACGGAAGATAACAATGCAGATCTCTTCATAAAAGCATTTGATAGATCACACATTGAGTTGTTAGTCCAACTTAATGGAATGCGTAATCCTGAGTAACCTGACCTCAGTAGATTTTTCTTTCTTTTTAAAGTCTTTAAGTTTTTAGTTTATCTTATTAGTTGCTTTACTTAAAAGTGAAAAATAAAAGAAAAAAAGAGAGAAAACCATAAAAATTTCAAAAAAGAGAATATTGAAAAATGAGAGAAGTCTTAGAGTCTAAGGTTCAAAGTGACGAAATTTAGCACCAGTCTAACAAACTCTAAGTGTTAAACTTTCACACATAATGCACTATAAACTATACATGACATATATATTCTTGCCTGATATGTTGGTAGGCATAATACATTAAGGATTTCCTAAAAGCTAATAAAATAATCAAGGAAATGGCAAATGTTTAACTAACTTAGATGTATGACCAAAATGTCTTAATTTTTATGTTAGAGGTTCACAGACAATACTTATGAATGAGTTATGCAAACTACTCAGGGGGATGTATGGCTTCATCAAACTACATCTTAACAAAGAAAAAGTTTTGTAACGTAAAGGAAGTCAAAACATGTCGCTTTATTATACCTGAGTACAGACCTGTCACTGTTGTTTTGACTTAAACTTGCAAGATACGTCACTTTGTTGTACGTGAGTACAGACCTGTCACTGCTGTGTTGCTAACATAATAGGAACTCTAAGACAAACTAAGACACTATGTTGTATGTAAATACAGAACTGTGTCCGACGTTTTCCTTTTAAAGATAATTTGCAAATACCAAAAAGTCATAATCATTGTGTGTCTGCCTTGATCATAGAAGTATGTCTAAGTATGGGACACGTTAGGTTTATTGATAGAAAAAAGGCCAAAGGAAAATCCTAAGTGTTGAGTGTTTAAGGGGACAAACATACCGACAATCGACTTGGTGTGTAAGTTACGATAAACAACCAAAGGAATAAAAAATTCCAAAGTGTGAAAGCGCAACACAGAAAGTGTGTTGACACCGCTATCTGATTGAACCTTCTTTGACTATCTCGCAAAAATATTCAGTTAGTTTATTTTTATCTTTAAATCATTGCAATTTAATTTCTTTTTTAGTTAATCTTATTTGGGTCATTTATTTTATTTTATTTCATTTTATCTTTTTTTTAAATAAATAGCATCGGGGTCATTTACTAGGATGCATGTTAGTTGGAGAAACAAAATTGCGTAATAATCGGTTTGCTTAGTGTGAAGTGTTTCGCAAAGTTGAAAAAGTTCCGTAAAATGAAAAAGTTGAAAAAGTTGAAATTTTTTCAAAGATTTTCAAAATTTTCACTTAAGTTCGAAGACTACCTATGTTCGAAGCTCAGCTTCATAAGGTCTCGAACTTGTCTCAGCTGAGTTCGAAACACAATGTGAGTATAAATAGGACATTCACATTCAACACATTCACCTACTCTCGAATTTATAATCCTCACGAACTTAAAAAGGCGATCTCGAACTTACTTGTGCGACTTCGAACTTGTCGTAATCTCGAATTTGTAAACTGTTCCTCGAAGATTCACTCCTTCCTTCGAACATACATTTGGACTTAGTTGTTTTGTATCACAAATCACTAAGTAAGTAATGTCTCAGACTGATTTAATGGCTAAACTTCGAATATTTTTGAGTTTAAAGTAACAAAAAACTAGGTGGTTTAAATCACGAAGTTTTAGGTTATACAACTTCCAATTAATCATGAATAAGCTTGATTAGAACCTATTAGGACTAGATTCATTAGTCATTTATGTCTAAAAAGGGTTTAAATCATGAGACTCAACTCATAAATGCCGACTTCGAACTTGTACATCTGCTCACGAACATGAGGAGTCTTCGAACTTAGATCAAAATATCTACAAGTTCGAAGATGACAAGTTCGAAGGCCTTAAGTTCGAAGGTTCTCATTCTGTTCGAACTTAAGTAAGTTCAAAGGGTTCTTTTGATAGTCTCAAACTTACAACTAAGTTCGATGATAATTAATTTCGAACGAACTTAACTAAGTTCAAATGAGTTCAAATATTTTCTAAAATTTGAACTTTTCAAAATTTAACTACATGATGTGTGTGCAGGAATGGCAGACCGTGCTTTTTTCAATAAGCACAATATGTTTCTAACCATAGACCTTCAAGCTCCGGAAGCTCAGCAGTATAGAGAGATTTTGGAATACTTGATCAGATTAAGGGTGATGTACGCGTTGACCCATAATCCAACGCTGTTTATCCAGTACATCCATAAGTTTTGGGCAACTCTACGTGTGGACAGTTCAATGGTACCTCCGGTATTGAGGGCCACTATAAATGGTCAACTGATTTCGTTTTCAGCAACAAATCTGAGTGAAATTCTTCAGTTAGGGTCAACAGAACAAGAAGATGGTCCGATAGATTTTCTTGCAGCCTTAAGGCAATCGGCCTTCCAACGAATGGGCTATGCTCAAGATTTAACCAAAGCATCCGATGTGAAGAGTGGTCTAATAGGACAATGGCGATTTTTTATGCACGTTATGCTCGTTTGTTTTGCGACAAAGAAAGCTGGTTTTGATACGATGACATCCAAGCTTCAATCAGGGATGATCTCGTTAATCTACAATAAGCCATTCAGCTTCTTGTTAGTTAATCATGTGTGACGATAGCAGTCTATGTGTCGATAGTCTTTTGTAATAGTTCAGGCTTTGTAATTACAAGTTAATTACAAGTAAATACATATGTTTGATATTGGTTATATTTGTTTGATCTTGTTTGTGATTGATGTTTACTTAAGTTCAAAGATAAGTTAAAGATAAGTTTAAAGATAAGTTCAAGCATAAGTTCAAAGGTAAGTTCAAACATAAGTTCAAGAACAAGTTCAAAGACAAGTTCAAGAATAAGCTCAAAGGCTAGGATTTGAACTTAGTTAAGCTAAGTTCGAACATATAGTGGACAAGTTCGTGGGCTTGGGCCTGAACGAACTTGTCTATCAAGATCAGATCAATAACTTTGAACATATAGTGGACAAGTTCGTGGGCTTGGGACTTACAAGTGGTATCAGAGCAATAAAGACTGTTCATCGTGTTCTTCGTGTTCATCTAAGCATTCTTGGTTTCTTGACGTTTTTACCTGAAAAATTACCGTTTTCATAGTTTTTCTGAGTTCTACAAGCAAGGTAACGGGGAAAAATACACATTAGTTCAAGTTTTTCAGTCGAAATTAGTGTTTTAGCCATAAAAACACTGATTGAATCTGAAAACTTGAAAAAATCAAATTTTTGGCCGTTTCTCGAACTTGTGGCGCTCGAACTTAAGGGGGTATTAGGGTTCATTCGAACTTGTCAGAATACGCTCCTCACGAACTTAAATATGGGCTTCATTCGAATTTAGCTGAGGTTCAAACTTGTCAGAATTGAATTTGTCAGATTCGAAGTTGTCAGAAACGAACTTGTCAGATTCGAACTTGTCAGAAATTCAGGGTTTCTTCGAACTTGTCAAAAATTTCTAGGGTTTTCTCGAACTTGCATTCATTCGAACTTGTTGAGTTCGAACTTAAAGAAATTTGAATTTAATTTTCAAACGAATTTAAAGTTAAATTAATTCGAACTTACCTAAGTTCGAAGGGTTTGTTTTAAATTAATTTTTAAATTAAATTGTTTGAGTTCAAAAACAAAAAGTTTAGAAAGAATGACAAGTTTGCAAAAATTTATTGAAATGGACCACGAGGTCGGCCTAGCAAATTCTCCGCCAAAGCTGATGAAATTGGAGGACTACTATTGGTGGAAGGATATGTTTGCTGATTTTGCTTGATTCAACGACATGCGTATGTGGATTTGCATCGATAAGGGATATATTCCTCCTATGCAAGAGTTAGAGGGCCGACAAAGAGTCTTAACTTATCAGAATATGAAGGATGATGACAAGAAACTTTATGAAGCCAAAAACCGAGCATTCTCAATTATCCGGATGGCGTTATCTCAAGAAATTTTACACACTTTAAGGAATCATAGGACTTCTAAAGAGCTATGGGATGCTCTAGAGAAAAGGTGTGAGGGAAATCCAAGGGTTCGCAAGGGTAGAATTGAGATGCTAAAACAGCAATTTGCTATTTTCAAGACGTTGAAGAATGAGACGTTAGATGAGACAATCACTAGATTCTATCATCTGTTAACTGAGCTTGACAATCACAATGTCGATTATCAAGAGACTGAGAAGATAGAAAAGCTTCTAGATGCCTTACCGACGAAGTGGGAGATGTACACAGCGTTAATAAAGCATGATGCAGAGAAGTTCAAGACTCTCACTCTTGAAGGTGTAATTGGAACGCTGAGGGCTTATAACTTCAATTTACAGAAGAAAGAATGGAAGTTTGAACAGGTTCAAGATCCAGAAATGTATTTTAGAAAGTCAAAACCGTCAATTACTAGTGAACTGAAGTCGGGGGCCACAGCATTCTTCTCGGGAGAAGAATCCATTCCAGTGGAGACAGAGGAATCTAGTAGCCGGGCATTCTTAGGGTTTTCTAAACCAGAAAAAAAACCAACTCATTCAGCGTCTACATTTCAAGGATATACAAAGATGCCAATGAGCGCAAAATCGGCTGAAGATCATCTGAATCTTTTAGCTTCATTTGTCGTAGCGTACGACAATTGCGTTCAAGGGAATATAAACGATCCTGCATCATGGGAAGAAGACTACGATCAGGTAGATCCAGATGACTTGGAGGAAATGGACCTACAATGGCAACTGACCATGGTGACTCAGAGGGTCAAGCGGTTCATGAAGATAACAGGGAGAAATCTGAATGTAGGCAACAACAAGGTTGGGTTTGACAAATCAACGGTTAAGTGTTACAATTGCCAAGGCTTGGGACACTTTGCAAGAGAGTGTCAAAGAACCAAAGTAGAGAACTATCAGAATCTGAATCAAGGAAGATATCAATCTGGTGGTTCTGGGAATCAAGCAGCCTTCGCTGGTTTGTTAACAAATGTGTCATCTAACAGACAGCTTGATGGAACTTATGATTAAAGTACTCATTCGGAGTCAAATGCTAGAGCCTTTATGGCTGAAGTAACTGAGACTGGGGATGACAGAGCTGAAGGAGTTGCAGAGGACACCAAGCAGATTAATACAAGTCCTTTGATGGTGGAAAAGTCAGAGAATCAGTCCATTCTTGAGTTTGCTGCTATAATGGCTAACGTGGAATCGGATCACAAAAAGGTAACTCTAAACTTTTCTACACTCCATGGTTTATGTGTTTTAAGTATTACTTTAAATGTTAGATTAAATCTAGTTCTAGAAATACATAACTCATTAACAGCTCAAGTACAATCATTAAAATCAGACAACACTAGTATTCTAGATATTAACGAAAATCTAAGGAATAAGCTGAAAGTAGATGCTCAAGATGTCATAGTTCTAAAAGACAAATTAACAATGTGTCAGGATAGAACTTATGTATGAGCATATTGAAGCTTTAACCAAAGAACTTACCATTAAGGATGTAGAACTAGCAGAATCAAGAGTTAAGGTTGCTGAGGTAAATAGTAAGCTTGAAAAGTTTAGGAACTCATCTCTAAACCTAGGAAAGATCTAAGAAGCTCAACGGCAGTCTAAGAAACCAGTAGGCCTAGGTTATCAAGAGAGTCCTCCACCTTTCAACAATAATTATGTGCCTCAACCTCAGGATAAAAACGATGAACCGGTTGAATCAGAGGTAGCAAATGGAACTGAATCCGATAAGGATAAGTCAACTAAGGTGAGTAATACTACCTCTAAGATTAAGAAAGCCAAGTTTGTGCAGTCTACTAGTGACACTATACTAGGAGAAGCTAAACCTGAAATTAATAATCAGCAAGAGGAAGTAATCACTGTAGTTGAAATGAAAGAGAATGACACTAGTGAGACACCTAAGTCAAAGGGCACATATAAAAATACGATTGATAAGATGTCATGCTTTAGATTTCACGAGAAGGGACATGTTGCGTCTAGCTGTCCTTATAAGAAAGTGGAGTCTACACCCTCTAAACCAGAATCTAGACCTACAGTAGGAAAGCAAGAACAACAAAGACTAGTACCTAGTATTGCCAGCACTAGTAGTTCTCAACATATAGAGAAGAATGTGAGTGCAACACCTAGGATATCTGTTAAACATGTACCGGTGTCCGTCAGACAACAAGAAGTGATTAGGACTAATTCTCTGAATAGAGTCCCTAGTCAGTCTAGGTCAGGACCACAACAAGCATATAGGAGTACAACACCTAAAAGGACTTACACTCCAGTTAGGTCTCATACTCCTCAAAGACAACAGACACCAGGTAGAGCCCAGGGATATCAAACTGAAATGCATTATAATCGAAACTATTCAAGGGCTCAACAGCAAATGCCAACCCAAAGGCCAAGAGTGAATCTTAATCACTCAGCACCACAACAGGTTCTCAATCAAAAAACCCAAGTCACCTGAAAGGAGAGATGGGTATTTGAAGGAGTTCACGTATATGGATGAGAATGGTATTACCAAGTCAGTCATGGCTTGGGTTTCCCTTTGATAACTAACTTGTTTTCTTTCATGTGCAGGAGCTAACTACAGGTCTAAACAACAAATGGTTCGTCGACAGTGGTTGCTATCGTCAAATGACTGGGGAAGGAGTCTACTCATAGACTTCAAGGAAGGGAACAAGGGTTTTATATCATTCGCTGGGAACAAGGGAGGTCATATCACTGGAACTGGAGTGGTCACTAATGGGACAATGACACTTGATCAAGTTTACCATGTTGAAATACTTGATCACAATTCTCAGATCTGTGATAAGAAGAATTCAGTAACCTTTATTGAAACTGAAGAGTTAGTGCTGAAGTCGGGATTCAAAATACCTGAAGTGTGGATCATGATGAGAGCCCCAAGGAAGAATGATATGTACATGCTGGACATGAACATATTAGACTCATCGATGGGAACAATTTGTCTACTATCCAAAGCTTCAGAATCGGAATCTATTCTATGGCACAGACGCATGGCACACTTGTACCTAAGGAAAATAAATTACATCACTAAACATGGTCTGGTGCAAGGTGTTCCACTGACGAGTTTCCAGTTTGATGATAAGTGTGTCCCGTGCAAGAAAGGAAAACAACACAAGAAGTCACACAAGTCAAAGATTCAGAACTCGATAGCTTCCACCTTCGATTTGCTGCATATGGATCTCTTTGGTCCAATCAACAAAAGGAGTATAGGTGGTAGTTGGTATTGTTTAGTTATCACTAATGATTACTCACGTTTCTCTTGGGTTTTCTTTTTAGGTACAAAGGATGAAACAGCTGGAAAGCTGATTGGGTTCTTAGACCAAGTCGAGAACTCATACGGGATAAGGGTAAAACATGTCAGGAGTGATAACGGAACTGAATATAAAAACACAATGTGTATATTGCCTATCTAAAGGCGTAGTGCATCAATTTAGTGCACCTTTTGAGCCGCAACAAAATGGGGTGGCAGAACGTAAAAACAGGACTTTGATTGAGGCAGCAAGGACCATGCTCTCGAATTCAAAGCTTCCCACCATGTTTTGGCGGGAGGCGGTGAATACCGCTTGTCATGTTTTAAACCGGGTTCTTGCTGTCAAATCACTGAACAAAACCTGTTATGAAGTTCTGAATAAAAGACCACAAAATTTAACTGGCTTTGAACCATTTGGGGTACCGTGTACTTTATTGAAAAAAAACATCAACCTAAGTTTGGTGAAAAGGCTGACGAAGGATACTTCCTAGGTTATGTCCCTAACTCACCAAACAAAAGGGTTTTTAACAAAACAAATGGTATGGTTGAGATTGTGTTTAACATGGATGTAGAAGTTATTCACATGAACCCCAAACTTGTTCGAAATGGTTATTAGATTATGATTCTTTGTTTGAATCATTTAACATACCGTTTAGTGTTAGTGTAGGTACAGTGGAAAATGACTTCTCATCATTAAACCTTAATGACGAGTACCAAGGTTTTCCAAAGTCAAGCATTCCATCAACATCTGAGCCTACAACGACAGGAGATTGGTCTCCAACAGCGAATGAACCTGAATTACCTACAAATGAGAATAAGTCGAATAATTCTAACTCCAAGGACAGTGATCATGACGAAGAGAATATGCCGTCTGAAGTCATACCCCTATTAGGTGAAATAGGATCAAACTTAGGAGATAATCTTCAGGTCGATGAGATTGAGACATCAAGGATAAACAAGGATCATCCAATTGAGAGTATCATAGGGAATCCAAATACCGGCGTGAGAACTAGGAGTAGTGTGAATGATAACATGGTGTTGTTATCGATGATCAACGACTCCAAGGCGTATCACACATGTTTATACTCGTGGTTTATCTCACAAGTAGAGCCAAAGAATGTGCAAATGGCACAGAAAGATAATTCTTGGGTTGAAGCCATGCAAGAGGAACTGTCACAGTTCAGAAAACTTGAAGTATGGGAGTTAGTACCTTTACCTCGAGTAGAAGTTGCAATAGGGACCAAATGGGTCTTTAAATGCAAAAGGGATTATCGGGGTATAGTTACTCGTAACAAAGCAAGACTTGTGGTAAAAATATTCAACCAGGAAGATGGAATTGATTATAACAAAGTGTTTGCACCAGTGGCGAGGCTTGAGGCAATTCGTTTGTTTCTAGCTTTCACGTCCTTCAAAGGGTTTAAGGTTTATCAACTCGATGTCAAGAGTGCATTCTTGTACAGCAAGGTGAAGGAATTGGTGTACGTCGAACAGCCGCCAACGTTTACTGTTCAAAGTATCCCGACCGAGTGTATCGCCTTGAAAAGGCTCTGTATGGATTGCATCAGGCACCGAGTGGTTGGTATGAGACGTTGTCAACTCATCTTTTAGACAATGGTTTTGAGAGAGGGAGAATTGATAGTACATTGTTCGTGAACAGAAAAGGAGAAGACTTTATCTTAGTACAAGTGTACGTAGACGACATCATTTTCGGGTCGTCAAACGAGCAGATGTGCAAAGACTTTGAAAAGGTCATGAAGTCAAAGTTTGAGATGAGTGCTACGGGAGAGCTGAATTTCTTTCTTGGTTTACAAGTTGAACAAAGGAAAGAAGGAATGTTTATCCATCAGACGAAGTATGTCTATGACATTTTGGAACGCTTCGGGATGGAAGGAACAAAGCTGACTGCACACTTTAGTACTCCGATTCAAGTGAATCACAATCTTCGATCGTGTACAGAAAGTGATACTGATGTGGATCCAACTTTATATCGAGCCATGATTGGGTCACTTATGTATTTAACTACTTCTAGAACTGACATTATCTTTGTTGTGTGTATTTGTGCTAGGTTTCACGCAAATCTGAAGGAGATGCATATGAAAGCCGTGAAGCGAATTCTGAGATACCTGAAGTCAAAACCGATGCTGGGACTTTGGTATCATGCTGATGGAGATTTGGATTTGGAGGCATACACGGACTCTGACTATGGTGGACGTAGCTTGAACCGTAAATCCACAAATGGAGGTTGTCAGTTCCTATGAAGGAGGCTCGTATCCTGGAAATGCAAAAACATACTTCGGTAGACGTATCAACGTGGAAGCCGACTATGTAGCTGCTGGTAGTTGCTGTTCATAGGTTTTGTCGATCCAACAACAATTACGGGATTACGGTTTGACTTATACTCATACTCCCATTAGGATAGATAATCAGTCAACAGTTGCTATAACCAATAATCCAGTTAAACACAGTAAAACAAAGCACATAGACATAAGACATCATTTCATACGTGATTGTGTTGTAAAGAATTTGATAAAAACTGGTAAAAGTTGCAACGGAAGACAATAATGCATATTTATTCACTAAAGCATTTGATAAGTCACGCTTTGAGTTGTTAACTAAATGTATGATAAACCAGAGTAACGTGACCTTAGTAGTTTTCCTTTTTTTTAAGTAAGTCAGTATTTAGTAGATTTTCTTTCTTTTTATAGTAAGTTAGTAGTTAAGTTCATCAACTTATTTTTCTTAAAAGTGAAAAACAAAAGAAAAAAGAGAGAAAACCATAAAAATATCAAAAAAGAGAATATAAAAAAATGAGTTAGGTCTTAGAATCATAGGTTCAAAGTGACGAAAATTAGCATCGTCTAAACAAACTCTAAGTGTTGAGCTTTCACACATAATGCACCATAAATTCTAAGTGATATACACATTCTTGTCTGCTATGTTGGTAGGCATAATACATCAAGGAAATCCTAACAGCTAATAAATTAATCAAGAAAATGTCATATGTGTAACTAACTTAGATGTATGACCAAAAGGTCTTAATTTCTATGTTAGAGACATACAGACAATGATTGTAAATGAGGTATGCAAATTTATCTGGGGGATGCATAACAACATCAAAATACATCTTAAACAAAGAAAGAAAAAGTTTTGAAAAGTAAAAGGAGTCAAAACAAGTCGCTTTGTTGTACGTAAGTACAGACCTGTCACCGCTGTTTTGACTTAAGCTAGCAAGATAAGTCGCTTTGTTGTACGTGAGTACAGACCTGTCACCGCTGTCTTTCTAACATAAGAGGAACTCTAAGACAAACTAACACACTCTGTTGTATGTAAATATAGAACTGTGTCCGACGTTTTCCTTTTAAAGAAAATTTGCAATACCAAAAAGTTATAATCATTGTGTGTCTGCCTTGATCATAGAAGTATATCTAAGTATGGGACACGTAAGGGAGTTTCTTGATGAATAAAAAGGCCAAAGGAATTTCCAAAATGTTGAATGTTTAAAGGGAAAAACATACCGACAATCGACTTGGAATGTATAACACGACAAACAATCAAAGGAATAAAAATTCCTAAGTGTGAAAGTGAAATACTGAAAGTGCGTTTGGCATCACTATCTGATTGAACCTTCTTTGACTATTTCGCAGAAATATTCTTTTAGTATAAATTTTATCTTTAAAAGTATTTTTGAGTTAATTTAATTTTATTTCTAGTTTATCTTTTTTAACTTTTATTTTATCTTATTTTATTTTATCTTAAGTTTTATTAAATAGGAAAAGGGTCAAAGTTACTAGGATGCATTTTTTAGTTGGAAATACAAAAATTGTGTGAAATCTGTTGCTTAGTATGAATGTTTTTGCAAAGTTGGAAAATTTCTGTTAAGTGAAAAAATTGAAAAAGTTGGATTTTATTAAAGAATTTTCAAAATATTCAATCAAGTTCAAACATCAAACAAGTTCGAAGCTACATTAGAACTTGTTTCAAGTTTGAACTTGATCTAAGTTCAAAGGTGGTTGGATATAAATAGGTCAACAGTGCCTCATTCAATGCACTTTCCTTCGAACTTATACTCACTCTCGAATTTGTCAGGGCGATCTCCAACTTAGCTTCGAACTTATCGAAATTCGATTTTGATCAAGGTTTCTCGAAGTTTGCTACTATTTCTCGAACATATACACATACTTGAATGTTGTGAACAAGATAATACTAAGTAAGTGTTAGTTTAGGACATTTTTGTGGCTAAAATCGAACATTTTTGAGTTTTGTGTCATTTAAAACTGGGTGACTTAAATCACAAGTTTTATAAGCAAAAACTTAAAATTAATGACATATAATCTTGATTAGAACCCATTAGGACTAGATTCTACTGTTAATTAAGTCAAATAGGGTTAAAATCATGGTTTTGAAGTTGAAAGTGACTGACTTCGAACTTGTTCTTCAAGTTCGAACCTGTCAGAAGTTCGAACTTGTTAAAATATGTAATAAGTTCGAAGTCAAACATGTTAGAAAGGGTTTCTCGAACTTAATTAAGTTCGAATGTTTTGAAGTCTCGAATTTGTGTAAGTTCGAATATGTTTAACTTCGAACTTAATCAAGTTCGAAGTTATACAAGTTCAAATAACACGAAATTATTTTTATATTAATTTCTAACTTTTTAATTGTCATTTGTGTGCAGATATGGGTGATAGAGCATTCTTTAATAAGCATAATATGGTGTTGGCTGTCGATCTCCAGCTTCCGGAGGCTTAGCCGTACCGTCAGATGATCGAATTTTTGACTCAGTCAAAGGTCTCTTATGCGCTGACGAACAATCTGCCGATTATTCTCACATACGTGAGGCAATTCTGGCAACATCTGCAAGTGGACTGCACAGTTACCCCTACGGTTTTGCGTACAAGAGTAGGTGGATGCCCGATAGCTTTTTCAGCTGATCTTTTGCACCAAATCTTGCAATTAGGGACAGAAGAGCAAGAAGCTGGCCCTATCGACTTTCCAATGCCCATAAGGCAAGCTGCCTTCCTCCGAATGGGCTATGCTCAGGACATAACTAAGGCGTCCTATGTGAAGAGCGGCCTCATTGGCCAGTGGAGATACTTGGTCCATGTGATCATGGTGTGCTTTGCGCCAAAGAAAGCAGGGTTTGACACAATGGTGTCAAAGCTGCAGTCTGCAATGATCTCTCTCATATACAATAAGCAATTCAGCTTCTCGGAAATGTTCTTCAGGGAGTCTGTTCATCAGAATTCTGCTCCCACCAGAGAAAGGTTTCTTATGTACCCTCGCTTCAAAATGATGATCATTCGCCATTTCTTGCCAGATCTGCCAACGCTGCCAGAGCAAACTGGCGTTGCCATCATAGATAAGCGGATATTTGTCGACTGCCAAACCCACAATGCTCGAAGGGCTAAGCAAGTTAGGCCACATGTGGCTCCTCTTTTCGGTGCCATTATAGATCCAGATTTTGTTGCTCCCGAAGGGGATGACTAGATTGGTGAAGCACCCCAACAATAACCGCAGTAGTAACAACCTCAACAATAACAAGCACCGGCTAGGCGCACTCCGGTTGCTCGATCTATTCCTCGTTCCCATTCCACTGCAGAGGCAGGTGGGCCATCCACTTCGGCACCATAGCTTGACCAAAGGGAACAGGCGCTTGAAGAAATTTGGGAACAAGGAGCCGCTGCTCAAGAGAACATAGCGGAACTACTTGTTCAAGAAATCTGAATCAGAATCGAGCTCAGAAGAGGAAGAAGCTGAAGATCCCGCAGTCAGTATTGGGAGATACGGATGACGAGTAGTTGTTAGCAGATGAAAGATGTCACACCCTGTACTTCGTGACGAAGAGGAGGGAGACGCAGATTTTGTGATAGAAGAGGAAGCTACTATTGCTACTCATCAAAGGTCCAAACGACAACGGACAGATCAAGGAGCTCCGTCTACTTCATCTACCGTTCCATCTGCTGCAACCACCGCTCCATCCACATTCGCTTCCATTCCATCCACTTCCACTCCGTTCATTGAAAATCAGCGATTCACGGAGCTAAAAAGCAAAGTAGACTTCCAGATAGTCCAAATATTCCAGCTATCTCAAGCTGTGAATGAGTTGCAGCAGCATAAGTCAAGATTGGAACAAGAAAACGCTCAACTGCAAACAAAAGTGGCTGCTCAACAGGAGGTGACCTCAGCTCAACAGTCTCAAATTCTCACTCTGCAAATCCTGGTGGAGCAAATTATAAAAGATCTACAAGCTCATGGGGAGAGAAGTTGCAGAGAAGATGAGCTAAGGAGAGTCCAAAGAAGAGATGATGATGAAGGAGGTGACCGCAGCACTCAAAAAGACAGTGAGCTACCACACGTGAGACTGATCAGTAAGCTGAGATTCAGGGGGAGCCTGGATCATCTGGGACAGGAGGAGGAAGTCAGGATAAAGGCAAGGCTCCAGAGGCGTCAGAGTTAATCGATCAAGAAATAATTGGAGCCTTGGCCGATATTGATGATGATGACGAGATGAATTTTGATTTTGAAGATGAGTTGGAAGAACTCGAGGAAGGAGAGTTTATCCCAGAGAATGTTCCTGAATGGAGCCCAAACGATGAAGTATTCGCAGATGAAGAAGATGAAGCTGACGAGTTCGTCATCCAGGGTGAAACAATTACTTAGCAATACGTAAACACAGACCAGAATCCGATAGACTTAGACGTTCTGAAGTCAACGATAAATGATAAATCGGATGATGATGCTACTCAAGAAAAGGATAAAGAGCTAATGAATGAAGAAAAGAGACAGCTTTGGCTCCGAAAAGAAGAGAAGAAGTCTGACTTAGCTGTCAAAGAGAAGATGAGATTGCCAAGTCCAGGGAAACTATCTGGAGGCATTCTCAGTTGGTTTTTCGACAGAGAATTACAACTTTTTTGTGCTTAAGAGACAAGATGGACTCCAGTGCCTGAAGAGAAAGCTAAAAGTATTCAATACACTGCCTAAATGTGAAGTAAAGGAACTGGCAAGGAAGAATCTGATAAACCTAGGAGACGAATAGTACGCAGAAGGGATAGGTAGAATTATAGAAAAGAAGGTCGGTCTCGAAGGTTTGAGAGAATAATGCCAAGAGAAGGAAAGAGAGTAATGAATGTGTCAAGGATAGATCCATTGACAGGGAAGCCTTGGACAAAAATGTTCTACAAGCCGGTTCGATGCTTAAAGAAGGTTCCATTGAAACCAATGCCACAGGACGTTCTCGCGAATATGAAGTGGTGGTTCGCTGACAATGAAACAGCAGAGGCAGTGATGGAAGATCATGACGAGAGAGTTATTTTGAAAGTATATGACCCTCTGCACCTCGTAAACCTGTCTCAGGGCGACTTGCCGGAACTTCATGAGCAACCAATCTATTTTCACGAAGGTTGGAGATCAGAAGGCAGGAAGTAACAGAAGGTTGTTAAGGCTTGTGTAGAACATGGTTTGTATGCTGGTAGCAGTTTGAATAAGCCTAATACTGTAGATTAATTGTAAATCTAGTTAGAAACTATCGTCAAGGGGGAGTCTGTTAGTGCATCCTGTGTGACAATAGCAGTCTAAGTGTAGATAGTCTTTTATAATAGTTCAGGCTCTGTAATTACAAGTTAATTACAAGTTAATACATATGTATGATATTGGTTATATTTGTTTGATCTTGTTTGTGATTGATGTTTACTTAAGTTCAAACATAAGTTCAAAGATAAGTTCCAACATAAGTTCAAGAACAAGTTCAAAGACAAGTTCAAGAATGTTGGTACACCCTGTGTGACGATAGCAGTCTAAGTGTACTCGCATTTTGAGTATTAACGAGTGTTTGATATATGTGTTTATATATGTTTGATAGTCAATGATTGTATGTTTGAACTTGATGTAACATATTACAAGAAGTTCAAACATAAAGTTCAAAGATAAATTCAAGCATAAGTTAAAAACATAAGTTTCAAATATAGGTTAAATATGTGAAAGTCGAATTCAGAGTAAATTCGAATTCACTAAGTAACTGGCATTCGAATCTATGACAGATTCGAATATGAACCATAAGGCAGATTCGAGAGTGTCAAGGGGACAAACTCGAATGGGCCTTGGGCCTGATTCGAGTTTGGTCCATAACAAACTCGAATGAGCCTCTATAATTAGGGATTAACTCGAATCATTAGTAGACTTTTGCAGAATTCGTGTGAGATTAAGCAAAAGGGCGATCTCGAGTTTATCAGCTAAGTGAGTGTTCTTTCGGAGAGAATCATCTCGTAGGTGCGTTCGTGTTCGTCCGTACAGCGTGTTGATAGTCTCCGTGTTCCGTGTGAGAGTTGTTTCCGTCAAGCCGTTAACGAGAATTCCGCACTCGTTTACGGTGTCGCATCTAGCTAGATCTGTAGAGTCGAGACCTTACAAGTGGTATCAGAGTCAAAGGGGTGTTCTTCGTTTTCATAAAGATACATCCTAGGTTTCTTGACGCTTTTGAACGGTTAATCTCTCAAGTTTTCGTGTTTTTCGAGCTTATCAAATTGGGATCCGGGGAATACTTTGTTGTTTTTCACGTTTTTGATCGAAATCAATATTTTTCTTTGTAAAAATATTGATTTAATCTGCAAAACGTTAAAAAAATCGAGGTATTAGCCGTTTCTCAAATTTGCGGCGCTTGAATCTGTTAGGAGTCATTAGGGTTTTGCTTAGTTTCGAGTCTAACCAAATATCCACTCCTTTCGAGTTTGCTAAAGAGTGTTTCGAGTTTAGAGTGTTCGAGTTTGATTCGAGTTTGGACTAGAGTTGAATAGGAGCTTCGAGTTTGACTGGGGTTCGACTTTGACTGTGTTTCGAGTTTGCTTGGACCTTCGAGTTTGAGACTTTCGAATTTGTCTCCTATTTCGAATTTAATTGAATTTAAGAACTTAAATCGAATTTAATCCCAAATAGGTATAAACTTAATTATATTTGAATTTACCTAAATTCGAAATAATTAACTTAAATTAATTTCGAATTAAATTTATTAAGTTAAAATTCAATTACCTTTGAAACAATGACAAATCTTCAACGGTTTCTGGAAATGGATCATGAGGTCGGGAAAGCTAATACTCCACCTAAGCTGATGAAACTTGAAGACTATTACTGGTGGAAAGATTGGTTTGCCGATTTTGTGCGTTCCAACGACATGCGTATGTGGATATGTATCGACGAGGGATACATTCCACCAACCGCTGAAATAGAGGGGCGACAGAAGGTTGTCACGTATTCGAAAATGAAGGACGATGACAAAAAGTTGTTTGAAGCTGAGAACCGCGCATACGCTATCATACGAATGGCGTTACCTCAGGACATACTACACACATTCCGCAATCAGAAGACATCGAAGGAGCTTTGGGAGACGCTGGAAAAGAGGTGTGAGGGTAATCCAAGGGTTCGGAGGAAGCGTATGGAGTTGTTGAAACAGGAATTTGCGATTTTCAAGTCTTTGAAGGATGAAAAGCTGGACGACACCATCACACGCTTTTATCATCTGCTGACAGAGAGTCATGACATTGAGTATAGCGACATAGAAAAGAATAATAAGCTTCTTGATGCCTTACCAGCCAAATGGGCGATGTACGGATTAAGCTTGATGAGGATAAGTACTATACTCAATCTCTGGAGGATGTGGTGGGAACGCTGAGGGCTTTTCATTTCGAGCTACTGAAGGCCGAAACGGATTATGAACAAGTCCAAAATCCAGCCATGTATTTTGGAAAATCAAAACCTTCAGTGGCAGCTGATATGAAGACTGCTACAGCCTTCTTCACCGGAGAAACGTCGTCACCAGCAGAGCCGGACGACGCATAAAATAGAGCTTTCTTAGGGTTTGGTAAACCGGAAGAACAGCTACATCAGGCAACACCTGCATCAACATGTCAGGGCCACCCTAAGATGCCCATGAGCGCTAAATCGACCGAAGAACATTTGAATTTGTTGGCGTCATTTGTGGTCGCGTACGGAAACTGCGTTCAGGGTAAAATAAACGATCCTGCACTCTGGGATGAAGATTACGATCAGGTAGACCCTGACGACCTTGAGGAGATGGATCTCAAATGGCAACTGGCCATGGTAACCCAACGGTTTAAGCGATTCATCAAGCGCACGGGAAGAAATCTGAACATGAATAACAAAGGAATTGGCTTTGATAAGTCTAAGGTCAAATGCTACAACTGTCAAGGCTTGGGACACTTTGCTAGAGAGTGTCAGAGACCGAAGGTAGATAATTACCAAGGGCAGAATCAGAATCAAGGACAGTATCAGAACCAATCTCAACAGAGATATCTTCCGAGCACATCATCCAGTCAAGCAAACATAGCTGGTCTGTTATCTAACGTCACATCAGACAGACAGTTGGACGGTACTTACGACTGGAGCTCACATCCGGAATCTAACGCTAGAGCCTTTATGGTTGAAGTCACTGAGAGTGGATGTGAAGGAGAAGAGGAGAACACAGGGGACAGCAGTCAACAAGAAAGCAGTCCGATGTGGGTGGAGAAGTCGGATGATCAGACGCTTTAGGAGTTTGCCGCTCAGATAGCCAACGTCGAATCCGATCATACAAAGGTAAGTCTGAATTTCTCTCTTTTCCATGACTTATGTATTTTATGTGCTACTTCTAACGACAAGTTGAATCTAGTACTAGAATCACATAAAAATATATCTGCTCAAAATGAATCATTAAAATCGGATAACGCTAGTCTGATTGATATTCAGCAAGATCTTAGGGACAAGCTTAAGGCTGATGCACAAGATGTCATAGTTCTAAAAGACAAGCTCGGTGAACAGTGTGTTAGATTAGAACTGATGTATGAGCATGTCAAGGCCTTGACCAAAGATCTTAAGATCAAAGAAGTAGAGCTATTTGAAACTAAGGTGAAGGTAGCTGAGGCCAATAATAAACTAGAAAAGTTTAGGAACTCAAGTCTGAACCTAGGGAAAGTTTTAGATGCTCAACGCCAATCTAAAAAGCCTGTTGGTCTGGGATTTCATGAGATTCCTCCACCTTTTAATGCCAACTATGTGCCTCAACCTCAGGAGAAAACTGAGAAATCAGTAGACTTAGAGGAAATACCTGCACCAGTGTCTGAGCCTGTAAAAGAAAATACACCTAAGGTGACTGATACAACTGTCAAGATTAAGAAAGTCAAATTTGTGTCCTCCTCTAGTGAAACACCTGTAGGAAAACATAAAATTGATTTTAATGATCAGGATGATGAACCAGTCACTATAGATACACAAAAAGAACCAGACACTAGTGAGACACCTAAGTCTAAGGGCACACACAAGAAGTCCATGGACAAGATGTCTTGCTTTAGATGTCATGAAAAGGGGCATGTTGTTTCTAACTGTCCGCTTAGGAAAATTGACATTACACCTAAGACAGGGAAGCCAACACAAGTTAATCCTTCAACAAGTGTGGCGAGCACTAGTAGTTCTCAGAGTACCGAGAAAACTGTGCAGGCTGCACCAAAACAAGTTGTGAAACAAATACAGGTGAAGGTTGGACCAAAAGAGGTGATTAGGACTAATTCACCAAATCGATTCGTTAATCCATCTAGGTCTGGACCTCAACAACAATATAGGAGCATAACACCTAGCAGAGCATACACTCCGGTTAGGTCACACACTCCTGTAGACATCACACACCGGTTAGAGCTCAGGGATCTCAATCTGAAATGCAATATAATCGTAATCTCCACAACAAATGCCTACTCAAAGGCAAAGAGTGAATTTACATCACTCGGCACCACAACAAACTCCATTTCAACGACCCACGTCACCTGAAAGGCGAGATGGGTATTTGAAAGAGTTTAGGTATGTGGACGAGAATGGTATAACCAAGTTAGTTATGGCTTGGGTTCCCCGTGATAGCTAACCTATTTTCTTTCATGTGCAGGAGATAACCACAGGTCGAAACAATAAATAGTTCGTCGACAGTGGATGCTCCAGGCACATGACAGGGGAAAGAAGTCTCCTTACAGACTTCAAGGGTGGGAATCAGGGATTTGTATCATTCGCGGGAAACAAGGAAGGAAACATCACGGGTACTGGAGTGGTCACTAATGGGACGATCAAGTTGGATCAAGTTTATCACGTTGATAAACTGGTTCAAAATCTCATTAGTGTATCTCAAATCTGTGACAAGAAGAATTCAGTGCTGTTCACTGACACTGAAGCGTTAGTGCTAAAACCGGGGTTCAAGATTCCTGAAGAGTGGATATTAATGCGGGCACCAAGGAAGAATGACTTATACATGCTCGATATGAACAAGTCGGAATCTTCGATGGGTCCAATCTGTTTATTGTCTAAAGCTTCGGAGACTGAATCGGTTTTGTGGCACAGACGCATGGCACACTTGCACCTAAGAAAAATGAACTATATAACGAAAAATGGGTTGGTGCAAGGTGTGCCTATGAAGAGTTTTCAGTTCGAGGATAAGTGTCTACCATGCAAGAAGGGCAAACAACATAAGAAGGCACACAAATCCAAGACTCGGAACTCCATCACTACTACATTCGATTTGCTGCATATGGACCTCTTCGGACCAATCAACAAAAGGAGTATAGGTGGTAGTTGGTATTGTTTAGTTATCACTGACGATTACTCACGATTTTCTTGGGTTTTCTTTGTAGGTACAAAGGACGAGACGACTTCCAAGCTCATCGGGTTCTTAGACCAAGTGGAGAATTCCTATGGAACACGGGTTAAAAGGCTTCGTAGTGATAATGGAACTGAATTTAAAAACACTGTAATTGGTGTATATTGCCTATCAAAGGGCATAGTGCATCAATTTAGTGCACCCTATGAGCCACAACAAAATGGGGTGGCCGAACGAAAGAACAGGACATTGATTGAGGCAGCTAGGACTATGCTTTCGGATTCAAAGCTTCCTACCATGTTTTGGGGGGAGGCAGTGAATACCGCATGTCATATTTTAAACCGGGTCCTAACTGTCAAATCTTTGAACAAAACCTGTTATGAAATTTTGAATAAACGTCCACCTAATTTAATTGGCTTCGAACCGTTTGGGGTACCATGTACTTTATTGCGAACAAAATATCAACCTAAGTTTGGTGAAAAGACTGACGAAGGATACTTCCTAGGTTATGTGCCAAACTCACCAAACAAACGGGTTTTTAACAAAACGAATGGTACAGTAGAGATTGTGTATAACATTGAAGTCACAAGTTATACACATGAACCCCAAACAGGTCTGGAATGTATATTTGACTATGATAAATTGTTTGAGTCATTTAACATTCCTTTGGATGAAAATGAAGGTACGATCGAAAAGGACATGGCGACGTTGAATCTGAATGACGAAGGTCATATCTTTCCGAGGACTACATTTCAATCCACATCCGAGCCTACTTCAACTGAAGATGGATCTCCAGAAGTCACTGATCCAGAAGCACCTTCAACTGAGAATCAAACTCAGACAACAAATTCCAACTCTGAGGAAACTGTCCACGAGGAGGAAAATGTGGAATCTGAGGATGTTCCCCCATTAGGTGAAATAGGATCTAACTTAGGAGATAATCTGAGAGTTGACGAGATAGAGACATCTAGGATCTACAAGAACCATCCTATAGAAAGCATCATAGGAAATCCTAATGAGGGTGTGAGGACTAGGAGTAGTTTAAATAACAACACTGTGTTGGGGTCGATGATAAATGACTCCGAGGCCTATCATATCTGCCTCTATTCTTGTTTTATCTCGCAAGTAGAGCCGAAAAATGTGCAAATGGCACTAAAGGATAACTCCTGGGTTGAAGCGATGCAGGAAGAACTCTCTCAGTTTAGGAAACTAGAAGTGTGGGAGTTAGTTCCATTACCTCGAGGGGAAATTGCCATAGGAACCAAATGGGTTTTTAAGTGCAAAAGAGATGATCGGGGTATAGTCACTCGCAATAAAGCTAGGTTAGTTGTAAAGGGTTTCAACCAAGAGGATGGAATCAATTACAATGAGGTGTTCGCACCAGTAGCAAGGTTGGAAGCAATTAGGTTGTTTCTGGCTTTTGCTTCCTTCAAGGGCTTTAAGGTATATCAACTAGATGTTAAGAGTGCTTTCCTCTATGGGAAAGTGAAGGAACTGGTGTATGTAGAACAGCCGCCCGGGTTTACAGATCCGAAATATCCAGATAGAGTATATCGTTTAGATAAGGCTCTGTATGGATTGCATCAAGCACCAAGGGCGTGGTACGAGACTTTATCCAACCATCTGTTAGAGAACGGGTTTGAAAGGGGTAGGATAGATAGTACGCTGTTCGTTAAGCGAAAGGGAGAACACTTCATCTTGGTACAAGTGTACGTCGATGATATCATCTTTGGATCATCAGACGAACAAAGGTGCAAGGATTTTGAGAAGGTGATGAAGTCAAAATTCGAGATGAGTGCAATGGGTGACTTGAAGTTCTTTTTGGGGTTGCAAGTTGACCAGAAGAAGGAAGGAATGTTTATCCATCAGACGAAGTATGTCTACGACATATTAGAACGCTTCGGGATGGAAGGGACGAAACTGACAGCCCATTTCAGCACGCCGATTCAAGTGAATCACAATCTCGGACCGGGTACTGAAAGTGATACCGATGTGGATCCGACGTTATATCGGGCCATGATTGGATCACTTATGTATTTAACTGCCTCAAGACCTG
The DNA here is from genome assembly GCA_020465985.1 of Centrapalus pauciflorus. NCBI lineage: Eukaryota > Viridiplantae > Streptophyta > Magnoliopsida > Asterales > Asteraceae > Centrapalus > Centrapalus pauciflorus. Next base: position 168,490 of record JAANYP010001650.1, on the reverse strand, counting down.
ACATCATGTTTGCTGTGTGTATTTGTGCTAGTTTTCAAGCTAATCCGAAAGAGACGCACATGAAAGCTGTCAAGCGGATTCTACGATACCTCAAGTCGAAACCGAAGCTGGGGCTTTGGTATCATGCGGAGTGAGATCTAGAGTTGGAGGCGTTCACGGATTCAGACAACGGAGGATGCAGCTTAACGCGCAAGTCAACAACTGGAGGTTGTCAATTCCTTGGAGGGAGACTCGTTTCCTGGCAATGCAAGAAACAGACGTCGGTAGCCGTGTCAACGTGCGAGGCCGAGTATGTTGCTGCTGGTAGTTGCTGCTCACAGGTTCTGTGGATACAACAACAATTGCAGGATTACGGTTTGGCTTACACTCAAACTCCTATTAGGATAGATAACCAGTCTACTATCGCAATAACTAATAATCCAGTTAAACACAGTAAAACAAAGCACATAGACATAAGACACCATTTTATACGTGATTGTGCTGAAAAGAACTTAATCAAATTGGTAAAAGTGGCAACGGACGATAATAATGCTGATTTATTTACCAAAGCCTTTGATAAGTCACGGTTTGAATATTTGATTCAACTAAATGGAATGCGTAACCCAGAGTAAATTGACCTTAGTAGAAGTTTTATTTCCTTTTATAGCTGTAGTCTTTCTTTCTTTTTATAGTAAGGTTGCTAAATTAGGATAGTTTCTATTTTTAGTAAGTTAGTAGGTTATTTTATTTTCTTGCTATTTCTTATGAAAAACAAAAGAAAAAAGAGAGAAAACCATAAAAAATTCAAAAAAAAGAGAATATCAGAAAAAGAGTTAAGTCTTAGATGCATAGGTTCAAAGTGACGAAAATTAGCACAGTCGTTACAAACTCTAAGTGTTTAGGCTTTCACACATAATGCACCTAAAATTCTAAGTGTTATACTTTATTTTAGTTTGATGTGTTGGTAGGCATAATACATATAGGGAGTCTCAAGGCTAATAAAATATTCAAGAAAAAGTCAAACGTGTCACTAACTTAGATGTATGACCAATCGATCTTAATTTTTATGTACGAGACATACAAACTTTGAGTATAAATGAGGTATGCAAACTTTCTGGAGATGTATAGCAACATCAAATACATCTTAAAAAGGAAAGCATAGAAAAATCATACAGAATTGAGAGTCAGAAACACGTAACTCTGTTGTACGTAAGTACATACCTGTTGCCTCTGTTTTGATTCGGGTTAGCAAGATAAGTCGCTTTGTTGTACGTCAGTACAGACCTGTCACCGCTGTCTTGCTAGCTTTAAAAAATAAACCTTAAGTCAAACTCCACTTTGTTGTATGTAAATACAGACCTGTGTCCGATGTTTGTCTTTTAAAGAAAGTTTGCAAATACCAAAAAGTTAGAATCATTGTCTGTATGCCTTGATCATAAAAGTATGTCTATGTCTGAGTCACGTAAGATAATTTCATGATAAATAAAAATGCCAAGGGATATTCCGAAATGTAGCATGTTTAAAGGGGTAAACACCAACAATCGGCTAGAAATGTATGTCACGCCAAACAATCAAAGGGATCAAAAATTCCTAAGTGTGAAAGTTTAAATACTGAAAGTGAGTATCTGACACTGCTATCTGATTGAACCTTTCTTTGACTATGCTCGTCAAAAATATTTTGTTTAGTGTTTAGTATAGGTAGTAATCTTAAATAATTATGTAGTTTAGTCTAAGTTTAATTTTTGTTCAAAATTTTAATTTTATTTTAATTTAATTTTTTCTTTATTTTAGTTTTATTTTATTTTTCTTTATTCTAGATTTAATTTTAATTTTACTTAGGAAAAATGTCAAAAATTACTGAGGGTGCATTCATAGTTGAATAAAATAAACATTGCGTGAAAATCTTGTGCTTAGGGTAAAAGATTTGGCATAGTTACTCTGTTACACGATAAGGTTGAAAAAGTTGAATTTATTTCAAAAATTTTCGAAATTTTCAAAGTTTCAGGGTGAATTCGAGTTTAAGCTAAACTCGAATATGGCAGGGCTCGAATCTGTTAGTAGATTCAAAAATGGCATTAAACTCGAATGTTGGTGGTATAAATAAATCAACAGTGATGGTCATAACTCACCTGTTTTCGAATCTATACCTTCGAGTTTGTCTAGGCGATTTCGAATCTATTCTCGAGTTTGCCGTTTTCGATATACCCACTATTTGTCGAGATTCTGTTCGTTTGGGTTCGATACTACCAGTAGATCTAGGTATAACCAAGTGTATTGTACAAGATTTAGGTAGTTTTATACTCCATTTAGGCCAAAATCATTGGATTTTAAAGTTTTATTGGTAGAAAGTTTGTTTTTCAAAATTACAAACTTTGAACCGGTGAAAAGTCAAATTAAATACAAATATCATTGATTAGAACCTAGTATGACTAATAGATGTGATTTTCTGAGTCTAACATGGTTAAAATCATGGACTTTTGTGATGATGGTGGCCGACTCCTTCGAGTCTGTTCATGGCCAGTCTCGAGTTTGTCAGTAAACTCGAATAGGTCATTAAACTCGAATGGGTCATCAAACTCGAATAGATGTTCATTCGAATCTGATGTTCGAGTTTGTCATTATATTTGAATCATTTAATTTAAATTTTAATTAAACTTGTAGAAATTCATAAGTGTTGGATTTTGTCCTTATACAAGTTCAAAATAAAACAAATGTGAATTTAAACAAGTTTATTCTTTTTAATAATTCTAATATTTTATGTATATTGTGCAGACATGGCGGATAGAATATTTGTTCCAAAGCATAACATGGTCATTTCTCCTGACCATGCTATTCCTGAAGCGCAAGCCTTCCGCCAGATGGTTGATTTCTTGGTGGAGTCCAGAATCTCGTATGCACTGTCTCACAATATCCAGATTGTCATTCCTTACGTGCGACAATTCTATGATCATCTGCAAGTAGATTGTACTGTCACTCCGATGGTTCTGAGGACAAGGATTGCTGGTAATCCTTTGGTATTTTCAGCGGATATGCTTCGTCAAGTGCTTCAATTAGGCACTCAGGAGCCAGAAGATGGGCCTATTGATTTCCAACTATCAATCAGGCAGGCTGCCTTTGCAAGAATGGGCTATAGTCTGGATGTTACTAAGTCATCATATATGAAAAGTGGGCTAATTGGCCAATGGCGATATCTAGCGCATGTGATCATGGTCTGTTTCGCTACGAAGAAAGCTGGGTTTGATTATATAGTTTCGAAGATCCAATCGGGGATGATCGCGTTAGTCTATAATCAAAAGTTCAGTTTTTCAGAGATGTTCTTCTCAGAGTTCGTTCATCAGATAACGGCTCCGGAGCGGGAAAGATTTCTGCTTTACCCTTGCTTTGTGATTATGCTAATCCGGCACTTTTTGCCAAATCTACCACAGCTTAACGATATTCAGAGCGTTGCAGTCATTGATAAGAGAATATTTGCCGATTGCTCCTCTCATCGAGGAAGGTTAGCTATCCCAGTAGAGAGACCTTTGTTTGGTGCTGTAATCGACCCGAACTTTGTAGCCTCTGACAACGCCAACTGGGCAGGAGAGGTGCAAGTTCAACAGCGACAGCCACAGCAACAACGACAGCAACAACCACGCCCTCAACAACAGAGGAGACGACAAAGGCCTTTAGCGAGTCAAATACAGGCAGATAGGCCTTCTACTAGTCAAATTCAAGAGCCACAAGAGGCTGGCCCTTCGAGTGCACCAACCGAATCTAATCCGATATTTCAAACATTGCAAGAGATTTGGGCAGCGGGTCCAAATGCAAATGAGGAAATTACGGCTGAGTTAGTTGGAGAATTATTGGAGCCTCCGGAAGGAGAAGTTGACGTGTTTAGGCAAATTGATGAGTATCAACCTGAGCAAGCAGGTAATGACAAGTCATCTTCAAATACTGAATCTGAGGAAATGGAAGAAATAGAAGCTGAAAAAGAAACAGAAGATCCGTCCATCCAAATGGGGACGTATGGATCACGATTAGTGGTGACTGAAGAAGAAGATAGAAGGAAAAGAGCTTCAGCAGAGTCCGACGAATCAGATAATGAAGAAGAGGAGGTTGCACCTCTGGTCCATCGACAAAGGGCAAAACGCCATAGATTCATGCAGGGAGCTTCCTCGGCCTCTGCTTCACAGCCAGAAATACCTCAACCTCCACCCGCTCAACCTACCATTCCACCACCACCACCACCTGTTGAACCATACATTCCATCACCAATCATTCCAACCCCCATACAATCCATACCATCCACTTCATCCACTTTCATGGAGAATCAACGGTTTTCTGAGTTGAAAAGCAAAGTCGACTTCCAACAAGTCCAAATCTTCGGTTTGACAAAGGCTCTCGGAGAAATACAGAAGCATAATGCACAAATAGACATCGAGAATGCCGAGTTGAAGAAAGTAGTGGGCAAAATTGAGGAAGAAAACTTGGAGCTTAAAACCTTTGTTGCTGATCAGGCGGCCGAGATACGATCGATGCGCTCCCTTATTGAGCAATTATTGAAAAACCTAAAGGCTCAGGTGGAGACAAGCTGCCGGGATCAGGAAGAGCTGCCCAGGGATGGAGATAATGATGGAGATAATGACGACAATGATCCCAGCGCGCAAAGAGATAATGAGCCAGTAGATTTTTCTGCTGCTCAGCAGGCTGAGATTCAGGGGGAGCCGAGTCAGTCGGGAGCTGAAGGAGGAGAGCCTGGTTTCTCAAGGACTATGGAGAGCGATATGATAGATGTGTTAAAAGATATTGAGGAAGAACTAATGAAATTTGATTTTGAAGATGAAATGGAGGAGTTGGAGGAAGGGGAATTCGTACCTGAGGAGATTGTTGATTGGAGATCCGACGACGAAGTGATAGAGGACGAGGACGATAATGTCAACGAGGTGATCATAAATTCACAACCTATCACGGAATTGTATGTGCGCAATAATCACAATGTGATTGACATAGATGACATCAAGATAGCCTCAGTCGAAGACTCATAACTTGAAGAAGCAGAAAAGGAGCCATCTAGGGCTGAGTTGATGAAGCTTTGGTTCCGTAAGGAAGAGAAGAAGACAAAGCCAAAGATGAAGAAAAGAATGAGAATTCCGGGTGCAGGAAATCTTTCAAGAGGAATTATAAGCTGGTTCTTTGACCGAGAACTGTAGCTATTTATTTTGAAAAGGAGAGATGGTCTTCAATACTGGAGGCGGACACTGAAAGTATTCAATACACTGCCCAAGATTGAAGTAAAAGAGTTAGCCTGGAAGGAGCTGATTAATATTGGAGATGATCAGTACGCAGAAGTAATTGCAAAAATTATAAGGAAAGAAGGTCGGTCAGGCAAATTTGAACGACTCAAGCCAAGGACTGGAAAGAGGGTCGAGGATGAGTCGAGAATAGATCCTCATACAGGTAGGCCATGGGCCAGGATGGTATACAAACCTGTGAGATGTCTGAAGAAAGTACCAATGAAATCGATGCCACAAGATGTTCTAGGCAACATGAAATGGTGGTACGTCGATAATGACACAGCTGAAGCAGTCATGGAAGATACACAGGACAAAGTGATTTTGAGAGTGAATGATCCACTGCACTTAATAAGTCTTTCGAAGGACGACCTGAAGAAGCTGAATGATCAACCTATCTTCTTTCGGGAAGGATGGAGGTCTGATGCCAGGAAGTACCAGAAAGTAGTAAAAGTATGTATAGATGCAGGTATATACGCAGGAAGTAGTATATATAGCTCAAGTACTTAATCAAAATGTAAATAGTTAGTTAGAAGCTATCGTCAAGGGGGAGTCTGTTGGTACACCCTGCGTGACGATTGCAGTCTAAGTGTACTCGCATTTTGAGTATTAACGAGTGTTTGATATATGTGTTTATATATGTTTGATAGTCATTGATTGTATGTTTGAACTTGATGTAATGTATTACAAGAAGTTCAAACATAAAGTTCAAAGATAAATTCAAGCATAAGTTAAAAACATAAGTTTCAAATATAGGTTAAATATGTGAAAGTCGAATTCAGAGTAAATTCGAATTCACTAAGTAACTGGCATTCGAATCTATGACAGATTCGAATATGAACCATAAGGCAGATTCGAGAGTGTCAAGGGGACAAACTCGAATGGGCCTTGGGCCTGATTCGAGTTTGGCCCATAACAAACTCGAATGAGCCTCTATAATTAGGGATTAACTCGAATCATTAGTAGACTTTTGCAGAATTCGTGTGAGATTAAGCAAAAGGGCGATCTCGAGTTTATCAGCTAAGTGAGTGTTCTTTCGGAGAGAATCATCTCGTAGGTGCGTTCGTGTTCGTCCGTACAGCGTGTTGATAGTCTCCGTGTTCCGTGTGAGAGTTGTTTCCGTCAAGCCGTTAACGAGAATTCTGCACTCGTTTACGGTGTCGCGTCTAGATAGATCTGTAGAGTCGAGACCTTACAAAGAATAAGTTCAAAGGCTAGGATTTGAACTTAGTTAAGCTAAGTTCGATCATATACAGGACAAGTTCGTGGGCTTGGGCCTGAACGAACTTGTCTAAGCTAAGTTCGAACTTAAGCTCTATAATTAAGAATTATTTCGTTTTATTCAGAGACTTTTGCAGAGATTAGCATCTAGAGCATGTATTGTGCACTACGAACTTGTGAAGATTTCAGAGAGTCGTTTCGGAGAGATACACGTGTCGGGTCGTTCGTTGTGACATCTATCATTGTGTTAGTCTCTGGTTTCCGTGTGTGTGATCGATCTGTTAAACCCCTAACGAGGATTCCACAATCGTTGGAAGGTGTCATGTCAAGATCAGATCCGTAGGTAGGTGACCTTACACTTCTCGGGCTTTTTCTTTGGAGTGTTTGTACACCAAATCACTGCGCCGACCAGGGAACGATTTTTGATGTATCCACGATTCTTAATGATGATCATCAGGCACTTTTTGCCAAATCTTCCACCATTGCCAGAAGTAGTTGCAGTGGCAGCAATTGATAAGCGAATTTTCGCTGACTGCCAGTCGCTTAACTCAAGAGGGCGGAGCAGGTTAGGCCACAAATGACTCCTCTGTTCGGAGCCATTATAGATCCGGAGTTTGTGGCACCGAATGCCGAAGACTGGGAAGTTAATGAGCCTCAATTACAGGCACCGGTTGTTCAGGCACAGCCTCCTCCAAGAACGACAGCGGCAGCTGAGGCTTCTACATCGTGACCTCAGGCTGATTCGATTCAAGAAACATTGGAGGAGATATTCGCTCAAGGAGAAGCACCTCAGGAATCTATAACTTAGGAGCTGATTAATGATATTTTGGAACCGCCTACGGCAAAGGATGACATTTTCAGAGACATAGAGAACTTCCAGCCGGAATCAGCAGAAGGGGCTGTGTAGTCTACGTTTGACATAGACTCGGAGACTGAAAGAGACTTCAGGGAATCTGCAAATCCCTCCACCGCGTTTGAGACACATGGAACTCGCCATGTAGTACGTCGACAAAAAGTCTGTCATCCAGCTTTCATACTTCGTGATAAAGATGCAGGAGATGAAGATTTTGTACTTGAAGTAGAGGCGTTGGTCGCAAGGCAACAACGGGCCAAGCACCAACGCCTAGCTCAAGAAGCTCCGTCCACCGTAACCGCCGCTCCGTCAAAATTAACTACTGCTCCATCATCATCAACCGCCGCTCCATCTTCATCAACCGTCGTTCCGTCATCAGCCACTGCCACCACTCCGACACCATCCACATCAATAGACGACCAGGGTAGTCACCGAACTTCAAAAGCACAATACACAGTTGGATGAGCAGAATTCCTATCTTCAACAGACTGTGACTGCCCAGCAAAATCAAATAATAACTCTTCAAACCCTAATGGAGCAAATATTAAAAGATCATGCAGCTCAGGAGGAGAGTTGTAGAGGAGACGAATTGAGGGGGAGTCATAGAAAGGATGAAGGAGGTGAACCTGGTGCTCAACAAAAGGACAGTGAGCTAGCAGATCTTTAACAACAGACTACTCAGCAAGCTGATGTGCAGGGGGAGCCTGGATCATTAGGCTCTGACAAAGACAAAGGCAAGGCTCCTGAAGTTTCAAAAAGTGTTCATGACGAATTAAATGGAGCCTTGGCCGGATTGGATGACGAGGATGTGAGATTTGATTTTTAAGACTGTATAGATTAAGAAGAACTTGAAGAAGGTGAATTCATTCCGGATAATATAGCTGACTGGAAATCGGACGATGAGATTGTGATGGATGAAGAAGATGAAGCAGATCAGATAGTGATTCAGAAGCAACCTATCACAGAGGTATATACAACTGAAGATCAGAGCGTGATTGACATAAAAGTGCTTAAAACTGCCTTAGATGTTGAATCAGAAACTGAAATGCCTGAGAAAACTATGGTTCGGGGCGAAAGAGAAGAAAAAGGACTTGGCTATGAAAGAGAAAATGAAAATGCCAAGTCCAGGAAAATTGTCTGGAAGCATAGTCAGCTGGTTCTTCGATAGAGATCTGCAACTATTCATTCTAAAGAGGAAAGATGGGCTTCAATATCTAAGAAGAAGGCTGAAGGACTTCAATTCTTTGCCTAAATGTGAAATTAAGGCCTTGGCCTGGAAGGAGCTGATCAACATTGGAGACGACCCCTATGCTGAAGTCATTGCAAAGATCATCAGAAGGGAAGGCCGGTCTAGAAAATTTGAAAGGCTGAATCCGAGAATAGGTAAGAGGGTCATGGACAACACAAGAATAGATCCGTTAATAGGCAGACCTTGGATGAAGATTCACTATAAGCCAGTCTGATGTCTGAAGAAGGTTCCACTAAAACCAATGCCACAAGATGTCCTAGGTGATCCTATGTGGTTGTATGTGGACAGTGAGACTGGAGAGGTTGTAATGGAAGATAAGTAATAAAAGGTAATTTGAGAGTATACGATCCCTTGCACCTTGTCAACTTGTCTAAGGATGACCTGCAGAAACTTCATGGTCAGGAAATTTCTTTTGATGAAAATTTGAGATGTGAAGGCTGGAAGTATCAGAAAGTTGTCAAAGTGTGTGTTGAGCGGGGACTTCATGCTAGTAGTAGTCTAAATAAGCCTAGTTCTGTAAATTAATGAATACCTAACTAGAAGCTATGGTAAAGGGGGAGTCTGTTGCTACCCCCTGTGCGACGATAGCTGTCTAGATATGTAATAGATAGTCAAATGTAATAGATGAGACTTTATTAATACAAGTCATGTGTGTTTGGTTGTATTTGATGTCTACATTTGCACGTTAAGTTCTTGAATGTAAAGATAAGTTCTTAAGGCTAAAGCCACGAACTTAAGTCACACCGTACTAACTTAGGTAGCCTAATTTTGTAGGTTCTTGGGCTCGAACCTATAAGTTCGTGGGCTTGGGCCTAAACGAACTTAGATGATATAATTAAAACTTAATCAGTTTATTTTCATAACTTTTGGAGAATACGAATTTCAGAGCTTGTATTCGTGCACGTACGAGCTAGAAGCATTTTTAGAGAGTTTCTTGGAGCAATACATCTTGTGGGGTCGGTTTTCATATCGGCTAGCGTCGTGTTCGGCTCCGTGTTCCGTGCGTGATCGATCCGTTAAGCGTCTAACGAGGATTCCGCACTCGTTGGACGACGTCACGCCTTGATCCGATCCGTAGACGTGGTGTCCTTACATATAGCACCTTCTGTTATTATCAATAAGCAACTTGATCATTTGACTATAGCAGCTAGAGTTTCTTGAACTAGCAGCTTGAGTTTCTTAATCTAGCAGCTACAGAATTGTAACCACCCCAGAAGTATGCAAACAGCATGAAAAACTCATCTAGCAGCTTAACATTTATACTAAATGATATTTTCCCAACAATATATGTATTCATCCAAAAAATTCATACGTACATTGATCTTCAGTTTAATCAATTCATTTTGTAAATTCATCTGTAATTCTTTGATTCCTCGGGGTCGACTTTCAATTAATATTTTTGGAAATCCCATATAGATTTTGATTTGGATTAGATCGATTCTTTTTTGAATCTCTATACGTGCAATTCCCTCGACGCCAGAAGATGTTTTCATATTTTTTTGTACATAATTCTTGATATAATTTCTTATTTTTTTGATCTTCTTGCAGACCCTCAAAATAATTTTTTGGTTGTGCGAACCAAAGGGAATGATGACCTTGGGTTCTACCAAGTCTGAAACCAATTGGATTTATTTTTTGTCCCATATCCCCCATTACTATACATACCATAATACGACATAGTTGTAAGCTTTTTTTTCCATTTAGGTTTTTGTGACCATGTAATAGAGTCGGTATCTATATACTCATCTAAGGATATATCTTTCATTACAATTGTTATATGGCAGGGAGGTTTTTGTATCGCATAACTACGCCCTCGAGCTTGAGGTTTTAATCTCTTCACGATAGTACCTTCATTTACTTCTGCTTTACCAATGACTAAATTTGCTTCATTCGAACCCATATTGAAACTACCATTTTAACGTCTCTAATTCAAAACCGAACATGAAACTTTGGTTTCATTCGGATACTTTATGGAAAATGGATTAATTTAAGATGTGAACCAACTTACAAAAAAATTATACCCATAACATCTATGTCACCTTTTTATTTGAATATATTCAATTCAAAACGACTCGCTTTCTAGATGATCCCTCTGGAAGAAGGCGATTCTAACAATATTTCTAGTTGCTTCATTCTCTATTTCTATTTGAGAGGGTCCTAAGAAAAAGGATTTTATTTCCACCGAGCTAAAATAATATGTCGATGTCTCTAGTCTAAAGATATTCTTATAAGCTATTTTGTTTCAATTTCTTCGCTACAAATCAAAACAAAAATTGAACGGCTTCAATCAATTTCATTTTAATGATATGGAACGAAAAAACAACGAGCTTCCGTTCTTAATTTGAATGATTACCCGCTCTAATTAGACGTTAAAAAAATATTAGTGCCCAATACGGGAAGGCTTTCTACCAGGAATGTATTTTTGATTTTTTAATGAATCCTAAATGTTACCATTCTCCATTCCCCTGGTCGGGTACTAGATGTAGCTTTTCCGCCAGGAAAAATGCCTAATATTTATAACGCTCTAGTAGTTAAGGGTCGAGATACTACTGGTCAACCAATTAATGTGACTTGTGAGGTATAACAATTATTAGGAAACAATCGAGTTAGGGCCGTAGCTATGAGTGCAACAGACGGTCTAACGAGAGGAATGGACGTAATGGGTATGAGACATCAGGAATGGACCTAACGACTACACACTCCGGTTCTTCTTGTTCACGATTTCTTGGCGTAATCGGAATCTCCAAAGTGGTTATTGCTTCCTCTTGTTCGTTTTCGTCCTCTGCGTGTATATGTTGGTCGTTTAAATTCTCCGTAATTAATGTTTGTTGTTTTTGTATCCTAACAATCTTTTGGTTAGATTTAGCTGCTTTTTCGATTTCGGGTTCGAATTGTAGCAGCAATCTGTTCGCCGATCGACGTGTGTGCATAAACTATTAAAAATTAAAATTAATTTACTTAATTAAACTAATTATATTTTTTTTGGTAAAGTAGAGGACCACAATTACCTTTTTGGATTTTCTTCAATTTTTATGTGATTTTTAATAATAGGAAATTAAAGACTAAAATTAATTAAACTAAAGTACTTAAAACATAAAACCTAAAACTAAAGGCAAAACTAACTTCTAGCGCTAACTAACGTTACCATTCCCCGGCAACGGTGCCAGAATCTGACGAGCCGTCGTTGTGGCCCGTAGAAATAACCTAAAATCTAACTATTAGCTTAGAGAAATAAGGATCAAATCCGTAGGGAGTGCGTATATCAATTAGGGTTAATTAGCTAGTTTTTTTTTTAGTTTATTGAAAGCGATTAAATTGGGAATTGGATGATTTGTTTGGAATAATGATTACGACTAAATTATAGCTAAAATAATGGCAAGCAACTAACAGATCGATTAACCAAGCAACTAAAGATAACCATTTACGGAATCACTACGAAATAAGTTATTACCCACTTGAATTTCATGAAACAATCACATAGACATAATAAATTGCGTAGTTAAACTAAGAGATAATTACAAAAATGGTCCATGTGGTTTATTTTAAATGTTGGATTTCGTCCCTGAACTTTTAATTTTGCAGAAATAGTCATTATTATCACTGTTTGATTGCAATTTTGGTCCCTTGACCTATTAGGTTTTTCAATATGATCAATTTACCCTTATTTTGATGGAAACCACAAGGACCACTTTTGCAATTAATTCTTTTTAACTATTTTCAATAATTTATTTTTTAGTGTTAATTAACTTTAATGAATCATAATATAGAAAAGAATTGTTTTATTCATGTTGGTTCAGAAATGATTTTGAATTTTTTTAGTCTTAATTAAATTTAATTAAAGTGTAAAACTGTAATATCCTCAAATTTTTTATATTATTTAAACTACTAATTACACACTTCACTGATAATTTGGTGGATTAATTATGCTAATATGTAGGTGTTGAAATTTTAAAATCATTTATAGGGAATATGTATATTAACGACAATTTGTGAAACTATAATTAGAGAGTTGGGCTTGTATATATATAAACATTCGCGCTAGTTTAACTCATACATTGTTATAATACCATCATAACAGGGGTACTAAGTTAATATATTAAATTTCCAAATGAACTATTAGTGAATAATTTAATTATGATTGTTGTAGAAAAACTAGCTACATGCTATATTCATTTGTACAATATGCTTTAATAACATGTAACTCTTAATCCCTACACTTATGTACAAATTTCCTAATGCCATGTACAAGTACTCAAAGCATACTAGAAATGTTGGTGGCTAAATTGTGAGGATAAAGGAAGCTAGGGAGGCTTTGTGTAAGTTGTGGCCAAGTAGAGTCCAAAAGAAACCCCAAATCGTGGCCCCTTTTCATTTCATCTTCACGCTTCTAAAACTCTTGCACATAGTAGAAGGAAAGGAGCTTTAGGGCTGAGAAAATAACTCCTGGCAAATTGATTAAAGGAGTGAAGGAATGTGCAATCAAACTTAATTAAGCTCAAGGTAAGCACTCACTAATTCTTCTATGTACGTGTTCTATCTCCTTCTCCATCCTCCACGATTCTTGGAATCATGGTGAATGAAGAGGATTGTGGTTTTAGAAATCTAGTTATAAATAACAAGCTAATAAAAAGGTTTCTGGAAAATTCAACCATAGAAACCAATGAAAACTTAATAAACTTGCATTGGATTTCAATTATACATATTCAATGAATACATGCATATATACATATATATAGAATTGATGATTCAATGACATTTAGATGTTAAATAATGTTCATATATAGTTATAGTAGTCAAATAATACATAAAACTAAGTTTTGAGGTGTATTGATGTGTTAAAGAAAACTAGTTTGGAAAAAAACAGGAGAAATCACGTCTGTATTCTCAGACCTGGGCGGAATTATAAGATAGAAGTTGTAGCCCTATGTGTCCTCTTCGTCTGGGCTCTTGAATCACCTAAATCCGAGTTCGTATGAAAACGTTACGGCCAAAATACGAAACTAGTGCGAGTCGAGCCCCTGTTTACCCAAATCACTTATTTTGAGCCCTATAATGATACTATAACATCATGGAATCATTCTAGACTTATATAACACTTAAATTAACCTTAAACATCGCCCAAAAGTCGGTAAAATTCAATAAGAGACGTATTGGTGTCGGTAAATTCGGAACTTAAACCGAAAACGTTTAAACACTTCAAATGACTTCGAAACCTTATAATATACTACTATAAGCTTATGAATACTTTAAATATCATTATTTATAGGTTTACAGCTTGAAGGAGTGCCGGTTATCGGTCGGTTCGGGGCTTTATGTGACTTATTGGCCGTTTTGAGCCTTAAAGACTATTATAGCCTATTGTACTGTGAGTTCTAGCATTGATGTGCGAGTTGCATACATAATTACATGTTTATTTTATTTATGACATTGTGCATATCTAATTGGCATCATCCTCTTATATGATGCATTGCACTGGTTTTATTATACTGCTCTATTGGCGGTTCACTACTTGATCATGGCCTAAGGCCAGCATACATCATTTGATACCTTTCATTACATATATTAACCTTCATGTTATGCTTGAAGATCGTTCATTTCATGCTTCATATGATTACACTTGATTACCCAATTGTGAGCTATGCTCATTTATTATTAGCCTCACTGGATATCCAGATTATCATTATTACTATTAAATGCCTTACTTTGTGTTTGTGCGTATAAATTCCTACACCACATGAACTCGTGGGTAGGTGGCCGGACATGGAAGCTGGTTGGAGTTGCACAGCTGGACATGGATTCACAGCTGTTGGCAACTGCGGGTTAGCGGGTCACATACCGCAACCTATGCAAATTAATGGGCTATGCCCACATCATTTTTATTAAAAGATATTGCACTTGTGATTTCATAATCATTTTAAATACTGTTACATGTTGTATGTTTTGCACTCAATATTGATCTAGTAACTCACTTAGCATATTGTATTTGCTAACCCCTCACTTTTATATACCTCAGGTGGATTAGTAAAAGCAAAGTGATTGCTGGCACTGGTCATAGTGTTTAAACGGACCGCAATTGAAGCTTTGACATTCGATAAAAGTTAACTTAATATTTTGATACTTTCGGGTAGTCTGTCTACCAACACACTTAGATGTGTACATATAGACAATTAATGTCTTTGATGGATGATAGTGGTTGTAACCATTTAGAATTATCTTGTAAATTTACTTTATATTCCAAATCATAGTTTATAACTAAATAGGGATATTGACTTCGTGCGAATGGGTCATGCGTGATTTTTTTTAAAAACCATGTTAATCTGATTAATTTAATATAACCCCATTAATTATTATATTATGTTGAAATGGGTAATTCAAAACCTCTTAAAAAGTATAATAAAAAAAATCATTTGTTTTAGAAATTGTTTTTTAGAGGTTTCATAAATAAGAAATTTGGTCTCTATAATTATTTATGTTGGTTCATACATTTATAATAAAAAATAGTTATGTTGGTCAAACCACAAAGACCATTTATGTAATTGACTCTACTTTATTTTTTAGTGTTAATTAACTATAATAAATTATAAAAAAATTATTTATGAGCCAACGGTTTAATTAAAGTTAAATAATTAAAGAACTTAAATAAATAAAAATTTAACATTTAATTTGACGAGTAAAATAAAAACTTCCAAATGGTCTAAGTCAACTCAAATTTTTTTTTATTTAACGTGTCAATTATTTTATCATTTTAATTACACCAACAACGATTTAGAAATTTAGGTCCATATAACATCTTTGAGATTCATGATTAACAACTTTAATCATCAAACTTTGGTTTCTCAGACCTTTACATAAAAATCGAGAAATACAAATAGATTTTTAATCTTTTTCGTCTTTCAATTTGACTTTTAATTTTAATACGACTAAATCGACACCTTAAAATTTTAAACCATTTAGATTTATCACTGTACCACTATCACATTGCTTCGATAAATGTGAACGGATTATAAAATAGAATCATTGGCCGGTTTATTAAAGAAGAAAGTAAAATAGATTTGAGTCAAAATATTTTTATAAAATTTTATTTATAAAATCTCTAGAAAATAGTTTCTAAACATAAATGATTTTTTCGATTATAATTTTTGATTGGTTTACACTTTGATTATAGTAAATTAAAATTAATTAAGTCTAAAAATATCCAAATCATTTATGAACCAACATAAATAATTAAATATTTCTTTTCTTCTTTTTTTTAGTTTATTAAAGTTAAGTAACACTAAAAAAAATACATTATTTAATTAAGAATAAAAAAGAGTTCAAAATAAATTTTAGAAATGGTCCCTATAGTTTGTATCAAAATAAGGATAATTTGGTCATATCAGAAAAGTTATAGGTTGAGGGACCAAAATTGCAAACAAACAGTAAAAATAAGGACCGTTTATGCAAAATTGAAAGTGGAGGGACCATGTCCAAATTTTAGGACAAACCACAGGGACCATATTTGTAATTAACTCTTAATTAATCATAGATATTTTAATCAGTAAATCTTGGCATAGCGCATGCAACGTTCATTACTTGTCTTAATCCCTAAACTAATGGACTCGGCACAAATAATAACATCACTATGAACTATCTTGCTTTTACAAATCAAAACATATAATCATAATAATAACAGAATGCTTATCTCTTGCATTACACATAAAGTATTCAAGCAACACAAAATACATCAAAACAAAATTGAAATTCAAGAATGTAAAACTTAGCCGTAGATCTTCCGCAAACGACTATGATGTTTAGCCGCTCATCGTATGCTCTTCACCGGGAATGGTTGGAGACATCATCGTAGGCTTCGAACGGTTGCAATCCACCTCGTACTTGAATCATGAATCCACTCCGGCAGGGCTTCGCCACTTCTTTCAACACTTCAGGACTCTCCAAAACGACCACCCTCGACCTCTGTTTATAGACGAGGTAGAAATTACGGTTTTGGGCTCAAAAACGCGTCTGCTTTCATTTCACGACACACCAGCGTAGGCCTGCGCCACCCTCCGCTGGGGGTACGGCCTGGGCTGCGCTGGAAGTGCTTTTTAACTCTTAATAGTTCTGTTTTGCAGCGTAGGGTGGCGCAGGCCTGCGCCCCCTCCGGCTCGGTTCGCGCTGAATTTACTCGAGCTGCTTCCATTTGACTTCTTGACCATGAAACATAAATTTGGAGTAATAATATGAAAGTTACGAAGTATCGGTGCTTAAAATGAGCCTAAAATGATACCAAAACACATAAAATTATAGTCCTATCAGACAACTAGGGATTTGCCTTTGTTATCAGTTACCATGGCAAGGGGATCATTGACAGGTCTAGTCCCACTGGAAGAAAAGGAATCAATCTTGTTTCACATTTCTAGATGATCATCAACATCGTCTTGAAATTCTTACATATTTTCATACAAGAAATGGATATTGATATCATTCAGGTCATGATTTCTTTTTACTATACGACTGGTGGAGCCCCATTCTGGTCTTAGAGAAGCAAGAAAATTGTGATTGATGTCATCTGTGGGATGGTGACTTTTCACTTCTTTAATTCATTTAAAACGGAGCAAAAACGATTATATGTACTTTCAAGAGTTTCTCCGTCTTTAGCCTTGAATTTGGAGAAGGCAGATTTGATATTCTCCTTCTTCATCTTGTCACCCTTTTCGGACCCTCGCATCTGGTGGGCAACTTCATCCCACATGGATTTTCCAGTCTCTTGACTATCAATACTATTGAGAATTTTGTTGGGAAAGGCTTGTAGAAGATAGTTCTCTAACTGAATGTCAGCTTTAACTCTGAGCCTTTCCTATTCAGTCTGAGGACCTCGTGGTTCTCGAAGTTTAGCAAGTATGATGGTGAAATGATCAGCAGGACCTTTTTCTAGGGATTTGAGCATCAGTGAGCCCAGGTCATGCAGTGCCAAGAATCTCAGAATCTTCTTTTCCATTGGTCATACTTCCCACGGTAGAGAACCGGAGGACGAATATCCATTCCCAAAATTAGAGCCTCATTTACCATGATTGAGTTTAAAATTAAGATGTTAGGCACAAAAAGGCCTCTTAATGCCTTATTGAAACCTGATAAGTGATTTTCAATATAAGCCCAAAGCTTCTCCCCCTGTTACATCAGTTGTAACTTGGCAGATTGCCCTAGCTGTCCTAAATTGTTGGACATGTTTGAGATAAACTGCCTACGCTGTTCATATCTATTGAACAACTTAGACCCAAGAGAAGTGTTATGTTCTTTGTGAATTGAACCTGTTCTTTGTGAACAGGTTATACACTTTATGAAATTTGTTTCCATGTCATCATGTGAAGTCTTGGACGTGAAGATCAGTTTACAAGTCGAAGACAAAGTGGAAAATCATAAACTGCTTTCACTGCCTAAGCTGTTCTGATACATGAATACGAAGAGGATGTTTGAAATGGGTGACAAACATTTCTTATATCAAAAGAGCTATACATGAAGATGAAATAATTAAAGTTGACATTCCTCTTTAAGGTAAAGCAGCCTGCAATAGAGACAAAAAGGAAAAGATAAAGATTCTGCAACATAGGGACAAATTCTGTTTTGTCAGAATGTGCAGAAAAACAGTCTTGTCTTTTTGTAAAGGCACTCCACTATCTCTGCATCCAATGAGGAAGCTTCACTGGGATTCTCTGAGTGAGTATAAAGGAATCTTCTAAAGAATGTGAGATAACCAAGAGAGATATCCAGAACGTGCAAAAGAATTGTGTTTTCATGCATGCAAAGTCTGCTCAGACTAGATTAGTTAGTGTGTCCAAGCTGTTCATATTCTAAGCTGTCAGTCTCTCTTGTAAAACAGCGAGTGCATCTTAGTGAGTGAATTCATTGTAACCAGTCTGAGCGAGTCTTAGATTAGTTGTTCATCTGTTGTTTCTGTCATCTAGTTTGAACCATTCCGCAGTTCAAACCTGTTTGTAATTAACACTTGTTAATATATACATACAAACATTGAGAAAGTGTGTTGAAATTTTAAATAGTTGTATTCACCCCCCCCCCCTCTACAGCGTACAACAACATACGTGGAAAACCTTTTGGGACCTACAACTGGTATTAGAGCAGTTTAGAGTGTGTGTTAACTATAGATCTCTTACATCACCCTATTTCTCACCATGGACAACAGTGCTGCCAACTCCTTTTCCTACTATGTCAATGGGTCAATGACGAAACCTCCAAAATTCAATCATCATAACTTTTCTGAATGGAAGTGAAGAATGATGCTCTATCTATAGAATCTGGATCTGCAACTACAAGAAATAGTGATGGAAGGTCCCTATGTGCCAACTTCGGTCAATGGTTTGATGAAGACAAACGTCTGGTTGCTCTTGATGCAAAAGCCAAGAATAACCTTGTAATCTCTCTACCAGATGATGTGTTCCAACAGGTTGAGAAGATGAAGACTGAAAAAGAAATGTGGGATACTTTGTGTACCGTCTATGATGGTCCCACCATCACATCGGATAACATGATCAATAATCTTGTTAGACAATATGAACTGTTCTTTGCAAAGCCAAAGGAGCCTCTCACTGAAACCTACACCAGGTTCACTGCCTTAATAAATGACCTCAAAGTTGTTGGGATCACTAAAGACAGTTTAACTCTGGTGAAAAAAAATTCTTGGACATACTACCAAAGGAATGGAACTACTTCTCTACTATCCTCAGAAAGTCAGGTACCATCAGAGGCATGGATCTTGTAAATCTTTATGGATCGTTGCTTAATGATGAACAATCAAGGCAACAGAAGAGAAATGCCTTGGAAATGTGCAAAAGAGGTGCAACTTAGTGGCCAGCGCGAGACAACCTGTTAATCATGTGTGTGATGTGTTCACACAAGCTAATCAACAGGCTGATGATGAATTGGAGGCAATATCAGAAGCAGACTAGGACTGTGAAGATCTTACTGAGTTTGATGATGAGCAAATGATAGCTATGCTAGTCAGAAAATTCAATAAGAATAAGTTTGGAGGAAAAATGCTACAAAGGAAATCAAGTGCCAAAAAAAAGAAGGAATTTGACAAATCCAAGGCTGAGTGCTTCAAATGTGGCAAAACTAGCCATATAACTGCTGCTTGTGTGTCTAAAGATGTTGGCTCTTCCTCTAAACCATACAAGACAAACAAAGACGATGGCTACAAGGTTAAGTATCTTATATCCATGGCTAAGTTGAAAAACTTAGAAGACTCTGGGGCTTCTAACAAACAGAAGGGAATTATAGCTGAAACCTGTGACTGGGAGGAATCTGGTTCATCGTCTGAAGAAGAAGACAACAACTGTCTGGTGGCCAATATTGATGCCCCCTCAACAAGTAACTTCAAACAGGACCTAGCTGAACCTGCAGCTCTCAGCACTTTAGTGAACTGGAATCCCACCATGATGTATAAGGTACAAACCTTTAAGGATTACAGCTCTGAAGAAAAAGTTAAAATGATTTATTATTTACTTGTAGATTTAAAAGTTGCCATTGAAAAGCATGATGCTTTGAAGTCTGAAATCTCTAAGCTAAAAGCTGATCTTGAAATAAAAACTGATGAACTGAACATTTTTCATGAGTTGGAAACTGAACTTGATGAAGTAAAACACATCAACATCATTTTTATAGATGAGAAGAGAGAAACAGACTCAAAGCATGCTAAGCTTCAAAAGATTGTTGACTCTTGGTGCCATTCAGCCAAGAGAGTCAGTCAATGTATCAATCAGCAAATTCCTGCTCAAATCCAAGCCTATCTTGGAGGAGATCTTGATACAGCAGCTTCTATTGTTGAAATCAAGAATCTGGAAACAGACTTATCCTCTCTTGGTGAGCTTCCAAATACCTTTATCCAAAAAGTAAATGGAAAGCTCGTTTCAACAAACAGGTTTGTTAAACCTCAAAACACTGACGGTTTATGTGAAAAAGCTATAAAGACTGATGATGGAATGTGTTCTCCATCAAACCAGCCTGCTAAGTGCCTAGCCAGTTCACATAAACAAAGGAATGGAAAACAAGTTAAAACTGCACCTTCGACCACTAAACCTGTCAACCAGACAGGTTCTGGGGTTAAAGCTGATGGCAAGAAACCTGTTAATCCATTCAATGCTGAACATTTTGAGAACAAGTTTTCAAAAGGCAAGCAGCCTGCATCCAACAGAGGTAAGTCTCATGTTGGAAGCAAATCTACTGTGATTTCAAATAAGTTTTTAATATCATAGTGGAAAACTGGTTATAAATGAAAGACAATCTTTTGTTAAAACCAAAAGTGATGATCATGCCGCCACAAGTAGGCAAAAGTCATCACAACTCAGTAAAGGGAAAGGCAAAGCCATTGCTTATCCTGAGAAAACAGGAAATAAGTTTTCCAAATTTGTGGAAGGACAAAAGACAGTTTGATCTATGTCCTCCTAAAAAGAGGAAAGAGGACACATGCAAAGCTGTTGCTATTGTATCTTCCACCCAATCTGTTGGCTCTTCAAAACAATTGAAACATTTGAAAAACCTGTTGAGAAGTCCAACAGAGATAAACCAGAATGTGTTTCTGGGAGTTTTATTCCAAAAAGTCTAAAAAGAGAAAATGTCACAAATGTGGAAAGAAGACTCATATGGCCAAGATTGTCCTGAAACTGAGGACATAAGGCCTACTGACACCATTAGCTCCAACATTGCAAAAACCAGCAGCGTTGAAAGTAACCTTGTCATTGAGGAGAGTATCTCAGCTGATACAATCCAAATTGGAAATATTAGTGTAGATCTCAGTGGTCCATCGACAAATGTTGATGAAGAAGGGGAACTCATCCTTATGATGAGTTCCCCTAAAAACTAATATTTCCCCATGTCACTCTGCAGGTTAAACAACGAAGCCAGGTTTGGTACATGGACAGTTGCTGCTCTGGCTACATAACAGGTTGCAAAGATTTTCAGAGTGATCTCAAGTCTGAAAGAGGCCCAAAGGTCACATTTGGTGACAACGTCGAGGGATCCACAGAAGGATATGGAACCCTTTAAGTTGGTGCTGCAATCTTCAACAGAGTAGCCTATGTGTCTGGGCTAAAACATAATCTTGTAAGCATCAGTCAACTGTGTGATGTTGGATACAAGGTTAACAATGATGAGCACCTGGGGTACCCAAGGCAAAGTTGTGTTGTGTGCACAAAGAAAGAAAAGTGTATATGTTGTAGATATGAAATCTGCTAATCCAATAACTGAAACATGTTTCATCTCAAGAAGCAATGCAGACCTCAACTGGTTATGGCACAAAAGGCTATCACACCTAAACCTCAAGAATATCAACAAACTCTGTAAGAAAGAGTTGGTAACAGGTCTGCCTTCTAAAACTTATGTTAAGGATAAACTTTGCACAGCTTGTGAGAAGGGTAAGCAAAGAAAAACATCTTTTAAATCCAAAGATATTTTTTCTATTGACACGCCTCTCTTCTTAATCCACATGGACTTGTTTGGACTTGTCAGTGTCTCAAGTTTAGGAGGTAGAAGATACAATCTAGTAATGGTAGATGAGTTCTCCAGGTACACTTGGGTGATCTTCCTAAAGACCAAAGCAGAGGCTGCCAGAGAAGTTATTGGGGTTATCAAGAAGATGAAAGTTCTGAACTCTGCCCAAGTCAAGCAGCTCAAAAGTGATCATGGTACTGAATTTAAAAACAGTACTCTTGAGGAATTCTATGTAGAAAGAAGGATCTCTCAAACTTTTAAGCTGTGAGAACTCCACAACAAAATGGAGTTACTGAAAGGAGGAACAAAACCCTCATAGATGTTGCTAGAACTATGTTGTGTGCATCAGGTTTGCCTTCATCATTTAGCTGAAGCTGTCAACACTACCTGCTTCACTCAAAATAGATCCTTAGTGGTGAAAAGGTTCAACAAGACTCCTTATGAATTAACCAAAGGGAGAAAGCCAAATATAAGCTATTTCCATGTGTTTGGATGCCCTTGTTTCATTCTTTATCAAAGAGATCAGCTGGCTAAGTTTGAAATTAAAGCTGATGAAGGTGTGTTTGTTGGATACTCAGCAGTTTCTAAAGCTTACAGAGTATACAACCACAAAAGAAAGGTGATTGATGAATCTATCAATGTTACCTTTGAGGAGTCCATAAATCCTTCTACCAAAGCTGTTCCTGAATCAGTTTCAGGAGATTTCAGCTTTGATGAACTTTTGCATTACAATGCTGAAGAGGACTCAGAAGCTTACACATCATTCAGAGTAGAACCTGTTAACCACAATGGACATGATGATGATTACATTGGTACACCCTGTGTGAATAAGCGTACTGATATAGTTAATGTACCATGTCCAGAACCAATCAATGTTGATTTTCTTGAATCCTCAGTTGATGTGTTCAACAATAATGGTTCATCCTGAAGAAGTGAACAGACTCAAGAAGTCGGTATGTCTGAAAATCTTGAAAGTTGTTTTGTAAGACCTGTTGAGAATGAAGCTGAATCAGAAGAATCTTCATTGAAGCATGATCCTAAGTGGATCAGGTGTCACCCCAATGATCAAATAATTGGTGACATTAACAAAGGTGTGCAAACAAGGTGGGACAGTCTATGAAACTTTCGTATGTTTTCTAGTTTTGTGTCCCTAATGGAGCCAAAGAAAGTAAATGATGCACTTAAAGATGCCAATTAGATCACTGCCATGCAAGAAGAACTCAATCAGTTTGAGAGAAATAAAGTATGGAAGCTGGTCCCTGTTCCTAAAGGTAAAACAATCATTGGCACCAAATGGGTTTTCAGAAATAAGATGGATGAGCAAGGTCATGTCATAAGAAACAAGGCAAGACTAGTTGCTCAAGGGTATAGGCAAGAAGAAGTCATAGATTATGATGAAACATTTGCTCCAGTAGCCAGGCTAGAAGCAATTCATTTGTGTCTGGCCTATGCTGCTCACAAGAGCATGAAGGTATTTCAAGTGGCTATAAAGAGTGCATTTTTGAATGGAAAGTTGCAAGAAGAGGTCTTTGTCAAGCAGCCTCCAGGTGTTGAAAATGAACAACATCCAGGTTTTGTCTATAAGTTGGACAAAGCACTCTATGGTCTGAAACAAGCCCCTAGAGCCTGGTATGATACTCTTACTGATTTTCTTATGAGCAATGACTTTTCCAGAGGTAAAGTGGATACTACCTTGTTCATAAAGAAAGTGAAAACTGATATTATGCTTGTTAATTTTTATGTGGATGACATAATATTTGGTTCTACTAATGAACAGTTATGCAAGAATTTTCACTGCTCATGAAATCTAAATATGGAATGAGCATGATGGGTGAACATACTTTCTTTCTAGGATTACAGGTTAAACAAACCTCAAATGGAGTTTTCATAAACCAAAGAAAGTATACATTAGATCTTCTGAAAAGTTTAAATTTGATCAATATTCTCCCATCAAAACCCCAATGGCAACCAATGTAAAATTAGATGTTGATGCCTGTGGCAAAGCTATTTCAGTAATAGCTTACAGAGGCATGATTGGAAGCTTGCTATACTTAACTGCTAGTAGACCAGATATTATGTTTGCTACCTGTTTGTGTGCTAGGTTTCAAGCTGATCCCAAGGAATCATATCTAGCTGCTGTAAAAAGAATCTTCTTATACCTAAAGGGTACACCAGGTTTAGGTCTTTGGTATCCCAAAGAGTCCAGCCTTGAACTAATTGGCTATTCAGATTCTTATTTTGCAGGTTGCAGGCTAGAGAGAAAGAGCACAACAGGTGGATGTCAACTTCTTGGTGGAAAGTTGATTAGTTGGTGCAGCAAGAAGCAAAATTCTGTTTCTACTTCTACTGCTGAAGCTGAGTACATTGCTGCTGGAAGCTGCAGTGGGCAGATTCTATGGATGCAGCATCAGCTTGAGGATTATGGCCTTGTATATAGGAAAATTCCTATTCTGTGTGACAATAAAAGTGCCATAGCTATCTCCAACAATCCAGTCTTCCACTCTCGAATAAACCATATTGAGGTCAGACATCACTTCATAAGGGATCACATCCAAAAAGGTAATGTGGAGGTAACTTTTGTTCCCACTGAAGAACAGGTTGCAGACATTTTCACCAAACCATTTGATGAAAACAAGTTTAATTACCTTGAAACAAGCTAGGTATGTTAAATAAAATTGACTAAATGTCAGTGATGTTCTAAAGTCACTTGATCAAATCCACTAAATTTTACAGAACAGTTTAGACAAAACAGGTTTTATCTGCTCTGTACTTAGCCAGATTCTGAAAATTTGAACAGGTTTGACAAAATTAGTTTTATTCTCAAACCTGTCCAGTTATTCAAATCCAGAACCTGCTCACTCTATTATCTATCATACAAGGCAAAGCCTTGTAACCTGTTCATCTATTAAACAGGTTTCACAATGAAACCTGTTCTCATATAGATGCACATGTTTCATAAACAGCTTACAGAATGTTTAGTGTTTGATGAAACTCTTTCATCACAGGTTTGAACAACAGCTTAGAATATCAGTTTTTAATTAACATTACTTCACATTTAAGTTACTTAAATATGTATTTATTTATACTAATTACCTGGGATAATGTTTGTTACGTGTGTTAGTGGTTAAAAAGGTCAAGTTGGTCTGACAAATGTGCTGACGTGGTAAACCATTGCGTTTTCCGTTAGTAACATTTCAAATCAACCGCCCAAACCTTTCTCTCTCCTACTCACTCATATTCAAATCCTATAAATACCCAAATCACTGTTTCATCTTCTTCTTCTTCCTTACTGCTTTCATAACCATTTGAAAAACCCTAAAAGACCAAGTGTCCAGAAATCATGCATCACTCCTACTTTCACAAATGGCCTCCCAAAGTTACCCCTTTGTTCTAGTGTTTCTTGGTGATGACGTTGAAAAGCACCCCTCTGTCAACACCATGGTAACAATTAAACCCACCAACTACATTGCTAACTTAACCATTCCCAAAAACTACATTGGGAAAGGTTATGAAGAATTGGTGGATTTTCTGAAAGCTCATCCCCTTTACTATGCTATGACTGCCTCACCTGGTGTCATGCTCCAGGAGATGGTCTATGAGTTTTGGTATACGTGCTCCTATGATCCTGCTACCAAAACAATCATGGGAACCATTCTCAACACCACCAAAACTATTGAGATCACGACTACTCTTCTTCGGGAAGTACTCCACCTTCCAGTTACTGAAAAGTATGACAAGCCACAGCCGGAGAATGAAGAGATGGGCAACCTGCTACGTTGTTGTGGTGTAGCAGAACTAAGGATGGGTGCAACCTTGTTCAGGAGGGACCTCTCCCCAACTTACAGCTTTCTCTTCGCCTCAGTGGAGATGAGCTTAAGTTGAAAAGTTGGTTCCTTCGACCAGCTTAGCAGGGATGAAATTCCAATAACCCCACAGTTTGTAGACGGGACTATTCTTAACATGGCCAAATGGATTTTCCTAAATCTGAGGAACTTGGTGGAGCAAGAACAGCGTCCAACTACTGTTAGATATCCTAGATTTCTGAGCCTCATCTTCAAGCATGTTTGTGGTGAGCAACTCTATAACTCTTAGCCTTACTTGACTACTATTGTGTTTGATAGATATTGGAAACAGAGTATTCTACACCCCAGTTCTTGCTGATGAACCTCCTCTAGTAACACCAATGAGGAAGTCGCTTGGTATGGTGGAAGGATCTTCTACTCAGGAGGTGGATCCAATCACTGCTCTCACTGAAACATCCAAATCACGGTCTAAAAAGGCAAAAGACGCCTTGAAGACTGGTGAAATTGGGTCTGTCACCAAGAAGGCTAAAACAACAAAGTCTGCACCCTCAGCCTCTGTGGCTGAGGGGGAGCAGGCTGGTCACCATGGTTCATCTATTGAACCTGAAGACTTTGTGACTGGTGCCTCTGTGGCACCTGAGACTATGGAACAAGTTCAACCTCCTGTTTCTAGCCCAATCTCCCCACCAGTCCAAACACAACAGCCGCAATCCCCCACTCTATCATTCAACAGGCAAAGGAGAAAATCCTTAGCCAAAAAGAAAACCTCCACCACTCAAATAAGCCCCTCTAACCCCTCTCAATAGGAGTCACTTGAAAAAGAAGCAACCATTGCTGCCTCTACCTCTCTTTTTTGTGAGAAGCTACAGTGTTAGGTCACCACGTCTATGGATCTGATCTTGACGCGACGCCGTCTAACGAGTGCGGAATCCTCGTTAGACGCTTAATAGATTGATCTCGCACGGAACACGGAGCCGTACACGATGTTAGCTGATGTAAGAAACGACCCCACACGGTGTATTGCCCTTAGAAAACTCTCTGAATACCTTTCTAGGGCGTATGTGCACTCACAAGCTCTGAAATTCCTAATTCTCAAAGATTATGAAATAAACCTTATTAAGTTCTAATTATATCACTTAAGTTCGTTCAGGCCCAAGCCCACGAACTTAATTAAGTTCAAGCCCTATACCATACGAACTTAGTTCAACTAATTTCATCTGGGGTGACTTAAGTTTGTGACTTTAGCCTTACAACGTATCTTCACATCTTAGAACTTATCTGCACATTCTAGAACTTAACTTCACAGTCTAGAACTTAACATGACAGTCTAGAACTTAACTTGATAGTCTAGAACTTAACATGCAAATGCAGATATCATACACAATCATGAATTAACACACATGACTTGTATTCATAAAGCCTTATCTATTACATTTGACTATCTATTACATATCTAGACTACTATCGTCACACAGGGTGTACCAATAGACTCCCCCTTGATGATAGCTTCTAGTTAGATATTCATTAGTCTATAGAACTAGGCTTATTTAAATCATTACCAGCATGAAGACCCTGTTCAACACAAACCTTCACAACTCTCTGATATTTCCTGCCTTCAGATTTACACCCTTCATGATAGAAAATTGGCTGATCTTGAAGCTTCTGCAGATCATCCCGGGATAGGTTTATGAGATGCAAGGGATCATACACCTTCAAAATTAATTTCTCATCTTGATCTTCCATTACCACCTCGGCTGTCTCATTGTCGACATACCACCACTTCATATTACTCAAAACATCCTGTGGCATCAGCTTTAATGGAACTTTCTTCAGACATTTGACTGGCTTATAGAACATCTTCATCCAAGGTCTACCTATCAATGGATCTATCCTCGTTTCATCCATGACTCTCATCCCTGACCTTGGTTTTATTCTCTCAAACCTCCCAGACCGACCTTCTCTTCTGATAATCCTTGCTATCACTTTGGCATATTGGTCGTCTCCCAGGTTGATCAAGTTTTTCCATGCCAACTCCTTTACTTCATACTTAGGCAATGAACTAAAAACTTTTAACTTTCTTCTCAGGTACTGAAGACCATCTCTTCTTTTTAGAACAAAAAGCTGCAGTTCCCTGTCGAAGAACCAGCTAAGAATCCCTCCAGATAGCTTTCCTTGAATAGGAAACTTAATTTTCTCCTTCACAACCAATTCTGCCTTTTTCTCTTCTTTCTTGAACCAGAGGTTCCTCTTTTCTTCTTTGGTCAGCTCCCTGTCAGTTGTATCAGATTCTATATCATCATAATCTGCTGATCTCAGCATATCAATGTCTATCACCTTCTGATTCTCATTCTCATATAGCTCTGTGACAGGTTGCTTTTCAATAATCACTTCATTTACTTCATCATCTTCATCCATCATTACCTCATCATCTGATTTCCAATCTGGAACATCTTCAGGAATGAATACACCTTCCTCAAGCCCTTCCTGATCTAAATCATCTTCAAAGTCAAACATTACATCTTTGTCTGGCTCCGATAATTTCATCTTGAACGCTTTCTGAAGCTTCTGGAGCCTTGCCTTCTCTGAGCCTGAGGCTAATGATCCAGGCTCCCCCTGAACGTCAGCTTGCTGAGCACTCTGTTGTGAAATATCTTGTAGCTCACTGTCCTTCTGTTGAGCACCGAGGTCACCTCCTTCATCGTCTCTCCTACTCCCCCTAAACTCGTCTCTCTTACAACTACTCTCCCTCTGAGCAGCACAATCTTTCAAAAGTTATTCTAGAAGGGCCTGTAGCGTAGTTATATGTACTTGTTGAGCCGCCACAGTCTTATGCAATTCTACATTGCTTAGATCAAGCTTGGCATTATGCTGCTGTAGCTCACTTACTGCTTTAGATAACTGGAAGATTTGAACTGTTTGGAGATCGACCTTAACTTTCAATTCTGAGAAGCCCTGGGCGTCTGATGAAGTGGATGGTGATGGAGTCGAAGCAGTAGCTGTAGATGATGACGGAACGGTGGTAGAAGTTGATGGAGCGGTTGTTGATGTTAATGGAGTAGCGGTTGAAGTTTATGGAGCTTCTTGAGCTAGACATTGGCGCTTGGCTCTTTGTTGCCTTGTCACCAAAGCCTCTTCCTCTATAACAAAATCTTCGTCTCTTTCATCTTCATCGTGAAGAGTAAAAGCAGGACGACGAAACTTTTGACGGCATACAACAAGTCTAGTACCATGTGTCTCACACACTGTGGAAGGATTTGCAGCTTCCCTTATGTCTACTTCAGAATCTAAATCGAAGGCAGACTGTACATTACCTTCTGTTATTTCCGGATGATAATCATCTGTCTTTAAAAATGTCATCCATGTCCGTAAGCGGTTCCAGAATATCATTAATCAGCTCCTTAGAAATATTTTCATGAGCTGCTATTCCCTGGGCAAAAATCTCCTCTAAAGTTTGTTGAATCGGATCAGCCCGAGGTTCTGATGTAGAAGCCTCAGCTGCTGCTGTCGTTGTATGTGGTGGAGGTACTGCCTGAGCAACCATTACTTGTTGTTGTGGTTCATCACTTCCCATTCTTTGGCATCTGGTGCCACAAACTGCGGATCTATGATAGCTTCGAATAGAGGAGTCACTTGGGGCCTCACATGCTCTGCCCTCCTTGAATTGTGTGATTGGCAAACTGCAAAAATTCGCTTATCTATAGCTGCCACTACAACCCTTTCTGGCAGTTTTGGAAGATTGAGCAAAAAGTGCCTTATTATCATCATCACAAAGCGCGAATACATCAAAAATCGTTCTCGTGCAGGGGCTGTGATCTGGTGGACGAATTCCCCAATGAAAAAGTCCGAAAAACTAAAAGGCTTGTTGTAGATCAACGAGATCATCCCAGATTCTAGCTTGGATATCATCGTATCGAATCCATCTTTCTTTGGTGCAAAGCACACGATTATGACATGCATCAGATATCTCCATTGACCTATGACACCACTTTTCACGTAGGATGTTTTAGCCAGATCCTGAGCATATCCCATACGTTCAAAGATCGCTTGCCTTATCGATGCCGGAAAATCAACCAGCCCATCTTCCTGATCGGCTGTGCCTAGCTGAAGAATTATCCATAGATTATCAGCGGTAAATGAGATCGGTTGCCCACAGAAGCGGAGGCACTACTGAACTGTCGACATGAAGTGACGACCAGAACTGGCGGATATATGGAAGTATGATTGTAGGATTATCAGAGCATACGCGTCCCTAGATTGAGTCAAAAACTCCAACATTTGTCGGTTGTGCTGAGCCTCAGCTGCATGTAGATCGACGATCATTATCATATTGTGCTAATTGTAAAAAGCACGATCAGCCATTACAACACCTTGCTTTTTATTTGCATTTTTATTTTAAGTATTTTTGAGCAATTTGCGTAAAATGATGTAATTTTGAGATTTAGTATAAATAGGAGCCGGATGCTCCACACTTTCACTTTTGCAAAAATCCAACAAGCAACTCCAGAGCTTCTCTCTCTAGAACCCGAAACTTCTCTCTAACTTTTTTCCCAAACCGACCGGCCAAATCTCGAGTTCTATACGTCATCGGAAAGATCTCGAAGAGTACTACACGGATTTGCTATTGCATGTGTGATTTCATACGGTTTTGAGGTAAGAATCGCCCTTTTCGTTTTCTGCATTTTTCGGTTTTGAAGTAAAATTCGATTTTATCCTTTTCATGCGATTTTAAGCTATTTTGATGAAGTATTAGCTCGAGTTTGGTAGAGTATATATAATAGAGTTGAAAACTAGGCTTATTACTTAGCTTATTTGTGATTTTTAGACTTGAAAATGCATGTTTAAAGCTGTAAGTTATGAACAAACTCGAGTATGCGTAGAACAAACTCGAAATGCCAAGAACAAGCTCGAATAGAGCTACATTCGAGATGTTGTTCGAGTTTAACCCCTATGTTCGAGTCTATATATTCGAGTTTAGCATTCATATTCGAGTTTACTCCCTTTCTCGAGTTTATTTTCGAGTTTAACCCTATGTGTTCGAATTTGATGCTCAAAATCGAACCCCCCTCCCCTAAATTCGAATTTAATTGATAAAATTCACGGACAACGCATAAATTAACAAAATAAATAAGCAAAATATTTAGCTAGAAGTTATGACTGATAGATGTTGGAATATTGAGCTAGCATTATTAATTTAGCACATGTTCTGTAATATTAAACTTCAGATATTATACATAAGCCGTTTAGCCCAGTTGCGAGTCAAAGCCAGTGCCAGAGTATATTAAAGTCTAGATAAGCAAGTGCAAGCATTATAAAGCAATATAAAGCGTAGATAAGCCCGAGAAAAGCATTACAGAGCATTTCAAAGCATTTTCAGTACTGTGAGTAACAGTTATTCTTGTTTACGTGTTTTATATGAAATTGAGACATAAGTTGCTTCTATATGACTTCTTTGGAATTCAATAGACTTTTGTGAGTGAAGGCGAACACTGTGGTACAGGTGATGCCCAGCTTAGTCGGATGTTACATTTGATCTATTAATATGCATATTTATCTGCTATCTGTTTATTGTTCTACATACTATACAGCAAGCTTTGTTTTAGCGTTTCTTTGTGCATCTCATTAGCATTATATTTAGCAAGCAAGCAATTCTGATGCTCACCACTATCCCTAAGCATTATGCGGGTAGCTAGCCCCGCATCACAGATTGATCATCTGTCGGCGGTAAACCCCTAGTGGTGGCATCTCCTTTCTGCGTGAAATGTCTCAATTGTGCAGCATTCTTTCTGGGTATTAAGAAAACAAGCAAGCAAGCATAACAGCCTTTATAGGCACTTTCGCCTCATATTTTACATGCATTCATGAATATCTGTTTACTCACTAAGCTTTAGCTTACAGTTGCTACTCACAATTTTTACAGGAAAAGGTAAAGAATGAGCTGGACCTTCTGCTTAGGTCTATTATCTGATCAACCCAGAGGACTTAGCTCACTTTCAGCTTGTGGTATAGCTTTATGATGCCTTGGGTTCTGGGTAGCTGATTTTATTTAAATTGTGATGTTTTTAGCAACTTAGTACTGTAACCTTGTAGCACGTGTAGTGCATGACTTATTGTAATATTTTATTTAGCTTTATGCATTTATTTTTATTCCAGGGATAAGCAAGCGTGTTTTAAAGCAAGGATGTGACAGGATGGTATCAGAGCATTAGTTTGAGGGATTCAAGTGTTAGCAATAACACTTGGACTCAAACTTTTAAGCAAAGATATTAGCTTCGAATGTCTAGGCTTTAACTTGACCTGAGATAAGCTTTGACTTTGCTTTAGGAATTGGGAAATGGGGTAGAATAGGAATTATACCTATTCTTATGCAAGTATTATTTATATAATTTCAGAACATGTCTGGATCTGATGAAGGAGCTGGAGGTGGACTCACTCCTGAACAGATCATGCAAATTATGCAAAGTATGCTTAACGAGAACAACGAGCGTCAAGCTAAGTTTCTGCAAGACTAGTTTCGTGCTCGTGATGAAGCCGAAACTAGGCGCAGAGAAGAGCGTAGGAAACAACAGCATGATGACACTGGACGCCGAAACGACGACACTGACGAGGAGGAAGCCCCTGTAGTCCCTCCTAAGGGCTGCAACTTCCGTTACTTTAAAGCTTGTGGAGCTCAACCCTTCAAGGGTGCTGCAAACTCGATTGAAGCGCTCGAGTGGATTACTGGCATTGAGCGAATATCTCTCATCAGCGACTGTGCTGAAGAATCCAAGGTCAGCTTTGCTACTACACTGTTCGAGGGTGGCGCTGTTATGTGGTGGAGATCTCAGGAGAACATGCACGGAGCCAACTGGATTAAGTCCCTATCTTGGGATGAAGTCAAAGTTATCTTCTTTCGTCAGTACTGCCCAGCTGATGAAAAGAAGCGTTTGGAAGAGAAGCTGATGTCTCTTACTCAGGGAACCAAATCGGTGACTGAGTATGAGATTGAATTTACTCGACTTAGCTTGCTGTCTGACTACCAGGTTGCTACGGAGGAGCGAAAGATCGACCGTTTTCTGATGGGTCTGCATCCCGAATATCAGAAGTTCTTAAAGAACCAGAGATATACCAACTATGCTGATTGTGTTGAAGCTGCTCGAATTCTCGAGCAGGATTTTATTCGAGCTGGAGGAGTTCCTGCTTCATCTGTTAACCCGACATGTCCATCACCGCCCAAGAAATCACGCACTGGAAGCTATTCTGGATCTTCATCCAGATATTCTCAGCCACAGCAGTCTCAGTACCGACAGTTCAGCTCACCCCCGACACAGCAATCTCGATCTTATGCGGTACATTCTGAGCCGAGGCAGTGTCGCCACTGCCAGAAGTCACACATTGGGCGTTGTAACCCCAATGATGTGAGGTGCTACGTGTGCAACGAAATAGGACATAACAGTGAAGAATGTCCTAACAAAGTTAAAGTTTGCAACAACTGTTCTTTCCAACTGGACCTTATCCCGATGGACTTTCATGAATTCGACGTCATCGTGGGTATGAATTGGCTTGAGCATCATGACGCCAACATTGTCTGCAAGAAGAAGTTAATAAAGCTCACTACTCCGGATGGCCGCAATATTTGCATCTACGATGACAGAAAGACAGGTGAAATATGCTTAATTTCTGTAGTCAAAGCTAGGAAGCATATAGCTAAGGTTGCGTGTCATACTTAGCATATGCGATAGATGCTAAGTCTGAAAAGAAAGAATTAGCCGAGGTTCCGATAGCCTCCGAGTTTCCCGATGTCTTTCCCGAGGACATCTCTGGACTCCCGCCAGACCGTCAGGTGGAGTTCAGAATTGATTTAGTGCCCGACGCGGCACCAATTGCTCGAGCCCCGTATAGACTTGCACCTGCTGAGATGCATGAAATGATGAAGCAATTGCAAGAATTGCTTGACAAAGGACTCATACGACCAAGTTCATCTCCCTGGGGAGCTCCTGTTCTTTTCGTTAAGAAGAAAGATGGGACTCTCCGGATGTGCATTGATTATAGGGAATTGAATAAGGTAACAATAAAGAACAAATATCTGTTGCCCAGAATAGACGATCTTTTCGACTAGCTTCAGGGAGCCAGTTACTTCTCGAAGATCGATCTTAGATCTGGGTATCATCAGCTCAAAGTTCATGAAGAAGATGTCCCCAAAACAGCTTTCCGTACTAGATACGGGCATTACGAGTTTCTTGTTATGCCCTTTGGCCTTACAAACGCTCCTGCGGCGTTCATGGATCTGATGAACCGCGTTTGTAGACCAATGCTCGATAAGTCTGTTATCGTCTTTATAGACGATATTCTCATCTACTCGAAAACCGAAGCTGAGCATGATGTGCATCTTAGAGAGCTGCTAGAGTTGCTGCGCAAAGAGCGACTTTACGCCAAGTTCTCTAAATGCGAATTTTGGCTGCAACAGGTGCTTACAATCTCGATTTATTCATTTTAAGCTTATCTTTTCTTAAATTTCATGCTCAGCGTTAACTTGCAAATCTTGTATCTTATCAGATACAATTCCTTGGTCATGTGATATGTGGTGAAGGAATCTCTGTGGATCCTTCTAAGATAGAAGTCATTCAAAATTTGGAAGCTCCCAAATCAGCTACTGAGATCCGAAGTTTCTTGGGATTGGCGGGTTACTACCGTCGATTCATTAAGGACTTCTCAAAACTAGCCATGCCTCTTACATTTCTTACTCGAAAGAATGTTCCCTTCATTTGGGAAGAAGCTCAAGAGACCGCCTTCCAAACTTTAAAACAGAAACTCACCGAAGCGCCTATTCTGGCCTTACCCGAAGGCAATGAAGACTTTGTGGTCTTCAGCGATGCTTCATATCAAGGGCTTGGGTGTGTTTTGATGCAAAGAGGCAGAGTCATAGCATATGCTTCTCGCCAACTTAAGGATCATGAAAAGAGTCATCCGACTCATGACCTTGAACTTGCTGCTGTGACTTTTGCATTGAAAACATGGCGACATTATCTCTACGGCACCAAATGTCAGCTGTATACGGATCACAAGAGCCTTAAGTACATTTTCAGTCAGAAGGAGCTTAACATGCGCCAGCGACGCTCCATGGAACTCATCAAAGACTATGACTGTGATATTCTGTATCACCCTGGCAAAGCGAATGTGGTGGCCGACGCATTGAGTCGTAAATCTTACTCTACTAAATGTCTCAATACCTTGACCCATACTTTGTTTTCATCTACTCTGATTGATGAAATTCTCGTTGCTCAAGCCGAAGCCCTAAAAGAAGAAAACCTCAACTCTGAGGACATGAAAGGGCAACTTCAATTCTTAATCGATAACTCTCGCGGCTTGAAAATTTTCAAAAATCGTGTCTGGGTTCCGAAATTTGGTGATGTTCGGCAGAAAATTCTTTCGGAAGCCCACTGTTCTAACTTCTCGGTACATCCTGGCAGCACCAAGATGTACAACGATCTAAAAGCCGAGTATTGGTGGCCCGGTATGAAAAGAGACGTAGTCCAATATGTCGATAATTGTGTTACATGCCGATTGGTCAAAGCGGAGCATCAGCAGCCTTATGGCAGTCTACAGCCTTTACCAATTCCCGAGTGGAAGTTCGATCACATAACGATGGACTTTGTGACGAAGCTTCCGACTACGCGAAGGCAGCACGATGCAATATGGGTGATTGTGGATCGTCTAACCAAAGTCGCTCATTTCATTCCAATTCGCGAGAATTATTCATTGGAGAAATTGGCTAAGTTGTATATAGACGAGATCGTTACTCGACACGGAGTGCCGCTGTCAATCGCTTCAGATCGCGACAGCCGGTTCACTTCGAGGTTCTGGAATGCTTTACAAGATGGATTAGGCACTAAGATCAGAATGAGCACAACATATCATCCGCAGCCTGATGGACAGAGTGAGCGCACGATCCTTACACTCGAAGACATGTTGCGATGTGTTCTTGAGTTTAGCGGTAGTTGGGACGACCACTTGCCACTAGCAGAGTTTTCTTATAACAATAGTTACCACTCATCCATTAAAGCCGCACCTTTCGAAGCCTTATACGGACGCAAGTGCCGAACTCCTACGTGTTGGCATGAAGCCGGTGAACCACCAATCGCCGGTCCCGAGCTACTTCAACAGACTAATGAAAAAATCAGAATTATTCGCCAACGCTTAGAAACCGCTCAATCTCGACAGAAATCGTATCACGACCGACGCCATAAACCTTTAGAATTCCAGAAGGACGATTACGTCGTACTGAAAGTCTCGCCGATGAAAGGTGTGTTCAGATTCAGCAAGCGTGGCAAGTTAGCACCACGATTCGTTGGTCCTTTCAAGATCACCGAGCGTGTTGGAACTCAATCTTATCTGTTGGACTTGCCGAGCGAACTGGCCAACATACACCCCGTATTTCATGTTTCGCAACTAAGGAAGTGCAAAGAAGATGACAGAGAAAAGTGGGCCGATCATCTGACTTATAAGATTAATGAGAAGCTGCAATGTGACGAGCCTGAGGTCATTCTAGAGACAAAGATGAAGAAGCTGAGAAATCGAGAAGTAGCAATGGTGTTGGTGCAATGGAGAACTTCTCACGGAACTTTTCAGACCTGGGAATCTGAGCAAGACATGAGAGTTCGATATCCGCATCTGTTTGAGCCTTAGGTACTTCGAGGACGAAGTGCAAGCGTGGTGGGCTCATACTACAACACCTTGCTTTTTATTTGCATTTTTATTTTAAGTATTTTTGAGCAATTTACGTAAAATGATGTAATTTTGAGATTTAGTATAAATAGGAGCCGGATGCTCCACACTTTCACTTTTGCAAAAATCCAACAAGCAACTCCAGAGCTTCTCTCTCCAGAACCCGAAACTTCTCTCTAACTTTTCTCCCAAACCGACCGGCCAAATCTCGAGTTCTATACGTCATCGGAAAGATCTCGAAGAGTACTACACGGATTTGCTATTGCATGTGTGATTTCATACGGTTTTGAGGTAAGAATCGCCCTTTTCGTTTTCTGCATTTTTCGGTTTTGAAGTAAAATTCGATTTTATCCTTTTCATGCGATTTTAAGCTATTTTGATGAAGTATTAGCTCGAGTTTGGTAGAGTATATATAATAGAATTGAAAACTAGGCTTATTACTTAGCTTATTTGTGATTTTTAGACTTGAAAATGCATGTTTAAAGCTGTAACTTATGAACAAACTCGAGTATGCGTAGAACAAACTCGAAATGCCAAGAACAAGCTCGAATAGAGCTACATTCGAGATGTTGTTCGAGTTTAACCCCTATGTTCGAGTCTATATATTCGAGTTTAGCATTCATATTCGAGTTTACTCCCTTTCTCGAGTTTATTTTCGAGTTTAACCCTATGTGTTCGAATTTGATGCTCAAAATCGAACCCCCCTCCCCTAAATTCGAATTTAATTGATAAAATTCACGGACAATGTATAAATTAACAAAATAAATAAGCAAAATATTTAGCTAGAAGTTATGACTGATAGATGTTGGAATATTGAGCTAGCATTATTAATTTAGCACATGTTCTGTAATATTAAACTTCAGATATTATACATAAGCCGTTTAGCCCAGTTGCGAGTCAAAGCCAGTGCCAGAGTATATTAAAGTCTAGATAAGCAAGTGCAAGCATTATAAAGCAATATAAAGAGTAGATAAGCCCGAGCAAAGCATTTCAGAGCATTTCAAAGCATTTTCAGTACTGTGAGTAACAGTTATTCTTGTTTACGTGTTTTATATGAAATTGAGACATAAGTTGCTTCTATATGACTTCTTTGGAATTCAATAGACTTTTGTGAGTGAAGGCGAACACTGTGGTACAGGTGATGCCCAGCTTAGTCGGATCTTACATTTGATCTATTAATATGCATATTTATCTGCTATCTGTTTATTGTTCTACATACTATACATCAAGCTTTGTTTTAGCGTTTCTTTGTGCATCTCATTAGCATTATATTTAGCAAGCAAGCAATTCTGATGCTCACCACTATCCCTAAGCATTATGCGGGTACCTAGCCCCGCATCACAGATTGATCATCTGTCAGCGGTAAACCCCTAGTGGTGGCATCTCCTTTCTGCGTGAAATGTCTCAATTGTGCAGCATTCTTTCTGGGTATTAAGCAAACAAGCAAGCAAGCATAACAGCCTTTATAGGCACTTTCGCCTCATATTTTACATGCATTCATGAATATCTGTTTACTCACTAAGCTTTAGCTTACAGTTGCTACTCATAATTTTTACAGGAAAAGGTAAAGAACAAGCTGGACCTTCTGCTTAGGTCTATTATCTGATCAACCCCAGAGGACTTAGCTCACTTTCAGCTTGTGGTATAGCTTTATGATGCCTTGGGTTCTGGGTAGCTGATTTTATTTAAATTGTGATGTTTTTAGCAACTTAGTACTGTAACCTTGTAGCACGTGTAGTGCATGACCTATTGTAATATTTTATTTAGCTTTATGCATTTATTTTTATTCCTGGGATAAGCAAGCGTGTTTTAAAGCAAGGATGTGACAGCCATTCCTACACACACAACAATCAGTTAAAAAGTTAAAAATCAAGTTTGGAAAAATTTTAAGTTATTCGAACTTGATTAAGTTCGAACGAACTTAATCACCTTCGAACTTACTTAAATTCGAGGAAAAATAGTTCCTTCGAACTTATTTAAGTTCGAACAGCCTGTTGACCTTTAAACTTATTTAAATTCGAGAAACTCCTTCGAACATGTCTGTCTTCGAACTTGCAAATATTTTCATTAAGTTCGAATACCTGACAAGTTCGAGACGTATAGAACAAATTCGAAGTCTGAAGAACAAGTTTGAAGTCGACATTTTCAAGTTCAATTTCATGATTTAAACCCTTTTAGACTTAAATTACTAATGAATCTAGTCCTAATAGGTTCTAATAAATGTTATTGATGATGTATTTCAAGTATTATAACCCTATACTTCGTGATTTGGACCACTTAGTATTCGGTTAGAATAAACTTAAAATTTTCAAATTTTGGCCCCATAATTATCCTAAAACTTTACTTACTTAGTGATTTGTGGTGAAAACTACTAAGTCCGTGTGTATGTTCGAGGATATGTGGAAATCTTCTAGGAATAGTTATCAAAATTGAAATTACGACAAGTTCGAAGTCGTATAGCTAAGTTCGAGATCGCCTGTATATGTTCGTGACGATTAAATTCGAGAGTAGGTGCATTAAATGAACACTGTTGACCTATTTATATCCTCAATGTGCTTCGAACTTACTTGATTAAGTTCGAACATATGTTAAGTTCGTATATCACTTTGAACTTATGCCTGATTCGAACTTAAGTGAAAATTTTGAATATCTTTGAAAAATTTCAACTTTTTCAACTTTTCGAAACTTTTTTAACTATACGAAATATTTCACACTAAGCATACAGATTATCACGCAAATTTGTTTCACCAACTTAAAATGCATCCTAGTAAATGACCTCGATCCTATTTATTTAAAACTTAAAATAAAATAAAATAAAAATGAACTAAAATAATAACATAAAATAAAGTTTAATAAAATAAAATAAAATAAAATTGCAGAAATTTAAAGATAGAAACACACTAAATATTTCTGCGAGAGTGTCATAGAAGGTTTAATCAGATAGCAATGTCAACGCACTTTCAGTGTTTCAGTTTCACACTTAGGAACTTTTTATTCCTTTGGTTGTTTGTCGTAACATACAGTCCAAGTCGATTGTCGGTATGTTTTTCCATTTAAACATTCAACACTTAGGATTTTCCTTTGGCCTTTTTATTTATCAAGAAACTACCTTACATGTCCCATACTTAGACATACTTCTATGGTCAAGGCAGACACACAATGAATATGACTTTCTGGTATTTGAAAATTATCTTTAAAAGGCAAACGTCGGACACAGTTCTGTATTTATATATAACAAAGTGTCTTAGTTTGTCTTAGAGTCCTTCTTATGTTAGCAAGACAGCGGTGACAGGTTTGTACTCACGTACAACAAAGCGACTTGTTTTGACTTCCTTTGCATTACAAAACTTTTTCTTTCTTTGTTTAAGATGTATTTTGATGAAGCCATACACCCCCTAGATTAATTTGCATACCTCATTCATAGACATTGTCTGTATCTCTTACATAGAAATTAAGACCTTTTGGTCATACATCTAAGTTAGTTACACATATGACATTTTCTAGATTATTTTATTAGCTTATAGGAAATTATTCATGTAATATGCCTACCAACATATTAGACAAGAATATGTATGTCACTTAAAATTTATGGTGCATTATGTGTGAAAGTTTAACACTTACAGTTTGTTAGACTGTGCTAAATTTCGTTATTTTGAATCTAAGACTCTAAGACTTCTCTCATTTTTCAATATTCTTTTTTTTTTAATTTTTATGGTTTTCTCTCTTTTTTCTCTTTTTTTGCTTTTCACTTTTAAGTAAAGTAACTAATAAGATAATCTAATAACTTAAAGACTTTAAAAAGAAAGAAAAATCTTCTGAGGTTAGGTTACTCCGGATTACGCTTCCATTAAGATGGACTAACAACTCAAAGCGTGGTCTATCAAATGCTTTTGTGAAAAGATCCACATTGTTGTCTTCCGTTGGAACTTTTACCAATTTAATCAAGTTTTTCTCAGCACAATCACGAATAAAGTGATGTCTTATGTCTATATGTTTAGTCTTATTGTGCTTAACCGGATTATTAGTAATGACAATTGTGGACTGATTTTCTATCCTAATGGGAGTATGAGTATAAGTCAAACCGTAATCCCGCAATTATTGTTGAATCCACAGAACCTGTGAACAGCAACTACTAGCAGCTACATACTCTACCGAAGTCTGTTTCTTGCATTGCCAGTATACCAATATCCCTCCAAGGAACTGACAACCACCCGTTGTTGACTTTCTGTTCAAGCTACACCCTCCATAGTCTGAATCCGTGTAAGCTTCCAATTCCAGATCTCCATCAGCATGATACCAAAGTCCCAACTTTGGTTTTGACTTCAAGTATCTCAGAATCCGCTTTATAGCTTTCATGTGCATCTCCTTTGGATTAGCTTGAAACCTGTCACAAATACAAACAGCAAACATTATATCAGGTCTTGAAGCAGTTAAATACATAAGTAACCCGATCATGGCCCGATATAAAGTAGGATCCACATCAGTATCACTATCGGTACCCGGTACCGAGATTATGGTTGACTTATATCAGAGTACTGAAGTGTGCTGTAAGCTTTGTTCCTTCCATCCTGAAGAGCTCTAAAATGTCATAGACATACTTCATCTGATGAATA
The DNA here is from genome assembly GCA_020465985.1 of Centrapalus pauciflorus. Classification (NCBI taxonomy): domain Eukaryota; kingdom Viridiplantae; phylum Streptophyta; class Magnoliopsida; order Asterales; family Asteraceae; genus Centrapalus; species Centrapalus pauciflorus. The sequence goes on along the minus strand of JAANYP010001650.1, from coordinate 127,322 downwards.
AAAATTCCCTCCTTTCGTTGTTCAACTTGTAAACCGAGAAAGAAGTTTAGCTCTCCCATCGCACTCATCTCAAACTTGCACTTCATGACCTTCTCAAAATCCTTACACATTTGTTCATTAGACGACCCAAAGATGATATCGTCTACGTAAACTTGTACCAGTATGAAATCTTCACCTTTCCTATTAACGAATAATGTACTATCTATTCTCCCTCTCTCAAACCCATTGTCTAAGAGGTGAGTACTATCCAACTCCTTCACCTTTCCGTACAAGAAGGCACTCTTGACGTCTAATTGATATACTTTTAACCCTTTGAAGGACGCGAATGCCAGAAACAATCGAATAGCCTCAAGCCTCGTCACTGGTGCAAACACTTCGTTATAGTCTATCCCTTCTTCCTGGTTGAACCCTTTAACCACGAGTCTAGCCTTGTTACGAGTAACTATGCCCCGATCGTCCCGTTTGCACTTAAAGACCCATTTGGTCCCTATAGCAACTTCTCCTCGAGGCAAAGGCACTAACTTCCACACTTCAAGCTTTATGAACTGTGAAAGTTCCTCTTGCATAGCTTCAACCTAAGAATTATCCTTCAGAGCCATTTCTACATTCTTTGGCTCTACTTGTGAAATGAAACACGAGTATAAACATGTGTGAAATGCCTCAGAGTCGTTGATCATTGATAATAACACTATGTTACTATTCACACTACTCCTAGTTCTCACACCGGCATGTGGCTTCCCTATGATGTCCTCAATTTGATGATCCTTATTTATCCTTGATGTTTCGATTGCATAGAGCTGAACGTTATCTCCCAAGTTTGATCCTATTTCGCCTAATGGGGGTGTCACTTCAGATGGAACAACTTCCTCCTCGTGATCACTGTCTTCTGAGATAGAATTATTTGTCTGATTCTCATCCATAGGCAACTCAAGTTCATATTGTTTGTTGGAGACCCATCTTCTGTTGATGTATTCTCAGATGTTGTTGGAATGCTTGAATTTGGAAAAGCTCTACCCTCGTCGTTGAGATTTAAGGTTGAGAAGTCGATTTCCACAGTACCTGCATTTCCACTAAACGGAATGTTAAATGATCCTAACACTGAGTCATAATCAAATAACTATTCTGGACTATTATGGGGTTCATGTGAATAACTTATTAGATCAATGTTAAACAAAAATTCAACCATACCAGTAGTTTTATTAAAAACCCTCTTGTTTGGTAAATTTGGGACATAACCCCAGGAAGTATCCTTCGTCAGCGTTTTCACCAAACTTAGGTTGATGTTTCGTTTTTAATAAAGTACATGGAACCCCAAACGATTCAAAGCCAGTTAAATTTGGTAGTCTTTTATTCAGAATTTCATAAAAGGTTTTGTTAAGTGATTTGACAGTAAGGACTCTGTTTAATACATGACAAGCGGTATTCACTGCCTCCCCCCAAAACATAGTAGGAAGCTTTGAATCCGAGAGCATGGTCTTTGCTTCCTCAATCAAAGTCATCTTCTTACGTTTTGCCACCCCATTTTGTTGTGGCTCATAAGGTGCACTAAATTGATGCACTATGCCTTTGGTTAGGCAATATACTCCAATTACGACATTTTTAAACTCTGTTCCATTATCACTCCTGATACATTTTACCCTTTTCCCGTATGAGTTCTCGACTTGGTCTAAGAACCCAATCAGCATGCCTGCTGTCTCGTCCTTTGTACCTAGAAAGAAAACCCAAGAGAAACGTGAGTAATCACAGTAATAACTAAATAGTTCCAACTACCACCTATACTCCTATAATCATCAGTGACCCCCACACTCCTCAATCCTCTCCCTCACACTCATCTCCATGCACACAATCAAAACAATCCACTCATACTCCCCCATCACCCAAAGACCTTTCTTTGAAGGACCAGCTGTCTGTGATGTCCAACAAAGTTAGTTCTTTGGAAACATCTATGACTTCCCTCCCTTCTACTATTGCAGACTCCGTGTCTGCACAGCTTAAAGGTTTTCTTGATTCATTCAAGACTTCCTTTCCAACCCCTACTCCCCATCCTGATCATTCCTCACAGTTTCTTGCATTCACTGCACAGCTGCACGAACTCTCATCTTCCCTCTCATCAATTCTAGCTCACCAGCAGGACTCTATGTCCAGCCTGACAGCTGTTTCACAACAACTGTCAGGTATTGCTGAAACCTACTCTACCACACCACCCTTCACACTGGCCTCTCTAAATACCTTAGTGGTATCCCTGTCAAACTCAATGGCAGTAGGCTTTGATGATATGCATGATTCTCTTGAAATAACTCTTGCAAAGCTTCAAAGTCTGGTGTTCACTGACACTGACAGGGTTGCCAGTTTCCGGCTCTCAACCTTTGCCACTTCTCATTCCTCTTCTCTTCAAACCTGTGTTACCCAGTTAGCAGAGGTTAAGCACAAGCTGACTTTCTTAGTGCATAGCCTGGTCGGTTCAAGACCTATTACCAAACCTCCTGCAGCCCAGCCTGTTGGATCCGATCCTTCAGGCAAAATTGGTGTTGAAGGCTCTGTACCATCTCCTTCAAAGTGGGAGAAATCTGCCTCGAAGACAAAGTCTAAGGGTGAGAAATCTTCATCTCCCTCTAAGGAGAAATCAGCTTCAGTGGGCCAAGCAGCATGTTACTTACAAACTGGTGATATTGCAGGCACTTACACAGTCTCTGAAACACCTGCTCAGCCTACTCAGGCTAGATCTCCAAGCCCTGCACCATCTAAGGGGGAGGAATCTATTCCCTAAGGATAGGACAAGCAGAAGGAGACACTTAATCTTAGAGGAAACTGATGAAGATGAAGAAGAAGAGGAAGAGGAAACTGAAACAGTTTTGACCAGAGCAGGAAAAGGGAAAGGAAAGGCTACCATGGACACCGACTCTCAGAAGGCCCTTCAACTGAAATATGACAAAGCTCAAGCCAAATACATGGGTCTTGCACTGGATACTTATTATCAGTTGAAACAAGAGCAGCTTGAGATTTTTGAAAGAAAGAGGAAGGAAGCTGCTAATGAGTCAGTGATTGGTAAAGAGGGTGAAAAAGAGCAGAGCTCACAAGTCTTAGTGACCAAGACAAAGCCTGTATCCTCATCAGCTAAAGCCCAATTCCACTTTGTCCCGAATTGGAAGCCTATGAATCCACTGATGTTGCATGCATGGGATATAGAGAATGGGTTGAACTTGTTGTTGCCCTTAGCAGATGTCAAGAAGCTGATGGAGAAAGTAAAAGACCTGGGCATGATCTCTGAAGAACTGATCAAGGGTACCTCACAAGCGAAACCCAAGATCAAGCCTAGGAGACAAAAGAAGGATACAAAGCTTGAGGAGCTGATCATGATGATTGAACATGGGTATGTATGCTGTTGAAATTAGAGGAATCGATCATAGCCTGCTCAAGAGAGTTGAGCCTGAAGAAGGCAAACTTATTGAAGATCCTGAAGTAGGAGTTTTCTTTGTGGATCCTCTATCTAAAAGAATATGTTTCCAGAGAGCTTCAGATCTTCATAAGGCTGGTCTTAAACAAGTTATTAACTTCAGACTCTCAAATGCCTTTGAACATCATGCAAGATGGAGGTTTATCATTTGGGAACAACTTAAGGTCTTTTACGAAAGAGGAGGACTTGAAAGTCCAGATTTCATGTTCCTCAGGAGTGAGTTAGAAGACATTGATCCCAGTCTGGAACGAGGTTAAAAGAAAGCTGAACAACAATAACAACAACAACAGCTTCAAGGTCCATCTACTGATGATGAGTAGATGAAGAATGGAACATGTCCATTAGTTGGACAGACTTACCATTATTTGCTCCCAACTTCAACAGTCCAAATGTGTTGAATTTTCTTGTACATAAGTTGTACGTTACATGTGTTGTAATTTCATTTTAGTACATTAGTTGTACTTCTAAAACATATGTTGTTTAAATTAATATCAGTATGTATAAACTGATCTTTACATTACTTCAATGTTGTATTTTCAATTCCGCAACTGTAATGTAAAAATATATAGTGATTATTGATAGAATCAGCTTAGGCTGAATATTGCTAATAGGGGGAGATTGTTAGGCATAAAAAGCTCACAATCAAACCTATTCTATATCACAGGCGGAGATTTTAAATCAAACCTGTTTGATATTCTAAAGCGTATAATTTAAGGCCTCTTAATGCCTTATGGAAACTTGATAAGTGATTTGCAATATAAGCCAAAGCTGCTCACCCTGTTACATCAGTTTTAACTTGGTAGATTGCCAAATCTGTCCTAAACTGTTGCACAGGTTTAACATAAACTGCCTACGCTGTTCATATCTATTGAACAACTTAGACCCAAGGGAAGTGTTTTGTTCTTTGTGAACAGAACCTGCTCTTTGTGAATAGGTTATACACTTTATGGAATTTGTTTCCATGTCATCATGTGATGTCTTGGACGTGAAGATCAGTTTACAAGTCGAAGACAAAGTGGAAAATCAGAAACTGCTTTCACTGCCTAAGCTGTTCTGCTACATGAAGACAAAGACGATGTTTGAAATGGGTGACAGACCATTTATTATATCAAAATAGCTTTACATGAAGAGGAAAAAATTAAAGTTGACATTCCTCTTTAAGGTAAAGCAGCCTGCAACATAGACAAAAAGATAAAGATAAAGATTCTGCAACATAGGGACAAATTCTGTTTTGTCAGAATGTGCAGAAAAGCAGTCTTGTCTTTTTGTAAAGGCACTCCACTATCTCTGCATCCAATGAGGAAGCTTTATTGGGATTATCTGAGTGAGTATAAAAGGAAGATTCTAAAGAATGTGGGATAACCAAGAGAGAGATATCCAGAACGTGCAAAAGAATTGTGTTTTCATGCATGCAAAGTCTGCTCAGAAAAGAATAGTTAGTGTGTCCAAGCTATTCTTATTCTCAGCTGTCTGTCTGTCTTGTAAAATAGTGAGTGAATTCATTGTAACTAGTCTTAGATTAGTTGTTCATATGTTGTTTTTTTCGTCATCTCAGTTTGAACCATTTCGTAGTTCAAACCTGTTTGTAATTAACACTTGTTAATATATACATACAAACGTTGAGAAAGTGTGTTGAATTTTTAAATAGGGTTTATTAACCCCCCCCCCTCCCCTTCTACAGCTTACAGCAACATACTTGGAAAACCTTTTGGGACCTACATAACATCTTAGAATTGGAAACTTAGAGATGATTGTTTTTTTTTTTTGGAATAATTAAAAACAGGAGTGTTACAACCTTGAAAAGATTAGTGAAATTTCAAAATTTTGAAGAACAATGAAACTTCCAAAGTTTCGGTATTACCGAAACTTTCAAGGTTTCTGTATGTCAGAGATTTTCAAAGTTACGGTATTTTAGCAACAAAACTTTCAAAGTTTCAGTATTACCGAAACTTTCAAGGTTTCGATATTTATCGAGACTTCCAAGGTTACTGTATTTTAGCAAAAACATTCAAAGTTTACCGAAACTTTCAAGGTTTCGGTATTTACCGAGACTTCTAAGGTTACGATATTTTAGCAAAAACGTTCAAAGTTTCAGTATTACCGAAACTTCCAAGGTTTCGGTATTTATCGAGACTTCCAAGGTTTCGGTATTTACCGAGACTTCCAAGATACAATATTTAGCAAACCTTTGAGAACACTTAAACTTTTTCTACACCGAAACGTCAAATTTTAGCGAAACCTTTGACCAAGTACCGAGACTTTTGACTTTTACCGAAACCTTTGACTTTTACCAAAACTTTTAAAAAGGAAACCCTTTTTGCAACTTTCAGCACAAGTTTTCAGGCCAGTAACCTTTTTGTTAAATGCAAAAGAATACCGAGGGATACCTTTAAGTACCGAGACTTTGAAGGTTTCGGTATTCCATGTTTTTCATGATTTTGCTAAGATTTATCACACAAAACAGGTTTTAATTAACATAAATGTTCAATAAAAAGCTCAACTAAGTCATTTTCGGCACAAATAAACACTTATAACACAGAATTAATGTTATATTTCGTCAAATTTGAGATGCATGTCATGAAACTTGCGAACACAGAAGGTTTCAACAAAAACTCATTTACTCCATGAAAATGATGTGGTTATGAACAATAAAAATACGTTTGATGATTAAAAACAACACACAAACAATATTTTAGCAAAGAATTAGAGATTTGGATCTCTTTTAGAAGAAGAAGATGAAGAACAGGCTACGTTTTTTTAACACAGCTACAAGTTGAAATCCAATTCCAAGCTCTGATATGAATTGAAAGCTTGATTTTCCAGATATTACACAATCATGACATATAGAGCAACATATAATCTGATTTAATAATGTGAACAATATGCAAACACTCTATAGGATGAAGAAGATTAATAGAGTCTTGAGAGTAAATAATTCACTGCAATGTAATTCTTCATTCATAATTGATTCCCTCCATTCAGTATGGCATTTGTATCCATAGGAACTTTGGGAAAATTACATAATTGGTCTTTGTACTAGAAATATTACATAAACACTTACATAAATGAAAGTAAATTATTACAAACAAAAGTTATTAACTAGAAATTGAAACCATAAGTCTACCATTTTACTATAAAAATCAATTCTAATGAAAGAAAGAGTAAATGAAAATGAAAAAAAGGAAGAAAGAGAAAGAGAAAAAAACAGATTTTTTTTCTTCAAAATACCCTTTGCACACTTTTTCAAGATTTCTCACTATCAAAATTATAAATAATTACAAAAATGTCATTTGATAATTTTCATCCATAGATATTCTTGACCTAATGACCACAAATGCTTTTTAGGTTCTCACAAAATTTTAGATTCTTAGAAGAACCCTTCCCTATATATATATATATATATATATATATATATATATATATATATATATATATATATATATATATATATATATATATATATATATATATATATATACAATTAAAAAATTAAAAAGAATGTTAAAAAAAATAAAAACTATTCACAAATATTTAAAAAAGATAGAAAAATATATGTAATTCCCATATAGAAGCATTCATTTCAATCATACATTCAAAAGATCAATAACATAATAAGCATGAAGAACACTATGAATATAATGAAGAACAATATGAATATTTAAGTTTAGATAAACCTTAAATGCTTTCCAATTCCACGTACGTACAAAAGTTTTCTCCAACTGAAATATGAAACATAAACAAACTATTTATAAGAAAATAAATGGATCTAAACTATCCATACCCGTGGGTTGACCTTTTGGTCTTTTAACCCATTTACACATAATTTTGTAACCTTACAAAATGAACACAAAACTAAGTTTCATTTATTACAATATAAACCCTGAAACTATCACAATTTCTAGACCTAACATTCTCCCCCTTTGTGATTAGCTTTCAGGTCTTGGTTTCAAGTTGGTGATCAGCTTCCTTTGGTCAAAATATCGGCCAAGACTTCTGACGGTCATCCTATACTCCAACTTGTCTCGAACATCCTGTTGGAAGTCTTCGACACCTTGAAGTACGACTTTAAGTTCCCAGATTCTTGTCCCGAGCTTTAATGCTTCCTTAAGATTGTCGATTCTAAACATAAGCATTTTTCTGACCATGTACAGAGTCCCGTCGCAGTATTTCTCTAATTCATCTCTTCTCATTCCTTTGCGAATTCAGATATACTACACTGACCGTTGGTGATGTAAGAATTTTTTATAATGAAAAACGTTCAAGGCATGGAGTATCCTGATTCGGTGCAAGTAGATTCACTTTTCATTGTGTTGCTTCTAACGCCATTTGAAAATCGAATATAATAGATAGTGTAAGATTTCGACACAGAAACTTTATGATACATCATTGAGCATTCATGTGAACCGGATCTCTGCTCTTGTTGTGTAGCAGATGTAGATATAAGAACTCAAGATCCTGCAAAAACAAGTTAGGAAAATCTGACTCGGAGAATCTGGTTGTTGTTTGGTCTTCCCGTTCCACTTCCAAAATGGGATAGAATATGCTTAAGAACTTGTCGAACTTTATCTTTAACACTTTGACGATAGGAGACCGGCTTCTAAAAGATTCTTTACATTTCCTTAGGGACCCCATCATTGCCACATACACCGATTTGTCTCTTTGTTCCATTCCTTCAACTGACCAGATTAAATCGACTCTAACGGTCTTTAGCTCACGAACGAACATTTTCTTATACTTCTCTTCCATGTATGGGCTTCTTACCCTTTTTTTACCCAGTTAATGGTTTTGGCAGTTAGCCTTTCAGTGTGTCGTTCTTCTCGTTTTTTAGAAGAACTAGCACCTCCAGACGTTCCCGCTTACAACCTTGTGATCTCTTTCAGTACATTTGGGGCAGCAGAGGTAAGAGGTGGCACATCTGAACGCTCTTGGAAGATCAGAAATACTCTCGTAGATTCTGCCGGCTCGAAAGTTTGATCAGGGATAACTGGAATGACTAATGGGCTTTCGGAGGCAGGTTGGACTGATGGAGTTGGAGTTGGAGATGGAATAGGCGATGACACTTGCACTGGATACGGAGAAGGTGATGGTAATACTGGATCATCAGAAGGGAGCTCAAAATCAAATTCTTGTGGTTCAACCCCTTCTTCACCAGCATATTCTATGCGTAGAGACTCCTTCAGCTGAAGTTCTCGTGCTTCCTTTCCCTCTTCATCGGATTCAATAATGATAACTTCAGTGGGGTTGAATATCCTCAGAGGAACTGCAGTTAATATTTCTTCTTGATGCATGAATTCATTGAAGTTTTCGGGTTCCTCCCAGATGACAAGGGGTAGATGAGCTCCTGAGGTAGATTCCTCAAGGGACTCATCTTAGAGTTCTGTTTCTGTTTGCTGGGGCCCAACTTGATGAGAAGGAGTGGTTTGCTTTGGAATTGGTGGATCTGATTTTTCGAGGACCATAGGAGCTTTGCCAGCGGCTCTGGCCCTTTTCTCCCCCTCATGGTGATCAGAAACCTCCTGATCATCATGCCTACGTTTGGTACCCTGGAAGGTTACTTGACATGATTCAGCAATAACTTTAGGTCGCTCGCCCATTTGAGTAACCAAGGGGTTCGCTGTGGTAGAAGATGAGGAACCGATGGCTTCATTGTTTAATATCTCTAGTAACAGGGAGTTTGTGGATGATAGATTTGATGAAGCTTTAAGTAGTAAATGGAACGTGCGTTTGGCTTCGTCAAGGGTGGGGGCTTGTGGAATGACTGGTTGTTGAGTCATAAAGGTGAACATATCACTTAATTGTTGTGACATGAGCGCCTTGAACTCAGCAAACTCGGTTTTGGACATAGAGTCCGGATGTTGGTACATCCTGTGTGACGACAGCAGTCTAAGTGATCCTACATTGTGATTTTAGCAAGTGTGTGATATATATGTTTATATATGGTTGATATTTATTAGTGTTTGTATGTTTGAACTTGATGTAACGTATTACAAGAAGTTCAAACATAAAGTACAAAGATAAATTCAATCATAAGTTATAACGTAAGGTTCAACACTTAATTGTTTATGTAAAAGGCTAGATTCGAAGTATATATGGGTTGACATTCGAATCTGTGATAGATTCGAATGTAACCATAGATTCGAAAGAAGGCTAGATTCGAGACTGTCAATATGGACGGACTCGAATGGGCCTTGGGCCAGATTCGAGGTTGGCCCACAACAGACTCGAATCAGGGTCTATAATTAGGGATAGACTCGAATGATTAGGAGACTTTTTGCAGAATTCGTGAGGAATTAAGCAAGAGGCGATCTCGAGTTTATCAGCTAGGTGAGTGCTGTTTCGGAGAGAATTAGTTCGTAGGATCGTTCGTGTGTCGTTCGTTCAGCGTCTAATAGTCTCCGTGTTCCGTTGGTTGAGAGTTGTCCGTCTAACCGTCAACGAGGATTCCGCACTCGTTCACGGATCCGCGTCTAGATAGATCTTGCAGTGGTAGACCTTACAAGTGGTATCAGAGCCTACGGAGTGTTCTTGGTGTTCTTCGTGTTCATCAGATACATTCTAGGTTTCTTGACGCTAGTTGGACGGTTTTGCTCTCAAAAACGTGTTTCTGAGCTTAGCAAATTCATATTCGGGAAACACTTTGTGTTTTTCACGTTTTTGATCGAAATCATTATTTTTCGTTTGAAAAATAGTGGTTTAATCTGTAAAACGTCAAAAAATCAAAGTGTTAGCCGTTTTTCGAGTTTGCGGCGCTCGAATCTATAGGGGTAATTAGGGTTTCACTTTAGTCTCGAGTCTAACCTAAATACGCTCCTTTCGAGTCAATTTCAGTGTGTTTCGAGTCTACTTTGTTTCGAATCTGTTACTTCATTCGAATTGGATCTCGAGTCTGTGTTGTTTCGAGTTTATTTCGAGTTTGTTACTGTTTCGATTCTGTGCTTCGAATCTGCTAGACATTCGAATCTACTGAAGCCTTCGAATCTAAGGACCATCGAATCTAAGGAGTTGTTCGAATCTGACATTATTTCGAATCTAATTGACTTTTAAGACTTAATCGAATTTATTCTCAAAAGATTTAATATTAATTAGTTTCGAATCTATCTAGATTCGAATAAGTTAGTCTAAATCAGTTTCGAATTAAATTAATTAAGGTCAAATTCAATTTGTTTCAGAAAAGATGTCAAATCTTCAGAAATTCCTTGAGATGGATCACGAAGTTGGGAAGGCAAATGCACCGCCTAAGCTGATGAAAGTTGAGGACTATTACTGGTGGAAGGACAGATTTACAGATTTTGTACGATTCAATGATATGCGCATGTGGGTGTGCATCGATGAAGGGTACATTCCGCCAGTATCTGAAGTTGAAGGCCGTCATAAGGTCTTGTCATATCAGATGATGAAAGAGGATGACAAGAAACTATTTGAAGCTGAAAACAAAGCTTTCTCCATTATCCGTATGGCTTTACCTCAAGATATTTTACACACATTTCGGACTCAAAGGACGTCGAAAGAACTTTGGGAGTCTCTCCAGAAAAGGTGTGAAGGTAATCCTCGGGTGCGTAGAAAGCGTACAGAGCTGTTGACCCAGCAGTTTGCTATTTTCAAGGCAATTAAGGATGAACAGTTGGATGATCTTATCACAAGGTTCTATCATCTGATAACGGAACTTGAAAGTCATGGAATTGAGTATTCGGACACTGACAAGAACAACAAGCTTCTTGATGCCCTACCAGCCAAATGGGCTATGTACGTGGCAATGATTAAGCTGAATGAGGACAAATATTATGCTCAATCACTTGATGACATTGTGGGAACGTTGAGGGCATATCACTTCGAGATGATTAAGGCTGAGACTGATTACGAGCAAGTCCAGAATCCGGCTATGTATTTTGGAAAGACATCTAAATCATCAGTGACAGCTGACCCGAAGAGTGCTACAGCGTTTTTCACTGGAGAAACGTCATCGCCACCAGAGTCCGAAGACTCACTGAATCGCGCGTTCTTAGGGTTAGGAAGATCGGAAGAACCGCAACCTCAAGTCCAACAGGCATCGACCAGTCAGAGCTATTCGAAGATGCCCATGAGCGCAAAGTCAGCGGAAGAGCATCTGAATCTACTTGCTTCATTTGTGGCCGCTTATGGAAATTGTGTTCAAGGGAAGATCAATGATCCGGCTCTTTGGGATGAAGATTACGATCAGGTCGACCCTGATGACTTAGAGGAAATGGATCTTAAATGGCAACTGGCCATGGTGACCCAGAGGGTTAAAAGATTCATTAAGAGAACTGGAAGGAATTTGCAGATGAATAACAAGGGGATCGGGTTTGATAAGTCCAAGGTGAAATGCTATAACTGTCAAGGACTAGGACACTTCGCAAGGGAGTGCCAGAGGCCAAAGGTAGAGACATACCAGGGACAGAGCCAACATCAGGGACAATTCCAAAATCAGTCCCAACAAAGATACCTTCCGAGTTCCTCATCTGGTCAAGCCAATCTAGCGGGTCTACTATCCAATGTCACTTCTGACAGACAGCTAGATGGTACCTATGACTGGAGTTCACATCCTGAGTCCAATGCTAGAGCTTTCATGGCTGAAGTTACGGAGAATGGTTGTGAAGAAGACGAGCAGACCACACGGGACAGCAGTCCGATGTGGGTAGAGAAGGCGAATGATCAGACCGTGCTGGAGTTTGCTGCTCAGATGGCCAACGTGGAATCTGATAACTCTAAGGTTAGTCTTTCTTATTCTCTATTTTCAGAATTATGTGCTTTGTGTGCTACTTCTAATGATAGGTTAAATCTAGTCTTAGAATCACACAAAACCATCTCTGCTCAAAATGAAAACTTAAAAATAGAAAACGCTAGCCTAAATGATATAAAGCAAGACTTAAAAGAAAAGCTTAAGGCTGATGCTCAAGACGTAATAGTTCTAAAAGACAAACTGAGTGAGCAGTGTGTTAGGATAGAGCTTATGTATGAGCACGTAGAGGCCTTGACCAAAAGTCTGAAGGACAAGGATACAGAGCTAGCTGAGACCAAGGTTAAGGTAGCAGAGGCAAATAGCAAGCTGGAAAAGTTTAGGAATTCGAGCCTAAACCTAGGAAAAGTCTTAGATGCCCAAAGACAGTCTAAGAAGTCTGTAGGTCTTGGTTTTCATGAAATTCCTCCACCTTTCAATGCTAATTATGTGCCTCAGCCTCAGGAGAAAACTGACAAGTCAGTAGACTTAGAGGACCTACCTGAACCGACACCTGAGCCTACAGTTGATAATACACCTAAGGTGGTTGACTCAATCGTCAAGGTCAAGAAAGTGAAATTTGTGTCTTCCTCCAGTGAAACACCTGCAGGAAAACAGAAAATTTCATGGGCTGACCAGGTCGAAGAGACAGACACTGTAGATGTACAAAAGGCTGTAGACACTAGTGAGACACCTAGATCTAAGGGACCAACCAAAAAGTCCATGGATAAGATGTCTTGCTTTAGATGTCACGAGAAAGGGCATGTTGCTTCTCACTGTCCACTTAGGAAAACAGAAGTTACCCCTAAGACAGTGAATCCAACACCTGTTAAGCCCTCACCCAGTGTGGCAAGCAGCAGTAGTTCTCAACCTACCGAGAAAACTGTGCAGGCCGCACCCAAACAAGTTGTGAAGAATACACCGGTTAAGGTTGGACCAAAGGAAGTGATTAGGACAAATTCACCGAATCGTGTCATTAATCAATCTAGGTCAGCACCACAACAAGTCTATAGGAGCACCACACCTAGCAGGTCACACACTCCAGTTAGGTCTCATACTCCAGTTAGACAGTATGCACCGGTAAGAGCTCAAGGATCACAGTCAGAAATGGCATATAATAGGAATTATTCTAGAGCTCCACAACAAATGCCTACACCAAGGCAAAGAGTGAACTTAAATCACTCGGCACCACAACAGAATTCAGTTCAAAGGCCCAAGTCACCTGAACGGCGAGATGGGTACTTGAAAGAGTTCACGTATGTGGACGAGAATGGTATTACCAAGTCAGTCATGGCTTGGGTTCCCCGTGATAACTAACCTATTTTCTTTCATGTGCAGGAGATAACTACCGGTCCAAACAACAAGTGGTTCGTCGACAGTGGTTGCTCCAGGCACATGACGGGGGAAAGAAGTCTTCTCACAGACTTCAAGGGGGGTAATAGGGGATTTGTATCATTCGCGGGTAACAAGGGTGGAAATATCACTGGAACTGGAGAAGTCACTAATGGGACGATTACTTTGGATCAAGTCTATCACGTTGATAAACTGGTTCATAATCTCATTAGTGTCTCTCAAATCTGTGATAAGAAGAACTCGGTGTTATTTACTGACACTGAGGCGTTAGTGCTAAAGCCTGGATTCAAGATACCTGAAGATTGGATATTGATGCGGGCGCCAAGGAAGAATGACTTGTACATGCTCGATATGAACAAGCCAGATACTTCGATGGGTCCGATCTGCTTACTATCAAAAGCTTCAGAGACGGAGTCCGTACTGTGGCACAGACGCATGGCTCACCTGCACCTGAGGAAGATGAATTACATTACGAAGCATGGACTGGTGCAGGGCGTGCCCATGAAAAGTTTTCAGTTCGAGGATAAGTGTCTACCTTGCATGAAGGGCAAACAACACAAGAAGACACACAAGTCCAAGAAGCAGAATTCCATAGCCTCAACATTCGATCTGTTGCACATGGACCTTTTCGGCCCAATCAACAAAAGGAGTATTGGAGGTAGTTGGTACTGCTTAGTTATCACCGACGATTACTCACGTTTTTCTTGGGTTTTCTTTTTAGGTACGAAGGACGAGACGGCTGCAAGGCTCATCGGGTTCTTGGACCAAGTGGAGAACTCATACGGAACTAGGGTTAAATGTATTCGTAGTGATAATGGAACTGAATTCAAAAACACTGTAATTGGTGTATATTGCCTATCAAAGGGCATAGTGCATCAATTCAGTGCACCATATGAACCTCAACAGAATGGGGTGGCTGAACGTAAAAATAGAACTTTGATTGAGGCTGCAAGGACTATGCTTTCGGATTCAAAGCTTCCTACCATGTTTTGGGGGAGGCAGTGAATACCGCGTGCCACATTTTAAACCGAGTCCTTACAGTCAAATCATTGAACAAAACATGCTATGAAATTTTGAATAAACGGCCACCTAACTTAACTGGATTCGAACCGTTTGGAGTACCATGCACACTTTTAAGAACAAAACATCAACCGAAGTTTGGTGAAAAGGCTGACGAAGGATACTTCCTAGGTTATGTGCCAAACTCACCAAACAAACGGGTGTTTAACAAAACAACTGGTACTGTGGAGATTGTGTATAACATTGAAGTCACAAGTTATACACATGAACCCCAAACTGGTCCGGAATGGATATTTGACTATGATAAGTTATTTGAGTCATTTAACATTCCTCTGGATGATAATGCAGGTACAATCGAGAAGGACATGGCGACGTTGCATCTGAACGACGATGGCCAAATCTTTCCAAGGACCACGTTCGAATCTACGTCCGAGCCTACTGCGACTGTAGATGGATCTCCAGAAGTTGCTGATCAAGAGGCACCTAACACTGAGAATCAGACTCAAGCTTCAAGTTCTAACTCTGAGGAAAACGTCCGTGAGGAGGAAAATGTAGAAGCTGAGCCTGTTCCCCCTTTAGGTGAAATAGGATCCAACTTAGGAGATAATCTAAGGGTTGATGAAATAGAGACCTCTAGGATTAACAAGAACCATCCAATAGATAGCATCATAGGAAATCCTAACGAGGGTGTGAGGACTCGGAGTAGTGTAAATAACAACACTGTGTTGTTGTCGATGATAAACGACTCCGAGGCATATCACACATGTCTATATTCGTGTTTCATATCGCAAGTAGAGCCCAAAAATGTGCAAATGGCACTTAAGGACAACTCCTGGGTTGAAGCGATGCAGGAAGAACTTTCACAATTTAGGAAACTAGAAGTGTGGGAGTTAGTTCCGTTACCTCGAGGGGAGATTGCAATAGGAACCAAATGGGTTTTTAAGTGCAAGAGAGACGATCGGGGTATAGTCACGCGCAACAAGGCGAGATTAGTTGTAAAGGGTTTCAACCAAGAGGAGGGAATCGATTACAACGAAGTTTTTGCACCAGTAGCAAGGCTAGAAGCCATTAGGTTGTTTCTAGCGTTTGCCTCCTTCAAAGGCTTTAAGGTATATCAACTAGACGTTAAGAGTGCTTTCCTGTATGGGAAAGTGAAGGAGTTGGTGTATGTAGAACAACCGCCCGGATTTACAGATCCTAAATATCCTGATAGAGTATATCGCTTAGATAAGGCTCTTTATGGATTACATCAGGCACCTAGGGCGTGGTATGAGACTTTATCCAACCATCTTTTAGAAAACGGTTTTGAAAGGGGTAGGATAGATAGTACTCTATTTGTGAAGAGGAAGGGTGAACACTTTATCTTGGTACAAGTGTACGTCGATGATATCATTTTTGGATCATCAGACGAACAGATGTGCAAAGATTTCGAAAAGGTGATGAAGTCTAAGTTCGAGATGAGTGCTATGGGGGAGTTGAATTTCTTTTTAGGGTTACAAGTTGACCAAAAGAAGGAAGGGATGTTTATCCATCAAACTAAGTATGTCTATGACATATTAGAACGGTTTGGGATGGAGGGAACTAAGTTGACTGCCCACTTCAGCACACCGATTCAAGTGAATCACAATCTCGGGCCGGGTACTGAAAGTGATTCCGATGTGGATCCGACTTTATATCGGGCCATGATTGGGTCACTTATGTATTTAACTGCTTCAAGACCTGACATAATGTTTGCTGTGTGTATTTGTGCTAGGTTTCAAGCGAATCCGAAGGAGATGCATATGAAGGCTGTGAAGCGGATTCTACGATACCTCAAGTCGAAACCGAAGCTGGGACTTTGGTATCACGCGGAGGGAGATCTAGAGTTGGAGGCGTTCACGGATTCTGACTACGGAGGATGCAGCTTGACGCGCAAATCAACAACTGGAGGTTGTCAGTTCCTAGGAGGGAGATTGGTATCCTGGCAATGCAAGAAACAAACATCGGTAGCCGTGTCAACGTGCGAGGCCGAGTATGTTGCTGCTGGTAGTTGCTGCTCACAGGTTCTGTGGATACAACAACAATTGCGGGATTACGGTTTGGCTTACACTCAAACTCCTATTAGGATAGACAATCAATCTACAATTGCTATAACTAATAATCCAGTTAAACACAGTAAAACAAAGCACATAGACATAAGGCATCATTTTATTCGTGATTGTGCTGAAAAGAACTTAATCAAACTGGTAAAGGTGGCAACTGAAGATAATAATGCAGATTTATTTACCAAAGCGTTTGATAAGTCACGATTTGAGTATTTAATTCAACTGAATGGAATGCGCAACCCAGAGTAATTTGACCTTAGTAGTAGTAAGTTTATTTCCTTTTATAGTAGTAGTATTTCTTTCTTTTTATAGTAAGTCTGCTAATTTAGGAAAGTTTCTATTTTTAGTAGGATAGTAAATTATCATAGTTTTATTGCTATTTCTTTATGAAAAACAAAAGAAAAAAGAGAGAAAATTACAAAAATACAAAAAAAGAGAATATCAGAAAAAAGAGTTAGGTCTTAGATACATAGGTTCAAAGTGACGAAAATTAGCACCGTCGTTACAGACTCTAAGTATTTAGTCTTTCACACATAATGCAATTAAATCCTAAGTGTTATACTTTACTTAGTTTGATGTGTTGGTAGGCATAATACATATAAGGAATCTCAAGGCTAATAAAATATTCTAGAAAAAGTCAAGCGTGTCACTAACTTAGATGTACGACCAATCGGTCTTAATTTTTATGTACAAGACATACAAACATTGAGTCTAAATGAGGTATGCAAACTTTCTGGGGATGTATGGCAACATCAAATACATCTGAAAATGGAAAGAATAGAAATATCATGTAAAACTGAGAGTCGAAAACATGCAACTCTGTTGTACGTAAGTACAGACCTGTTGTCTCTGTTTAGATTCGGGTTAGCAGACATGTCGCTTTGTTGTACGTCAGTACAGACCTGTCACCGCTATCTGCTAACTTTAAAATAAACCTTAAGTCGAACTAAGACACTTTGTTGTATGAAAATACAGACCTGTGTCCGATGTTTGTCTTTTAAAGAAAGTTTGCAAATACCAACAAGTTAGAATCTTTGTCTGTGTGCCTTGATCATAAAAGTATGTCTATGTCTGCGTCACGTAAGATAATTTCCTGATAAATAAAAAGGCCAAGGGATATTCCGAAATGTAGAATGTTTAAAAGGGGCAAAATACCAACAATCGGCTAAATAGGTATGTCACGACAAACAAACAAAGGAATAAAAAATTCCTAAGTGTGAAAGTTTAAGTACTGAAAGTTAGTATCAGACATCGCTATCTGATTGAACCTCTCTTAGACTATACTCATCAAAAATATGTTGTTTAGTATTCAGCTTAGCTTGTAAATTCTTTAAGTTTAGCTTAAGTCTAGAATAAATTTTTTGGTCAAAATTTTATTTTACATTATTTTATTTTATTTTTACCTTAGTTTATTTTATTTTATTTTGGTTTAGTTTAATTTTTACTTAGGTAAATGGTCAAAAGTTACTGAGGGTGCATTCAAAGTTGAATAAATTAAACATTGCGTGAAATATCTGTTGCTTAGGGTAAAAGAGTTGGCATAGTTTATCTGGTTACACGATACCGTAGAAAAAAGTTGGAAAAGTTGAATTTATTTCAAAATTTTCGAAAATTTTTCTAAGTATTGGTGGTTTCGAATCTAAGACAGACTCGAAGCAGTAAGAATTCGAATCTGTCAGTAGATTCGAATCTACACTTAGACTCGAAGGTTGGTTGTATAAATAGGTCAACAGTGAAGTCATTTAAGACTTACTGTTTTCGAATCTATACTCTCGAATCTATAAAGACGATTTCGAATTTGTTCTCGAGTCTACCGTTTCTCTCCTAAACGACATTTTGTCGACTTTGAAGACGTTGTGTTCGATTCTACAGACACTTCTAGGTATAATCAACCGGATTGTACAAGATTTGTGTAGTTTTATACACAATTTTAGGCTAAAACATCAAATTTTGAAGTTTTATGGGTCAAAATAGGGTTTTTACTAAATCACTAAGTTTGGACCTATAAAAGATCAAATTAAAGACATAAATCAATGATTAGAACCTAGTTGAACTAATGTATGTGATTTACCAAGTTCAAAATGGTTAAAATCTTGGGTTTTTGTTGAAAAATTAAACCGTCGGGGCTTCGAGTCTATTCCAGGACCTTCGAATCTGTTCATGGGTTTCTCGAATCTATCATTAGATTCGAGATGACCATGATATTCGAATCTGTCCATTAGACTCGAAAAGGGACTCTTCGAATCTGTCCATTACACTCGAATATGGACACTTCGAATCTGTTACCTTCGAATCTGTACTTTATTTATTTTGTTTACTTTAAATTTTATTAAACTTGTGGAAATTTAATTGTGTTGGATTTTGTATTTAATCAAGTACAAAATAAAACAAATTTTGAATTTAAACAAGTTTATTGATTTTTAATGAGTCTAACAGTTTATTTATTGTGCAGATATGGCAGTTCGCGCTTTTGTCCCGAAGCATAATATGGTCCTTAATCCAGTTAATGATATCCCTGAGGCGCAGGGTTTTCGCGAAGTTTTGGACTTCCTAGCTGAGTCTAGGATTAGCTATGCTTTGTATCATAACATTCCAATTGTAATTTCGTATGTACGCCAGTTTTACGATCATTTACAGGTGGACTGTACTGTCACCCCGACAGTTATCAGAACCAGAATCGCTGGCCAGCCTCTAGTCTTCTCAGCAGACATGTTGCGCCAAGTTCTACAGTTGGGTTCTCAGGAACAGGAGGACGGGCCTATTGACTTCCCGTTAAGTATTAGGCAGACCGCGTTTCTAAGGATGGGCTATAGTTTGGACGTTACGAAGTCATCATATATGAAAAGTGGCCTGATAGGGCAGTGGAGATTTTTGGTGCATGTGTTCATGGTTTGTTTTGCGCCAAAGAAGGCTGGATTTGACTACATCGTGTCAAAGATCCAATCGGGGGTTATTGCACTGGTGTATAATCGGAAATTCAGCTTCTCTCAAATGTTTTTCTCGGAGTTCGTCCATCAGATTACAGCTCCAGACAGGGAAAGGTTTCTGCTATATCCAAGATTTTTCATGATGTTGATAAGGCACTTTTTGCCAAATTTGCCACAATCAGATGACTCTTTGAGCGTGAATGTTATGGATAAACGCATCTTCGCTGATTGTTCCTCACACCGAGGAAGATTGGCTGTTCCTGTTGCTCGTCCATTGTTCGGAGCTATAGTGGATAGGGATTTTCAAGCCCCGGAAGTTGCCAACTGGGCAGGGGTCGTTGAGTTTCCACAACAACAACAACAGCAACAACATCAACAACAGCCTCGTGCTCGGCCGCGTGACCCAAGACGCCGACAAAGACCAGCCGCGAGTCAAATCCAGGCTTCCAGGCCTTCTACGAGCGAACAGCCCCAAGCACAGGAAGCAGGGCCTTCAAGTGCCATTCCTGAATCTGAGCAGATTGCTCAAACCTTGGAAGAGATATGGGCATCTGGTCCACATGCCAATGAAGATGTGGCAGCAGCATTAGTGGATGAGCTGCTTAGTCCCCCAGTAGATACATATGATGTATTTAGAGATGTGGAGGAATACGAGCCAGAAGGGGCAGATGACGGGTTAACATCCTTGGAATCCGACTCAGAATCCGCGGAAGTTCCGGCAGCTGCAGTTCCAGATATTCAAATTGGAACTTATGGTTCGAGATTGATTATCAATGAGGGTAGTTCGAGGAGGCGCGTAAACAGGGAATTGGAAGAGTCTGATTTTGAAGAAGAAGAAGTTCCTCAACTAGTGACAAGGCAACGGGCCAAACGTCACAGGTTTATGCAAGGATCATCTTCAGCTCCTGATCCTCAACCAGAAATTCCACAACATCAAGAACCTCAAACCACCACTCCACCACCACCACCACCTCAAGATGAACCGTACATACCATCACCATTCATACCTTCTCCCATTCAGTCCATTCCATCCACCTCAACCGCCTATGCTGAAAATCAGCGGTTTATGCAACTCAAGGCTCGAGTGGATTTCCAACATGTTCAAATCCTGAGCCTAACACAGGCAATGGGTGAAATTCAGGCACATAATGCAAATCTAGATAAAGAAAATGCTGAATTGAAGAAGACAGTTGAAAAAATCCAAGACGAGAATGTTGAGCTAAAGACATTTGTCTGCGACCAGGCAGCCGAGTTAAGATCGATGCGCTCCCTCATTGAGCAGTTAATGAAAAATCTTCAGGCTCAGGGGGAGACATCCTGCAGGGATCAGGAAGTGCAGCATAGAGAGGATGATGACGAAGGCAATGATCCCGGTGCGAATAAAGAGTTTGAGTCTGTAGATTTTCCTGCAGCTCAAGTTACACAAGTTCAGGGGGAGCCTAGTCAAGGCGAAGGAGAAAGAGGTGAGGCTAGTTCATCTAAGCAGCCTACAGACTTTGAGATCAGCGAGATGATTGAAGCGCTCATGGATCTTGAAGATGATCCACTGGATGTAAGTTTTGATAACGAAGATGAAGAGCTGGAAGAAGGGGAGTTTGTGCCAGAGGAGATAGTCGACTGGCGGTCGGATGATGAAGTACTTGCTGATGAGGATGATGAAGCTGACGAGATAGTTGTGCAGCAGAATCCTATCACTGATACTTACATGATTGATGGAAATAAAATTGTCGATGCAGATATAGTTAATGTTGCATTAAATCCTCAGCCATCGACAGAAGAACCTGCAAGAGAGCTAACTAATGAAGAAAAACGAAAGCTATGGTTCAGGGCTGAAGAGAAGGAAGCAGCAATTAAAAAGACAATGAAAGTGCCAGGTACTGGGAAGCTGTCTGAGCGAATTTTAAGCTGGTTCTTTGACAGAGATCTGCAGCTATTTATAATAAAGAGAAAAGACGGGCTTCAGTACATGAGGCGAACTTTAAAAGCGTTCAACTCCCTGCCAAAAATCGAAATCACTGCGCTAGCTTGGAAAGATCTTATAAACATTGGCAATGATCCCTACGCAAGCGTAATCGAAAGAATCATAAGAAAGGAAGGGAGATCAAGGAAGTTCGAACGTTTGAATCCAAGGGTCGGGAGAAGAGTAGAGGATCCGTCACGTATTGATCCTCTAACTGGACGACCTTGGATGAGGATTCACTACAAGCCAGCTAGATGTCTTAGGAGGGTTCCTCTCAAGCCAATGCCACAAAATATTCTGAAGAATCTGAAGTGGTGGTATGCTGACACGGAAACTGGGGAAGCGGTTATGGAAGACTTAGAAGAAAAAGTTATTCTTAGAGTCTATGACCCGCTTCACCTGGTAAACCTATCTAAAGAAGATCTGCAGATTTTGTATAATTGTAAAATTTCCAGTGACGCACATATGGATACTGAGGCTGGTAAGTATGAGAATGTGGTCAAGGTATGCGTCGAGAAAGGTCTGTATGCTGGTAGTGTTTTGAATCAATAAATAAACCAAGTTCTTAAATCAAATGTGTGAATTATTAGAAGCTATCGTCAAGGGGAGTCTGTTGGTACATCCTGTGTGACGACAGCAGTCTAAGTGATCCTACATTGTGATTTTAGCAAGTGTGTGATATATATGTTTATATATGGTTGATATTTATTAGTGTTTGTATGTTTGAACTTGATGTAACGTATTACAAGAAGTTCAAACATAAAGTACAAAGATAAATTCAATCATAAGTTATAACGTAAGGTTCAACACTTAATTGTTTATGTAAAAGGCTAGATTCGAAGTATATATGGGTTGACATTCGAATCTGTGATAGATTCGAATGTAACCATAGATTCGAAAGAAGGCTAGATTCGAGACTGTCAATATGGACAGACTCGAATGGGCCTTGGGCCAGATTCGAGGTTGGCCCACAACAGACTCGAATCAGGGTCTATAATTAGGGATAGACTCGAATGATTAGGAGACTTTTTGCAGAATTCGTGAGGAATTAAGCAAGAGGCGATCTCGAGTTTATCAGCTAGGTGAGTGCCGTTTCGGAGAGAATTAGTACGTAGGATCGTTCGTGTGTCGTTCGTTCAACGTCTAATAGTCTCCGTGTTCCGTTGGTTGAGAGTTGTCCGTCTAACCGTCAACGAGGATTCCGCACTCGTTCACGGATCCGCGTCTAGATAGATCTTGCAGTGGTAGACCTTACAAATTGTATCATGTTTTTGCTCGTTTTTAATCAAATCATATCGTCTTATTGTATCGTCTTATTTGTTTTCTTTCTACAGTAATCTATATACAATTAACTGTTTACATATTACGTTCTTTCAACAATTATTTAAATCAAGATAATGGGGGCAAAAAGGTTACTTTAGCTTGAAACTATACAAGTATTAGAAACTTCGCAAATGGAAAACATTGCAATTTTCATGGGTAGGAGAAATTATAAAGGTGAACGCTTATTATGGAACAGAGCAAGTAAACGATTTATGGATTTACATTTGTAACTTACAATGATGATTAGGACTCACGAACATAAAACATTATGCAAATGCCATATAGACGTAAAGTAGATAACCACTCTAGATATTCCACCAAAAAACCATGTTTTCAATATATACAAAGTGGTAATCTGATTTTATTTTTAGTTTTGTACTGATTCATTTTTTTGGGATACCATGTTCGTATAGTCAGCAGAATGGGTTAATTTTACACAGCATCACGAACATTTATCATCTTCCTCTTCCGATCTGTATAGATTTTGGAATGCCATGTTATCAATGAAACTAATTGTTGAATAAACATAATATGTAATTAGTTAATTGTAGATAGATTACTGTAGAAAGAAAACAAATAAGAAAATACAATAAGACGATACAGTTTGTTTAAAAACGAGCAAAAACATGATACAATTTTTTTATATTTTTTTAATGTTAATTTGTTTTAGTTTGAAGAACTTATTTAGTAAAGTTTACAAAAATAAATTATATAAAATTATTAAAAGTGATATGATATTTTAATTTAAGTTGGATAAATATGATATTTTGAAGTTTAGTAGTTGAAAGAAGAAATGGGTAAGAGTATAATGGTCATTAATTAATAAGAAATATTAATTATGAGCTTTAAATGTTTTAAAAATAATTAAATTAATGAATTTGGGTATATATGATATTAGTGATGTTTAAGAGGGATATATGTGATATTAATAATTAAAATTGGGTAAATATGATATCATGATGTTTAGGAGGGATATATATGATATTAAAATTTTAGGTTGGGTATATATGATATTAAAATTTTAGGTTGGGTATATATGATATTATGAAGTTTTGGATGGGTATATATGAAATTCTCCCTTAAAATTAAGGGGTTGAATTTTGGCTGGAAAAAATATAAGAGGATATTTTCTCTTTCCTGCATAAGTTACAAAAGTTACAACCTAATTGTATCATATTAATTATTTTATTTAATTTTGTTTATTTAATTTAATTAATTATAATATATCATTAATTAGATATAATATTTTAAAGTACTATTTTTCATATGTTTCATATTACGAAACAAACAATCTTAAGATTACCTATTAATTTCAGATTTCAGATCTTATGATCATCTCTTAATTTTAGATGTGTTTTCAGACTTCAGACATTTAACCTCAAATACTACCTTAGATGCTTCATCTTCTGAATTTACCTCTGAATTTTAAGATGAAAATAGTTGTCTGAATTATTAAAAGAGTAAATTGCTCCGTTGATCCTTTAAGTTGACCTATTATGACTGGTCCAGTCCTTCAACTTTTGAAATTACTCCGACAATCATTTAAATAAAAATTTTGAACACCAATGGTCCTTTATTCAAATGAATGTTTGGAAAAATGCGAGAACATTTAACAATTTTTGTATAAACAAAGGCCCATTTGTGTTTAGAATTCCTATTTAAAGGATTAGCAGAGTAATTTCAAAAGTTAAAGGACTGAACCAGTCATAATGGGTAAACTTAAAGGATCAACTGTGTAATTTACTCTTATTAAAATTAAGAGCGGATGTTAAGACCTCATCTTAATTTCAGACATGGTTTTCAAACTTGTGACATTTAATCTTTATTTTAAAAAAAACCCCGAGTCTTTTGGGTTCTTACAGTTTTTGGGCCGTATTTGAATTTTTCATTTTTGGGCTTCAAAGATGGTTTTGGTGTTTGCTTGTGGTTATGGTTTATGTGAAGACTTGATTGTTTTTATGAAGTATATAAATTCCCAACATGAATAGATAAAGTATCTTTACATGTTGCCTTTGTTCAACTTCTTGGCATTTTACAGTTTACTTCATGATTAGGTAACTAACTTTAAGGACTTGTCTTCCAATTGGATTTCCTTTTATTTCTTTTATTTTATATTTTAAACCAACTCTAGTCCAAAATCATGAAGGTTAGATTAATGGTGAGCATTCAATGGTCTAAATCAGGTCTTGACCGGACCTGATCGGTTCCATTCTGTTCAGTTCTCGGTCTATGATTTTTAGTATAATTGTTCCAGTACATTTTTGTACATTTTTATTGTAAAAGTCAGAAAAATAAGACCAGACCGAACTGTACCAGTACACTTCGGTCTGATTGTTGGTTTTAAATTTTTAGTTTTTGATCTAGTCTTGGAACGCTATACATCCCTAGGTTGGATGCCCATTCACAGGTGACCAAAAAGACAAGATGTGGTATCCGTACTCGACGCATATCAATTCAATATTCATAAAAATAATATAATTAATATTTATATAAAAGTATAATTATTTATGAAATCGAGTTATATATAATCATTATAAGATTTTAAAGACAATCTACACTATCATTTATATACATCCTACGTTATCATATATGCCTAAAAAAAATAAGATATAAAATCACAATGGATATAAATGATTTTACACTATCACACATCCCCTTACTCACATGATTTTGTTAGTGACATGAGACTCAATGGTTAAAGTTAATATTCTCTCACATTAAGAAGGATGATGTGTGATTAGTAACTGAGAGGAGTGTACGTATAAAATTGTCCGTTTTAAGTATAATAATTATTTATGAAATCCAGTTATATCTACCTAACCTGGTCTTTAGTAAGTGGGTGTTTGGTTTTGCTTTTTAATGAAGATTATTAGCTTATTGCGTTACACCGACGTAAATAAGCTGAAAAGAGCGTTTGGATTGGACATGCTAATAATCAATTATTTGCGTTATCTCATTTTCTTACTACTATTTTCCTACAGCAACAATTACCAGCTGCAAGATTACTGCACTTGCTTTAATTTGTGAAATTACAAGCATGCCCTTGCATGCATGAGAGACTTTTCACCGGCATGCCCTTGCATGCGTTACTCCCACGTACTGCAACTTTTTGTTTTTTTTGTTCTTTTGCTTTTTTTTTTTTTTGTTTTTAATTTATTTTTTATATATAATATATTAATGTAAAAGTGAAAAACATTTGATTGTACTTTTGGGAATATTTAGAAGGAAATATAATGCCCAACTTTCATAGAAATCTCATTGTAAAGGTCTCAGCTAGTAATACAAAATATCAACCAAACTAAAACAGATTCAAATTAAGTTAACAATTTATAATTTAAAAAATTATTTTTTTATGAAAAACATATTAACATATTTATAGATAAATAATTATAAATAAAAAATATCATATTATAAGCTAAAATACATACTATTAAATTAAGGAATTTCATAATTATATACAAATGTCCTTTTTGGTAATTTTACAAGTTTAAAACGCAAATCCAAACACTTAAAAACTGATTATTTGATAATTGTGATAGCTAACAGCACAAGCTAATCCAAACACTAAACTTTCAGCAGCACTTTTTCTTACGACAATAATCTGATTATTAGTTATCAAAACGCTGCATCACTTTTCCAAACGCAAAACCAAACACCCTCTAAATTGGTTTCTAATAGAGATGTTCGACATGCTTTCTTTATTTTCAATTGTTTTGTAACACACATATCTTTTTGCCATTGATTAAATCATCTTCTAATTTTGAGAACGTTTCGTTTAAACTATAAAAATCATTCCATCACTTGTACAAACACAAATTTTTATGAATACTCCATTGCATCTATGGAAGAATATACAATAAAATTAACTAAAATTGTGCATGAAATTGGAATTGTTATGAACGACGTAGAGGGTAGTGATTTGTACACAACAAAGTTTTGACATATACAATAATATCATATAAAATTACTATCTTACTTACTAACACATTTATCATAATTACATTTTATCTTCTAAAAGTTTTATATGAAATTAATGATAATTTTTTGTGACATGCCTTCAAATTAAAGTCATATACTTGACATTTTATAAGCAATTGATTGGTTAATGGAAGTAAATTAGGAAAACCAGTTTCTTGTGAAAGGGTAGATCGGTAATACCACACGTTTCTTCTTCACAAAACTTCTCTTCAAAGCTATTCCCAGTTTTCCTATAAAAACAGAAACCCCCAATTTCTCACAGCACTCACTTCCATTTCTAAACCACCTCCAATTTCGCGCCCAAAATAATCTTCATTCCATTCTTCCAATTTCCTCTGTTTCACACAGTTTTTGGATATGGTGTCGAGCGTAGATCGATCGGAGATAGCTTTCTTCGACCTAGAAACAACTGTCCCGACTCGACCTGGACAGGGGTTTGCCATCTTAGAATTTGGGTCGATTCTGGTTTGCCCTAGGAAGCTTGTTGAGCTCCAAAGCTACGAGACGTTGGTAAGACCACATGACCTCTCTCTCATATCCACATTGTCCGTTCGTGCCAACGGCATCACCGCCGATGCCGTTGTTTCTGCTCCTACCTTCTCTGACATTGCGGATAAGGTTTACGATATATTACATGGTAATTTTTAGCTTCCCTTTCTTGTATGATAGCAATACTTTGTGTAAGTGTTTTAGTAATCGAATTGAATTGTTGTTTTGTAGGGAGGATATGGGCTGGTCACAATATAATTAGGTTTGATTGCGTGAGGTTAAGGGAGGCATTTGCGCAGATTAATAGGCCACCACCGGAGCCCAAAGGAACTATTGATTCCTTGGCTTTGTTGACACAGAGGTTTGGGAGGAGAGCTGGTGACATGAAGGTATAATTCTTCTCCTTTTACACTCTTATTAACCCTTTCATTTTTGGTTTTTAGTTTTCATGAAGCTGTGGAGTTATGAATCTTAATTTGTCATTTTAATCCTGTTTTAGAGCATGATCTTACATGCATGTCAAATTTGGATATAAATTATAAAGTTTAGTTCTTTGGGTATGTGTGAAATAAAATGGTGAGATACTTCATGCTAGTCATAAAAGAGAAGAAGAATATTATCAAATTTGAAGCATTTAAAACAACTTAATAATATAATATTATTAACTTTCATTTATAAATTTATTAACGTGTAGTTTTTGGATTTATTAATAGTGAGATATTTGTCAAAAAAAGGTTGGAAGATACCATATCACGAGAAACTGGACACTTTTCGTGAAAAAAAGGAAAGAATTTAATTTGGTGGATTTGGTGAAAAATAATTGAAGTGAGAAAGGTATGAGATTTTGTAAAATCTCATGATAATGAAATGAATATCACAATCTTATTTGCTAATCTACCTATACTATTAAAAGAGTAACTATACTCATTTCTGATGAAGCCACGTGTCGTCGCCATGAATCGACACGTGGCATTTATAGATTTCAAAAATAATAAAGAAATTTAAATCATATCTATCCAAATCTAATATAATCCACTTTTAAATTCAAATCTATCTCTATCTATACTATTAAAAGAGTAACTATACTCATTTCTGATGAAGCCACGTGTCGTCGCCATGAATCGACACATGACATTTATAGATTTCAAAAATAATAAAGAAATTTAAATCATATCTATCCAAATCTAATATAATCCACTTTTAAATTCAAATCAAATCAAATCAAATCAAACAAAATCTGATACTCTACTAACTAACTAATTAAATCTATCCAAATCTAATATAATCCACTTTTAAATTCAATTCAAATCAAATCAAAAAATTTAATAATCTACTAACTTATTAATTATAAGATATTATAATAAAAGTTTAAAAAAATATATATAAGAAAATAATTACTCTTCATATATATTTAGAGATATACAAAATTAATAGGTCATAATAAATAATAATATAATCTTATATACTTTTGTTTAAAAAATAATATTTATATCTTTATCTTTTTATTTATTATATATTATATATATTAAAAATATCCGCGTAATACGCGGGTAATAAACTAGTTGATATTAAAGGTAGATTCTAGTACTTTATGAGAAAACATTGATAGACACGTTGGCTCACTAACAAATTAAAAACTGGTTATAACTTATAACGCAATTCATATCTGTTTTACATTTAAAAAATATGCGTCTAAATCGAAATTTTAGGTGAAACTATTTTCTTGGCAAAAGGAAGTATCTTGTTCTTGAACCTTGATAAAAATGATATAAACCTCCATGTTCTCTTTTATGATATTAAATGTACCAAGGTCATAAACCTAGCTATGATGACTTTGGTTTGTGCTGTCTGGCTGATTGGTAGTCTGACTGTCTGACCTCACCTCTAAAAAAGTATTCACTTAAACAATAGAGACCCCATGGAGTTAGCTCCCATCAACGCTTATCTGATGATGTACTTTACATGGTATATTTGTATTTTTTGTTGCATGTAAAGCTCTGATTTCAATGGAAATTTTGGAATTGTTGCATGTAAAGCTCTGATTTCAATGGAAATTTTGGAATTGGTGCATGGGTCATGTCTTATTGTAGATGGATGTTATGACATTGGTCACAGTTATTCTTTTAATGTTGTAGCTTCATGATGATGAATTTTATTCTGGTAATTTATTTATGTTATTTGTTATTTTCTCTTCTGGACTTTTTGGTTGCATTACCAATTTCAGCCATATTCCTATTGTAAAGGAGTGTATGACACTCTGAAGTGCCACCTTTTTATGCAAGCCGAAGAGGCCATTCCCATTGCTTATTTTTTCTTCCATAGTTTTTATTCACCAGCTCCCAAGTCCCAAAATATAAAAAGTATCATTGATATCCATCTTTAACATAAATAGTATATGATCACGTGAGTGACTCAATGTGATGGGTCTTCTTGGGACTGTCCGTCCAATATGATTTCTGCAGCAATTAAGGACATAATGGATTATCATTTTTGTTATTTGGGCAATAAAATATTGGCGGCTAGGTCAATATCTTTGATAGCATTCATGCAGTTTTTGCCCATGATATCAGCATTTAATCACCTGCAGCTCCTTCCTTGGCTTCTGGAAGATGTCAAGCTTGCTATTATAATATTTCATGGCTAAAAGCAATCTTATTGAATTAGGTTTTCTACCATTGATATCCTAATCATAGTTCCACTATTTATTCAGATGGCCAGTCTAGCAGCTTATTTTGGGCTTGGAAAGCAATCCCATCGGTAAGTACTCATTTCTGCCTACACACTGCCTACCTTAAATACAAATTTAATAGATTTTTATAAATGTCATCTTTGTATGTCATTTTCTGTTGCGTTCCTGTCTGCACGTTCTGTTCCACTTGAGATATTGATGTTTTTTTGGGTGGTGCTGGGAGTTTAATGATTTTATCGTTTAACACCGGTGGTTCAACTTGTCAAATGTGGAAATTAATAAATTAAAAGTAGTTGTGAGTCTATATTTGAGTTTCTAGGCTTCATTCACTATATATGAATATATCTACCTTTGTTTGTTCTTATTCATTTAATTATCTTCTATATTCAAGATAGATCACAATTGCATCTCAAAATATGTGCCTTGATTGGTATTCATTATGGTAGCAATGCCATTTGCATCTGACTTTCTTTTCAACCACTATTTCAGGAGTTTAGACGATGTTCGGATGAATCTTGAAGTCCTCAAGTATTGTGCAACAGTTCTTTTCTTGGTAATTCTCGCTTCTTCAGCTAGCAAACTGCATCCCTTTCCATCTCTTTTGAACAATGTTCACTCATGATATCTGCACAGACTTAATCTACTATACAATATCAAAAAAAAAAAAAAAAACTCTTATGCTTCTCCTTTTTCAATATACTTTGATAACTTATTATTGAATGGAAGACGAGCTATTCTGTAAAACTATCTACCCCTTGTGTAGGAATCAAGCCTTCCAGAGATATTTACAGAAAATAGTTGGGTTTCTCCAAATGCTACCACGAGAAATCGTGCAAAAGCTACCCTAGAGGGAACCGGTCTGAGTACCAGTCCACGCTCATCTAGTAGAAATATTGATAATCAGATTTCTCCACAAAATCACAGAGCCGAGGAAGCAAATCATCCGATATTTTCACTAGTGGCTTCAGGTGTTGGAGAAGAAATTCCCAGTCCAGTTGAACCTCGTAGTCCTCAAGCTGATCCATTTGACATGGGTCCACTTGTAGATAAAATGGAAAAGGAAGCCCTTCAATCAGATGAAGCCATGGAGGAAGAATCATCTACGGCCACTCTATCGAATGCCATCAGTGAAAGAACCGAATTTCTTGAGCCAGATGAAGTGTCTGTGCCCTCCGTCAGGGTAGCTGCTGTCCCCTTTTTCCGTGGACCTCAAAAGATGCAAATACTTCACAGAGACACCCCATTGCAGATCCATAGTAATGCCCTGAGAATACGTTTCGGACTAAGCACAAGATTTGTTAATCATGCTGGAAGGCCACGGTTAAGTTTCGTGGTCGATGCATCTCCTAATCTATGCGGCATTCTGGATGCATGTGATAACATTGCTAAGAGGTTTGTCGATTCTGATAGCAACTCAGAGTGGAGACCAGTTGTGAGCAGAAAGCCTGGGTTTTACAACTCACCCACCATCAGATTGCAGTAAGTTTCTTCCTTTCAGTTTCACATAGGCTCGTACGCAAATTACTATGATATGTGTTGTCTCATAGTATAATGCCCTCCCCCCAGCCACACTCAACCCCACAAAATGGATTGATTTAGGATCCATTGTGTGACACGTTTATGTGAGGATATCGTTCATAACATAAGAGCGCTTATGATCAACGTGCAAGTAAAATTAAGAAACTTGCTTTGAAATCACTTTACTAAAAATGAATTGTATATTATTATCTTAATAGCATTGCTTTTCTAATCATGTTTAATACTTTTATTAATTTATAACTAAAAAAGAGATGGACAAAAAAAGTGGTAGTTGGTCAACCCAACGTGACCGAACAAATTTAAAAAAAAAATATACATCTTCTTCATCAGAACCCGTTTTGGGTAGTTACCTAACCTGATCAACCTGTCTATTTTGTACATCTAGTTAAACATATTGATAGTTAAAGACGTGACATTATGTACAGATTACCGACTGTAGCAGAAGGGGATGGTGCTAGATGGACTACAGAGATATACCAGAAAGAATCAGCATCACCTTCGTGCTCATCATCATCATCGATACAACAGGTTGTATTCAGTAGGTATGACGTGGCAGAACTTGAAGCTTTGTTTTGTCCAGGTTCCTTGGTAGATGCTTACTTCTCTTTAGATCCATATGACTATCAACAGAATGCTGGAATTCGATTAGTAGCCAAGAAACTGATTGTGGATTCTAACTAAAAGGTTTTGTGGTATACCTCACACTCACTGTTTGTTGACTTCTAGATTACAATCTCAGTTTGATGCTTGTAAAGATGGCAAGTGATTTGTTTCATTATTTGATGTATTGAAGATAACAAGTAGTTCTAGATTTTCAAATTGATTGATGCAAAATGTTAATATTTGTTTGGTCATATTATCATATAAAACATGACCAAAACAACTTAGGCATTGTTTGATTTAATATCTAATATCTTAATTATCTCTAATCTTTAATTTGGCCAATAGAAATTTAACATCATCTATTTATTGAACAGATGTAATAAGACATTAGACGTCTAATCACTTAAAATACAAACGAGCCCTTAGACAATTGTTGGATAAGGGCTAGTACATGTTTTGGTATGAGATGAACGAGGCATGAAATCAAGTATGAAATTTAACTAGATGAATCAAGTATGAAATGTAAGTGCATCTCATAAAATACTTATATTCTCACCAGAAGCTAGTAACCCGATCTCTCAGGCTCTACCGACCACTCCTCGAGCCCAGCTAACCCCTACGAGTAGAGGTGTACAAAAAAATTATTTGAAATCAAAGCGAAGCCGGTTTTGATGTGACCCGGTTTTTGAACTGGATTGAATTTTATATGGGGAACTGTTTTTTTACCGGATTAAAAACCTGTTTTTAACCGGAAAAAAACCCGAAAATCAAGTTGTTAGAAATATAGTCGTTAGGGACTTTTTTAGCCGTTTGTGACCGTCTTTTTGTAGAAAAATTACAATTTTGACACCCCAAACTTGTATAAATGGATAGGAAATGTATTTAGTTGATCACGTTTCATTCCAAACATTTTCGGTTGATAATTTCAGTATTCTTGAACTCTTACAATCTCGAAAATTCCAAACCTTTTCTTTCTTTCTTCTTACATGGCTACTAGTAATACTCAAGACGGGACAATCTTTCGTTAGGGGAAACCTCGAAGTCGTGAGAGTGCTCGAGGACAAATGAAACAAAGAAATCTGGGAGAATTACGATTTGTGTAAAATGTCAAATGGCTCGGAAAAAATTGATGCAAACTTCGTAAAAAGTTTTTTGCACCCGAAGAAAACACGACCTTGAGAAATTATATTACGAAAGCATGCAAGGTAGTAAAACACTTTGCATGTGATCCGATCCGACTCAAGCAAACATTACCCTGCAATGGTGCGTTTTCATTTACGACGAAGACAAATTACGGGAAACGTTTACAAAGTTCGTGAGTTTAAAAGCTTTGTCATTCGACCACTTTGACAATGAAGATTTGACGGATACAATTCAACAATTGATACAACCAAATCATACTTAAGTAAGTTGTACTACCCTTCGTAAAGATGCTTTTAAAAACGTGACGTGTTGTGAGGGAAAAATGATTTTGAGTTTTGAAGAAAATAATTAGTGTTACCAACTTTGTGACGTTTGAAGTTTCCCTCACAACATCGGATGTTCTTTTTAGTCGTTACGACACATTGGTTGGATGCCCAAAATTGACCACGATGAATAAAACAATCGCCTTTGAATTATTCATCGATGCACATACCGGTGCAAATTTATTAGCATTTTGAAAATGGTGATTTGTCATTATAAATTAGAAAGCAAAGTTTTTTTATATGTTTTGATAATGCGTTGAATAATACAAACACGGTTTCGAGATTAAAATTATTATTATCACTTATTTTAGACAACATATTTCCATACTCGTGTTGCACACATTACAAATTTATCTGTGCAAGCCAGGTTGGAAGTCACTGAACCGATTAGATTACAATTTAAGTGATGATAAACTCGGTTCCTTTGTTACAACAACGAAAGACAAAATACTTATAAACGTTATTGTAAGTTGATTAATAAAAACACATTGGGTGCTTATTTAGATTGTCCAACTCGTTGGAACTTGACATGGATGATGATGTATTCCGTGTTAAGGCAAAGGAAAACGTTGCAATCGTTTCACAATCGCATATACGAGAAGGTCATGTCCCAAACATTTATGCAAAATCTGAGTGAAAAATTATTGCAAAAATAACTGATTTGCTAAAGGTGAGACACAAAAACTTTTTATCCGGTTAACCATCCAACATGTAATTTCCGTTCGGTTAACCATCCATGAACACCAAGTAGGGTAGCGACAACTACAGGTTTCCGAAGTGGCTAAGGTAAGAATTTCGTTAATTGAGTGTTAACTTTGATTTGCTAAATAAGGCTTAACAACTTTGTTTGTTGTTGTGCTGAAGCAACACAATGAAGGTTGTTGAGATTGAAAGTTTAACAGCTTAACGATCGTCAGCATGCACTGTCGTTGGCGGTCTTATCCACTTGGAATTCTCATGCGCACACACACATATAATATAATCTAAATATATCTTGAGAAGTGTGAGAAGCACTATGATTCACTAATTTTGTATATTGATTCACCAATTTTATACATTGATTCACTTATTTTTGAATTTGTGATTCATTATTTATAAATTCAAAAACTAATGAATCAATGTAAAAGAATCATAAGTTGGTGATTTATTTAATCCAAAATGTATGATTCGTTATTTATATATTAAAAAATGATGAATCAGTATGTAAAAAATGAATCGTTTCTAACACTTCTCAAGATATATTTAACTTCTTATTTGATCTTAAGTCTACAGTATACACACATATAATATGGTTTGTATGCGTACCTAAAAAATGCAGAATACTATGAGTACCTGTGAACACACGGGTTTCGAAGGTGAACATAATCTAAAAAAAGTTTATTTTAAAAAAAATTCTTAGTCAATTAGATACAAATAATATAAGGCAATTTGTAGAAAATTACATACATTCACACTTTTTAGCATCTTAAAAGTCATGTGAACATGCTTAGTGTGAACATATGTTCACAACGGTGCAGTTTATATGAACATGCATGTTTCACATGATTCTAGTGTATGTTTACGTGTGATTTGTTACAAGTAGTCTTGTATTATTAATTTAAACATGATTATGTAAAACAATTTTAAAAAAATGGTTTTAAGCGAGATACATTTGATACTACACAAAACTAATAGTTCTCACTTAAACACAAATCTATAAGTGTGTGTGTGTGAGAGAGAGAATTGTGATGGGTTAACAAGGAATAGGATGATATAACATGTACAAGGCCACAAGGGTGGTGTGGTTAGGTAAAAAAGCTACATTTAGCAAACTCCTTTTACATTAGCTAAACATCTTATTTGATTGTTTAAGTTTTCAAACAAAAATCATTTAAGTTCTTCATAAACACGATGGCAAACACCAACTTTAACACCAGACAAAAGCAGTGAAATTTGCTTAAGTGCCAAATCCCATGTGGCCATGTGACCAAATCCCTGAACAAAAAATGGAAATATATGAAGACATGCCATAGGCCAAGAAATTGCTAGCTCATTGCTACTGCATCCCTCGTTGCTAAAATTCCTCAAATCGAAAAATTGGATCAAGATGCTTGATGGTCTGGTCCCCTCCTTGCTCGCCGAAGCTACCATGGCCTAGCAGCCTGATTCACCCAAGCCCAATTGCATCTCATACATGAACCATTTGCGGCTTACTTATCATCACGAGATGAGCCTACCTTCTGATTATCAGCACGATGTGATTCTTGTTTGTTGGAAGCCTGTTTATTCAGGCGGTCTTCACCCACAGTGTTGCTTGCATGCTGCATTCTGTCATCTTCTTTTTGCTCTGAAACCTTTTTGTTCCGTTGGTTTTTGGATTCTATCACAATTTCCTTAACGGTTTTCTCCAGGCTATCCAGTCTCTCTTTCACCTCCAATAATTGAGGATTAGACTTTAGTGCTTCACCTTCGGCTGCCTGCATCTTCTTGGCTTCTTCTATTTGTCTCCTTTCCAACTCCTGCAACAGACACTTTTTTGATTAGTAAGAAGGCAGAAGAATTAACAATAGATTGAAACAAACGAGAGGAGTCCAATTACAGCATCCATTTTCTTCATTTCATGACGAGCATACTGAGCAACCAAATAGACGGCTGACACAAGAAAAATAAGCCATTAGACAGGAGGTTAAATAGAAATGGCAATGCAGAGATGATTTTGAACTTAATGAGCTAATATACATACCGAGTGAAGGCAAACAAACAAAGAAGAGCTGAACCAGATGAAAATCAAGCCTGAGCATCAAAGAGACAGACATTAACAAGTATGCATTTAGGTCACCACATTAAGTGCAGAAAAAGTTAGTGTTCATATATGCAAGTTGTACAATCAAATCTTTGACAAAACACCCAAAACCGTTTCCTGTAACAATTTGGTCAAAAAGAAAGAAACAAACAAAGATGATACCCGAATTTCTTCTGTTTAGGGGGAGTAGTGAAGAGGATCTTGGCAGCTGTCATGAAATCAAGCTTGTCCAGTTCTCGATACGAATCATGGTGAGTTAAAGACCCATCAGCCTTTTCTCCATTCTTGTTCGGTTCAACAGCTGGTTTGTTGTTCGTGGATAAGCATTTTCTGCCTACAAGTCTGAATCTTTCAGATGTTCCAAGCCTTACTATCTTACCAATCTTTCCCAGCATCATTTTTCAACACAATTGTGAAAGAAGCAGCAGAAGAGAGATTGAACTACAAGATTCATGAACTCCCTCCATGTATTTAAATGTTTTGCGCTTTAGTGCAATGATGCCACCAACATCATATCACTTCCTTAGTTTGTTGCTTGAGCTCTAGCCAAAATAGTCTGCTTCTCCTGAATAAGCTCATAAATGACAGCGTTTACTACGGTTTCTTAGGAACAAGAAATGGCGGAAATTAGTGAGTCACAACTGTGTAAATTGTGATCGATTTCTCAACACAATCTTTTACAGTACCATATATTAAATTACCATTGAAAGATAGTGCTACATGAACTGGTGCAATTACTTGTTTTCAGATCAAATCTGACCATATAAAAGCCAAACTAGAAGGTCAAATGCAGCCATTTCATAGAATTACATTCTGCATAAAAAACCCTAGACAGGATACATATACATTCTGCATAAAGAATCCTAACTTATCAGCAATACATATGGCATCAAGGCTTCCACTTTTGATTTGAATATTTTCGTTGTTTATTAGACACATATACGCTAATACAGCAACAAAAATGGCATTTTTTCTGTAAAATAATCACAACCATCTAAACACTTGATAACAGTTACGATCATAAAAAAATAAAATCAGAAAACACATAAATAAAAACAAAATCAATTGCCATTCTTGCACAAAGATTAAAAAAAAAAGCCGTTTCATGCATCGATTGGAAGAACATAAATCGTTTGTTCATACCGATTTCACAGTGTTGAGTAGAGCTCGATTAGGGCTGAAAAGAACAGCCACGACACACTGTTGGTGGGTTAGCAGCCGTGGGCTCCATTTCAAAGTCTTCATAGGGCTCGTGGATTTCACATTATTGACTAGGGCTCGTGGTCAAAATTAAAAGGTTATCAATGTAAAAACGTTTTTTTTTTACCGACTAATACATCAAAATCATTTTAACACGATTTTGATACGATAAAAAAGTTTGAACTTATTATAAAACATGCAACATTTAATTTATCTATTTAACTGGTGAACTATTGATTTACTACATATCACTAAAAAATCTAGATAGACACGTTTTTACAGTACACGTAAAAAATTCTTCAGTTTACCACATTCAAAATCGTTAATAAAATAAGGGTTAACTACAGAATTATGCAACAACGTTTTCTATTTTTTTCAATTTATGCAACGATATAAGTTTTTACACAATTTATGCAACCATGTTTGAAATTTTTTCCAGTTTATGCAACCACGTTTGCATATGTTATCAATCTATGCAATAAAGTGTTGATAAAAAAACGTTTTATACAACCGTATTTATTTTGTGATGACATCTGATTAATTTTGATCACCATTTATCACCCCTTCATTATCGAAAACATCAAAAGCTTAAAAAAGTTTTTATCGTTCGTTTTCAAACACATCCATGAACCTTGTTTCAATTTTAAAAATCAACTATCTCTTTACTTGAAAATTACAGAAAATATCATCGGTTTTGTTTTTTGGTTAACCAAATCATATATTGTTAAAACGAGTTGTTCGATTAACCTTAATATCTGAATGGTGCATCAATTTTTTAATTTTGAAATATTTTGTACAAAAAGGTTGTTTAATGGAATTAGTTGGATGATTCTTAAGTCGAAATAAGTTTTATGGATGCATGTTAAAATGATGTAGAATTATTTAAAGCTTTTTGATGTCCTAAATAACGAAAGGTAGTGAATAATAAAGCATATTAGATGATGAACGATGATATAAAAGTTTCAAACTGTTGATGAGGTGATGAAGGGGATGATGCCATTTATTTTTTTCAAAATTTTTAATTATGATTTGAGATTTTTTAAATTAACTAATTAGTTACTTATTAAATGAAAATGATTATACTATTTATTTATTGGTTATACTATTTATTTATTGTATTACATACTTTTCATATATATTAATAATAATAATAATAATAATAATAATAATAATAATAATAATAATAATAAATAATCTTATAATTTTTTTCGATTTAATTTAATGAATAAAATGACATTAAGAAATGATGCAAAGTTAATAATATATATACATCACGAATTTAGATTTTAAATGAAATGTTGCCTAATTAGTAACAAATATCAATAAGGTTGCATAAATAGATTGATGAAATTTTCATACGTGGTTGCATAGATTGATGAAATTTTCATACGTGGTTGCATAAATGTTGTCAAAATCTATTTCGTTGCATAAATTGATAAAAAGAAAAAACTTAGTTGCATAAATATGTGGTTAACCCATAAAATAAAGGTCACATTGCTAAACTATCTATGGTTCCATTATAGTCACTTTATAGCAAGTTTTGTTATAATCTTTGTTTATTTCAACAGGATTGTAGCCGGCCGGATTGAAATTTGTCATTTTATCCCTGTTTAAAAAATCAAAGTGTTAAATAGAAATCGCCGTCAAGTAATCGGTGATAATTATGAGGATTCAAAATAATAGTTTAATACAAACCAAATAGACTCGTGTTGTAAAATTTTACCATTTATGCCAGTTAAACAAAGCTTCAATCCTTAGTGATTGTTAACCGTTTATAGTTAACGAGAATCAAATTCGTACAATGAAAAATAGTTATTTATATTAAACGATCAATCTTGAACCCTAACATTTATCTTTAATTATCTGACAATAGTCTTCATTAAAGTCTTGATAGTTATTGGTAAAAACTTTATAACAAATGACTAAGAAAATTTGAAATAAATCAATAGAAATAAAACAGTGTAATAAAATTTGATTATTTTTTCACTTAACTCATACTTTATTAACAAAGATGGTGATGTGAATTTTATGTATACATAATTATGTCACGTAAGCTTTTAAATGACATACAACAAAATTAATAAATTATCAAATAAATAAATATGTTAAACGTTGCATCTTTTGGCAACTAATTCAAACATCATTGTGTAAATCGTGTGAACAATGATTTCATTGGGAAAAGAAGAAGAGCATCATTGTATTTTGTGATAACAAGTTCAAACGTCGTTGTATAAATCATGTTAAAAGTCATTTCGTTGCATAAATTGATAAAATATGAAAACGTCATTACATATATATAAGGTTAACCCAAATTTAAAAACCAAATCACAGACAAAGGTTTTCATATTAATTCGTAATAAATAAATTTTTATTTATAAAAACCAGTAAAACATATTATTTTTTATTAACATTATAAACATTATATTTGATTCATATTTACATGTTATGTTTATATTAATATATCATTTTTAAAGTATGGTTTCAAAAATAGTTGTTTTTTATTTGTTTTTAATATACATTTTATTAAACACACATGTTACCAAACGTTCATAAACGAATATATGTTCATATTCATTCATTTATCATAAAAAAAAATAAAAAAAATTACACATGTTCGTTCGTTTAACAAAAGATTTCTCATCAAATTTCATGAGCGGTTTACAAAACATTCAGTTCATTTACATCTTTGAATGACATAGAGTAGTTTTCATTTATTTTTAAAAAAAAAAAACATAAAAACCATGTTTTTCATGAAACTAAAAATCGAAAACACCTTGCATTGCTTATTATCTATTTGTTTGCTCAAAATCATATCCTCTTGAACGCTTCCAATCATCGCAATTTTTATGTGCATCATGGTTTAATCTTGGGATAGACTCATACCACATGAATGTATTAATACATTCCCCCAAGGAAACTCGTAATCTTCATTGTTTCCCAATGAATGATTTCGTATTCTGATTTGTGAACTATACTCCTCGTTAGTTTACCTAACTGATATTCCTTTTATTGACCACCGATACTTATTAGTCTCATTGTCACGATGTGGAAGACAACTCTGTGACTCAGGGGAAATGTATTATACGTTCGTTTCTCACATCGTCGATAAATGGAAAAGATGCTAAATTTATATATGCATGTCTCAAGAAAATAGAGCTAAATGTACTAAATCAGACAATATCTAGTGAGAAGAGGAGTGGTTAAAACATTTTAAAATTCTTAAGTGATTTAAATGTGCTATCTCATGAAATTTTCTAAAAAGAGCTTTTAATTACTCTCTCCGTCCCAAAATAATTGTCCACATTTGACTTTTGAAGTCATTCTTTTTCAACTTTGACCTTATTAGTTTGTGTTGTATAATATTTCTGTGGACTCTAGACAGAACAGCAAAAGTCTGGTGAGAATAGAAAAAAGGAATCAATTATACTGAATTAACAATAACAAATGAGAACTTCCATCATGAAAATTATACCCAATAAAAATTCCTTTAAAACCAAATCCTTTTATATATTTTGCATCACATATTATATAACAAAAAGAAAAATATGGACAATTATTTTGGGACGGATGGAGTATTATATTCTAATTACAATTTATCCCATGGATTTTATAATTATATTGTCTTTACTTGTACTCCCTGTGTAATATAAAGGGATTATAATACTGAATTTTGTGGCTAATTTCCTTTGAAGTGATTATGATTACAGTGATCAAACACTAATCAAGTTTCCAAAAACAGTAAACGGAGAGGTGTGTGCGCTTTTCAAGAACGTTAGGGTTTCACAAAAACTGATGAATTAACAAAATGATTCAGGATTAATTAGGATGATCAAATATTATGAACATATTAATGTGATACCTAACAATCTAACATGTGTATGTTTCACAAGTCTTGAGGACTAAAAGGTCTTAGCTCTGGTTTCATGTTTGTTTCAGTTTGTGTAAGTAGCTTCTGTTCTTTTACTCGGAATCAGAATCTGTAAAAGGCATCTGGAAAGCATTCGGTGGTTGCATGTCGGTAATGGAAGGAGGTAGATCCTGATTTGCTTGGCTCTTTGGGCGTCGCCTTCTCATTTTTGGCCGGCCATCACCCTGTAAAAAAAACAAAGAATAGTTTCAAAAATAAGCAACATGATGTTTTGGTACTTGGTGGCATGCCATGTGATTTCCAAGAATTCTAGAAGGGAAAAAAAAAAAAAAAAAAAAAGACAGCTACAATAGAGATTGACTAGTACTGTTGTTTACCTCGGGTTTTGGTTGGCTGGAATCACCAGCTTCCTTTGGCCTAATTGGCTGATTTCTCCGAAGATAAATTAAACCAAATAACATCAATGCCGCTAAAAGCAACATTGGACCGAGCCTTGGATCACTCTTAAGATCATTGATTCTTTGAGGAATGGTTCCAATCCTTTGTTTCATACCCCTGCTTGTGGAAATAATTTGCTCCCTGCCTCTTGACCAAATAGGTTCTGCATCTTCAGGTACAAGCTCCGGACTTGATGTTCTCTGCATTGAGATATTAGAAACTACGTATAAAGTTTCAAGTATGATTTTTTTTTTTTTTTGTAATCAAAATCATAAAAGGCGCTTGCAATTTTCTTCTGAACCACTTATATTCATGTTAGATATAGCTAACACAAATGTTCCACCAAAAG
Organism: Centrapalus pauciflorus; assembly: GCA_020465985.1. Lineage (NCBI taxonomy): Eukaryota > Viridiplantae > Streptophyta > Magnoliopsida > Asterales > Asteraceae > Centrapalus > Centrapalus pauciflorus. The sequence goes on along the minus strand of JAANYP010001650.1, from coordinate 85,066 downwards.
AAGTATGTTTATAGAAACTCACATGAAAGGGGAGATCTCTGGAGTCACCATCTCGGACTGTTTCAGAAATCCATTGTATAATCTGGAAAATATAATGCAGATGACATAGAGACTCAAACTTGCGGTTCACAGAGTATCTTGTTATTGAAAAATAATTCATAACAATTGTTTCATGAAAGGATGTCCAAACCTGTGGAGTTTCATCTAATCCTTTGTATAGTGCCACCAATTGGGATGTGGGATCGGCATCCCTGGAAGCAATTGTAGCAAACATATTCATTGAATTCTTGTCGTTATTCTTATTGACTTCTGTATCATTCCTTTTATAACGTACAAGCAATAATCGTGGCACGTCTGTTATGTCCTTTCTAGGTCCACATGTATCATAGCTGTCCTCCACATTTACGTAAAACAAACATAATCTCTGTGAAAAGAAAGATGTAAGTTGCATGAAGAAAGTGTTGCAGACCAAAAGCTTTGGTCGAGCTGCATAAGATGAGACATCCCAAAAGAAAAGAAAAACAGAAATTAAACAAAGTTTAGCATTGAGATCGAAACACCTAAAACAAGTGTGAAGCCACTTAAGAAATCATTGTGAAACTAAACAAGGAAGGGAAACCAAGGCCCCGAAAATTCTCCCAACAAAGTTAATCAACTACAAGATCAGTACAGAAAAGAACAAAAGATTGACGTATACCTTTTGTGCTTCACCATCCATCCAAGCAAATGTCAGCCGTTTTTCCTTCAACGCAACTGCTGCTGAAGTCACTGTTTGTTGCTCAAGTTGATCTACATCTCCAGCATTTGATAGTATCTCTTGGACCCTGCGCACTGTCTTTAACCAAATATATACTGTACTGCGTTAGCCAAACCAGAAAGCATTATAACATTTCGAAAAGAACGACTCTATTGCATCCAAAACTAGTAGTAGCATCTTTAGGCAAAGTTTGTGCAAATTTCATTATCAGTCAACATATCAAGAAAATACTAGTTAACGGAGCTTACTTCACGCATCTTATGGAGTTCTGCGCTCTGCCTTCCCACAAGAACAGCACAATACCAAACCATGGTTTCATTACCAGCACGAGAGTAGCCTTTGGGATCACAACCTAGCTCCATGGATGTAGCACTTCTTAACTGCGGAAGTACTGAAAAAGCAAAGATGGGATATTAAGACTTAGGAGGTTGTTTTAAGCACCGAACAATTTATAAGCAAGATACTTGAGCACGTACCAAATTGGATAGAAAATTCAGCAAGTTGGGTTTCAATTCAACATATAAATAAGATATACAATGGGAAGGTATTTCATCATGAATAAATGTTCATTGTATCCAAGGGGCGCAATTTTTTCATCAAGTTAGAACTAACAACTAGAGAATCTAATAGGGATATACATACATCCAAATATATGGAAAACACATATTATTACTTGCTGAGAAGTACAATCAAATATGCAGCAATTTTCATTTGCATTTATTTGGAATTTGGACCAGAAACAGAATTAGGTGCCAGAGTTACAGGACTATGGCTCTAGTCCATAAAAAGCATTTAATCATCAATTAGAATTTTATATATCGTATACTTATGCTTATAATTTAGTCATCATAAACAACCGATATATGTTGTTACTCTAGATAGATTTTTAGCTCACGGCTATGTAACATAATATGCAAACTACACTCATTATTATACTTCAGGCTTCAATTTTTTCAAAGATTTAAATTAAATAGAAACTTAAATCATCTGTGACGTATTTTGGTTTGGTGGATAAGAAAGCTAATCCATCTGGTAACTAGATGGATGTACTAGATCCGATATTTTTCTTATTTTTCATGGTGACCTCTATGCAGATCCAATAGACCTGATATTCACCTCTGAAATCTGTAAGAAAATTTCATGCAACAAGTATACAAATGATGCACTCATGACGAGAATAACAGTGATGTCATTGCTTTTGCACTGGAAATCAGGAAAGTGGTTTCCATACCTTGATGTTTATTCTGTTCCATGATTTCAATCAGTCTTGAATTGTTGATTGACCCTGAAAATCAGTAAGTTCTGCCTTAGATTTTATAATACGTTACTAGTAAATGTAAAATGTAGTAGCTTTGGGGAAACATAAAATTGAAAGAGGCAAGGAGAGTTACATGCCATGGTATACTACAGGTTTGACACCAGGATCTCTCAGAATAATAATCGCAGGAGCTTCTTCCACCCCGAACCTGTTTGAAGAACAAGATTTCAGTCTTTCAGGACGAAAAGCAGGTAGCCTGGTTTTACCTGGTGAAGCTGGAACTATAGAGAATGAACACATGCACTTCATGAAAATTTATGATGAGCAAACTTACATGTTTGACCAATAGACAGATTCCTCTTCTCTCCAAACTGTGAAAGCAAATGCGGCGTAATTCCAATAATTTCTAGCAACTTGACGCACAAACGGCGTGGCACGCTGTCCAGTTTTTGAAACAAAAATGACTTTAACCTGTCACATAGATAATAGTGAAGTTATGCTTGGAGGTCATATATAGAAATCACTAATAGATACTATTTTAAGCAAGAAAGTCATTACATAGAAATCGCTTAATAAAATATTATAACTATGGATACAAGCTCAAGTAAAATGGTCAAGCCGTCAAGCACTAAAGTATGAAATCAGACATCTATTACAGATAAAGAACGGACAGATATTAATCAACTCATCTGAGAACTGTTGTAGCAGTTAGGTAAATGATCTATGCACACCGTTCTTTAACAAAAAAGCATGAGAGAAAGCACTATATCTCATGGAGATTTATAACGAGCCTAATATTGAATGTATTTACCACTACACTATATAATACACTATACAATCAAATTACATAAAACAATAATTAATTAATTAATATTTATAACAAAGAAGTCAAACTTGAACCTATAAAACTAGCCACAAACTGAGCTCGAGCTCAGCTCATCTCATTTACCCTTACTAATGCTTTACATGTGAGAACTAATAAAACTCAAGGTAGCATCATGACATGATTACATTCGGTCAAAAGATCAGCTAAGATGCAAGAAAAAAGAAGTATGATTATGATAAACCATTTTGTTCTTACATGAATATATGCTAACATATTTCCAAAATAAGGATAGCTTTACAATATTGTTGTTACCATGTTAGAGACAACTTGAATTCATAATCCGTATCCTTTAACATTATACCATGAATCTTCTTATATAATAAATATTGCCACGTGTCGCTTTCACGCTTCACCACCATAAAAGATAAATTTAAATTGTTATTTTTAAAATAAAAGATAAATACAACTCATAATTTTTAAAAATTTAAAATAAAATAAAAATCTATATAACCCAAATGTCATAAAATCTTATAAATCTTATCTATATATTTATTTAGAAACTAAATTTATCAAAATCTAATAAATGTTTTTTAATTAAATTATATAAATTTAAAAAATAAAAAAGTTACTATTCATATTTCTTTATAAAACTAGAAAAATAATAGTTATGATAATTAACGATAAAATTTAATTTGTATATTTATAAGTTTATTATAAAATCTAATCTAAACAAAAATCATAAAATCTGATATATTTATTTAAAAAATAATTTTATCAAAATCTAATAAATCTCTTTTATTTAAATTATATAAATTTATGAATAAAAAAGTTACTATTCATATTTCTATATAAAACTAGAAAAATAATGGTTATGATAAATAATGATGCTTAAAAAATTAATTTATAATTTTATTAAAATATCTTAAAAAGAAATACATATTATAAAAATATATTAAATGTTTGACAAGTAAAAGATAATTAGTAAAAAAAAACATGTTTCATAGTTTTTTTATTTATTGTAATAAAATACATAAACATTATGTTATACATAAATTAAAACATCGAATTATATCAATTAAAATATATAGATTTATAAATATTAAAGTAGCTACAGTTAATATTTATTTATAAAACTAGAAAAATAATAGTTATGACAAATAATAATACTATCTTGTGTTTTCTTTATAATGAATATTTTTATGTTTTAATTGTTAGTTATATTTGTTTTATATTAATAATTTTTTTTAAAAATATCCACGTAATATGTGGGTCAATAAACTAGTAATGCAATATATCACATAATCACCCATTGCCAACAACCTCGAAAAACTTCAAAACAAAAATAACATATTGTAACCTAACACAGAAAGTGTTCCCAGGAAGTATAAAATCAAATGTATGATCAAGCATTAGGCAATAAATATGAAAATGTGTAAGTGCTGGACGTTAAATATCTACAAATAAAAGCAAAGGAGCAAAACAATAGAAGCAAAAATTGCAATATATGAACTAAAGAACTTTTAAAACGTGGGAATAAAATAATATTCACCTTATGTCGACTGCCTTTTCCAAGAAAACTTTGCACCTGCAATTAGAACGATATTAGTTATTATCCTTAGCAAGAATGAATCCCAAAGAAATAACTGCTACCAATTAAAGTACAAAGAAATAACTGCTACCAATTAGTTATAATCCTTGCTAAGAAATAATATTTTTAAAAACTACAAAGTGAAAAATAAAGAGGAAATGATATTTAAATTTTAATGAGAAATGGACACATTAAGTGGAAGACCTCCTCCCCAAGAGGCCAAGACAAAGGAGATCACGTTCTCCAATTACAAAGCCAAAAATCAACTATGCTATAGAAAACTACCGACAGATGACAGCTCACTGAAGGTCTCCATTTAAATGAAAGTACACTCATTGCAGATCTCCAGGTATAGATTCCGACTTTGTTTAACAGTACATCTTCGGTGAAGTTCTCGAGTTCTTTTTATTTATCGACCTAGAATGTTTTCAGTACTAAAAGCTTTGTAGGTGTACCTTTTGTCATATTCATCGCTCGAGAGTTTCAAAAATGTGTGTGTCACCATAAGTGTTGTGACACCCTTAATCTAAACCAAACCTCTAAGGTAGCCTATGAGGTACCATAGGCATGGGCACATCATTTGGCGCTAATAAAGCAAAACCATCCATTGTAGTGTGGTCAATCCACAACAACCCCTTCAATTCTCTGGTGGGAATTGGCCATTATATGTCATGTGTTTAGACTTTAGAGGTGTACTTAGCATATCACAATTGTTATGGTAGTTGATGATGGCATAGTGCCCAACACCTCACCTTACCTTTGCAGTACATCTGAATCTATAATCTAGTGTATGTGCAAACGCAGGATATCCTATAGTGTTTGACAATTGACACTTTGACTACATCTTTATGTACATGAATCGTGTGTGCTTGGATACCTATATGTATACAAATATTTGTTCAGAACCTGGCACTAAACAATCCTTTTTGTCTCAGCTCAGATTTGAAATATGCAATACAACACTGTTCGGTTGTTCAACACAAATCTGATATGTTGGTTATTCTTTCATGGAGTTGCACCTGTGGGTATTGTTTCATGGTGTTGGCAAATCTTAGTTCTTATCTCTTTTGGCTATTTAACATTCATTGCCTACTGTATTTTGTTAATAGAATCCGTTAGTATTCAATGCCTACAGATTTCAGTCAATCCGTTCTCTTCACATAACTTTTCAAAAAACTAGGAGGTGAAGAGTTGTTAATTAAATCCCTAGACGTCAACCCCTCTGGTACCTTACGGTCAAATTGGTGTTACAGAATGGAAACACACTACTCAGGGAACTTTAAAACAGTAGGCGATAAAAGCATACAATGATACAAAGTCAATTTTAAGGTATGACTAAAGGAGAGTTTTTAAATGAATTACCAAAGACTCCTTTGAGTAGTACGAAATACGAGGCAAGCTTAGTATGTTTGTTGCAAACCAATCAGTAACAGCATCAACAGATAACTCACCAGAGTACCTAAGACAAAGCGCAATACTATAATCAGGAAAATTATGCATCACTTGTATAACATTGTTATTATTATCAACATGCAACTACTTACTTACTTTGAAAGCATCGTGGAGGTCAAATACTTGCTTAAAAACTCAACAAAGAGTACAGAAAACTTGAAGGGGACCATTATGCATACAGCTTTATACCTCAAAAAGAAAAGAAAACTCACCTAACAACACAATCTGAAGTTTTACACCCAGGGGGGTAAGCCAGAAGTGATGGAAGACCTGTCATATCAAGTGTGCGGCAGTTAGAACATGAATGATTACTTGGTGTTTAATCTTCTCTTTTTTCTTCTTGGGTAATTGCATAACTGGGGAAATACCAACTGAACCGGGACCCCAGAATACATTGGTGTTTAGTTATGGGCACTGACTGACAGAAAAGGCTGGTATAAACCTATTACAAGCCAGGAAAAAAAAAAGGAAGGAAAAAAAAACGAAGAAAAATCTTCTGATTCAGACTTCAGAGTCTGTTAAAGTTAAGGTTTCGTCGATCCTAAAAAAGATCTACAGAAGTACTAAGGAATGAACGTAAACATTATGGAATTTGTAGTCCACCTAAAAATAATCCCATATCAAGAAAGGAGATGTGTGCAGAAAAATAACCAACCATTTCGAAAGAACGGAGCTCCTGTATATCGCTTCTCGGCTAAATATGTTGCAAGCTTAAGATCACCAATCTCAATCATCCCAGTATTTGCTATGCCATCCAATAAACTAGCTGACACATACATGAAATCGGAAATCAAAAGCTTCAAACATAGAAAACTTAATAAAAAAAACAAGGAACAAAATACTGATATTATTGCCGAGAATTTCATAAGGATTGATCAGTAAAAACGGATAATGAATCTGGCAGCATGTTATAGGCAAACAACATGATTATTGAACATCCAAACAAACCTCAGCAAGCCAATTGATGTCATTGGTATATATAGATTTTAGCACAATGCATGAATGCATGATGATATAAGGTTTCGAAGACACAGAGAACAATAAAACTTTTTTTCCACTAACTTAAATGCTAAAAATTGCGAACGGAAGCACAATGCTTCAGGAAGATTTAGATATTCTATAAATATATCATGTTATATATTTTGGCACAACTTTGTTAAGTGTAGGCAGGAATCAATTCTATTAGATTTAACTCTATACCGATTCTTCTCCAAAGACTAGAAAATTGAGCACAGCGGCTGCTCCCAACTGAGAAAACCTGAAACAAAGCATCATATGTTATTGTGAAGGAAAATTTTCAAATGATAACAAATCGTTAAAGTGGGCTGAATAACAATATGGAAAAGCATTAACAGAGAATTCGATTATAAACCATGACTATCATTATTCAACGCTAATAACTATTAACCCTCCCGGAACCTTAAGAACAGTCACACTTGCACAGTATATGTTTGTATGAGCACTATTTGGCAACTGTATTAAACTATCAAAATACAAACATACTTTTCTAAATTATTACCACCTGTCAACTTTAGAACAAAATGTATTCCAAAAGACTTTCTTTGCATACCCTCATATGACTAGTGCGCAACACTTGTGGAATGGATCTGCTGTCTACATATTATTAAACTCAAATTATCCAAACCCCTTTGTAAATCAAAGAAGTTATGGTAGATTTATAATAATATTAAGCATAAAAGAATATATAATTAAAAGTATATACATAAACGTAATGAAAAGATAGTTTTAGCAGTGAGCTTGGATCATCAATGTTGTCTTTCTGCACCCAAGAAATTATCACAACTAGGTTTTAGTACAATAGATAAAATATCCATGTTATTTAAAACAATCACTCAGACCTGAACAAGCAATGCGCTGCTGTTTTGTAGCTTAGTAATATAATTCTCTGATGAAATCACATCAAAAGCTTGATCTGATTCTGAGACGAAGATGATAATTATATGGTATCAGAAAACATAATAGTTTCACAAGCAAAACTCAATCATAATCTGGATTAATGGCAAATTAAGGATGGAAAGTTTTAACAAACCGAATGAAGTAGACTCCAGCAATGGAAGACTAATATCAGAAAACTCTGCAGTAGAGTATTTCTCCTTGACCCGTTCCATTACATGCTACAACGGCATCACATTGTTAGCCATGCAACTGTGATGAAGATTGCATAATATAGAAAACCAAAGAAGAAAATTGGAAATTATGACAAAGCTTAGGATGTCAGAAGCTACTCACAAGATGTTCATCAATGCCAAAAACGTCATAATCCCTTTTCCACGTGGGATTGCTAAGAAGTTCAAAAGCATACTGAATCTGAAATGCAACCAAGTAACCAACAGTTTAAATATTAAAGAATAACTACGTAAGATAATAAAGTATGAATAACAGCAATCAGGGTCAGTGAGTAAATTGGTTCATTAAAAGTATCAAGTATGAAACAATGAGTAATTTTATTTTCATCCACTTTAAAACAATTCATACTTTGGTGTTTAAAGATCAGATGTACGCAAATTAAGAAGATCCAGTTCCAATTTATCAATAGGTAAAAAGGGTAAAGAAGTGACTAAACAAAAACAAAGAAATAAAAGCAAAACATTACTAGTGCTGTCATTTCTAATTAGTCTCCATAATCTGGTTTTATAGAGAGCAGTTCTGAGTTCCCTCCATGCAATTTCTATTGTAACAAGAAGATGAAAACCACTAGTGAACAACATTCAGGCTACCTAGCATTATGAATCTAGGATGATCAATTCATACCCAAAACCTCCATGAATTTATTCAAAGCCTCTATAGTTTCTCCAATCCATTCAAAAGGATGGTCATATAAGGTCACAAATTAAATGTTAAAAGAAATAGTAATACAAAATCAACAACAGGAAAAAAAAACTATAAAGTGTAAAATAAAGAACATAAACATGATCATATTATTATAAAGATTGGTTTGTGAACCGATATATAGCTTATGAAAAAAATAATTACACGAACCTTAATCATGTCTAGAGTTGAAGAAGGTTCCCTTCCTGTTTTCCTGGAAAATAAAGCTTTGTCATTTTGCAACAATATCTGGCGCATTATCAGGTCAACAAAAATTCATGCTTTTAACAAGCACATATGCAGATTAAGTGAAATGGGTCGTTTGATGTTATAGATTAAATAGTTTTGTATTTCTTTTATTGACCTTCTAATGCTAGGTGTCTTAATTAAAACTTGATTCTTATGTTTGCAAGAGTAAAAGATCCCTAAGCAGTGTGCTCTCCTAATTTGTTAGGGAATTGAATTTAGCTTTAAGCTTTATCATTAAGCACCATATTCTGCGTTTTTTTTTTTTTTTTTGCATAGCCATATTCTGCGTTGTTTTTAGTTGATGAAAGTCTGGAAGCCCTTCATTGTTGTAGGTAAAATGCCAATTCAGAATGTAGTAACAAATAGGTAAAATAAAGATCTCGGCAATATATTCTGAATGAAATTTGTATTAAAAGATAGACATCCTCTAGAAGATGCAAAATAATAACTAGTAATACTTTTGGAAGTTGTTCATCATTATTGGTGTTAGATTTGCTAGGTTATAAAGAACGTTATTCTTTGTCCTTCGTTCTAAGGCATACAACAAGTGAATTGAAGTGTATAAATCACTTGCATGTAAGACAAGAGAAGACCACAGAGTAGCAAAATAGCAATTAAAAAACAAACAACGGCATGTTATCTACAAAAGTGAGATGAAAATAACCCGTTCAAAGTCATAAGAAGTCCTATGGCAAGAATTTTGCATCGCATTCATCCAACATAATATGAAAATGAGTTGATGCACTCCACTGCTAGCTGTAAATATCTACTAAAAGAACCTGTATTTTGATCAGGTATCTTGAAGACTTGGAACTGAAACAAACTCTATCAAGTTTTCTTATAATGAGAAGTTGATGTCATCATGCCAAGAATAAAAGAATTCGTAACAAATGGCCAACAAGCATTTAGCTTGGCAGTACATGGCCAATCTCTTTAAGTGGTAATTTCTCGGAAATCATGGGTTCCAATCCCTAACCCCCCCCCCCCCCCCAAAACCCCGTTTCTCTAGGCTGTTCGCCTGTTCTAAGGAAATAATAACAGTATTAGTTATCATAAGCAATCTGCAATCATTCCTTTATACGTTAGCAGTAGAATGATATTTAAATTCTCACGCATGAGAAAGCACATCAAGAATCTTAGGTTAACAAAATTCAACTTTGTTAGCATGGGATAAGCCAGTCTCGTTACATGTAGTTAAGTGACATAATAAATATATTCTCTTCGTCAAAGTTCTGAATTCAAATTCCTAGCATTTAGAATATAACTAAAGTTCGTGACTACAAGAACGAGGATGCATGATGGAAGAATTTCCATCTCAATTTACGATGATGACTGTTTAAGTATCCCTTCATCTGTCATCATTCTTATTTATGCATGTTCATCACCGCAACAGGCTAGCAATATTGCAATATTTTTTACTTTGTACAATCACAAGAATTCTATTTTCTACTAATGATCTCTCTTGTTAACCTATCTAGTACTCCCTCCAGGGACAAAAAGAAGATGTAAGTGGATTAATGAGTAATGACATCAAATAGGTGAATTCCCAGCTTAGAGATTAACAGGTTTATGAGATAATTTCAAGTCAAATTTGAAGGCTGCATCAAACTGTATAACTGACAATGCATATTGAAGTAAGCAAGTGTGCGGAATGTACATGAATTCTGCATTCGAAAATTACTAAGCTTGACTTAAAAAATGCTACTTTTTCAGTAATCGGATGTAGAAAACAAAGTTTTCAGTATACTATTCGTTTTTTCCTTCTATGTAAATAACTGGAATCTAAAATTTTATAAACAAAAAAAAAAAAAACAAAGAAACATGTTTTAGAATTACTTCAAGGATTAAAATCAAAGTTACCAATTAGAAGAGAGCTGTTGATAAGCGTCGTTCACTTGTTCAATTGAGCTGAAAGTCTTGATCCTTAAAACTGTAAAATCAAATCACAGAAAAGAATAATAACGTAGTGAAATTACAATAGTTAGCAGCTAAGCAGGTTAATAATATTGGTGGTAAAGATTGAAGAATAACCGTCGTAGTGAGAAGGAGGGAAAGAACGAGGGATAGTTACAAGCTGAAAGAACATAGAGGCGCAGAATAGAATCGCCGGCAACCAATATGCCTTAATTATCGACGGCAAGGGTTCCGATTTGGGGTTTGGAAACCCCGAGGTCGTCGCCATTGGAGACAGAGCAAGCAAGGAGTGGAGCGTCGCAGTGAAGAAAAGAAGATTCTGTTTTGTTTTACGATTTTCTATTATTCTTTTTATATTTACATTTATATTTATGAAAAAATTTCGAATATATCATTATAAACTTTTAATATTACACACGTATCCTTGTAAAATTTATTATCACATGTATACCCTTCAAAATCTTTTATATATCTAATGATTATTTTAAATTTATTTTATCATTTAAAAAGATTTTTAAATACCTAGACTATCATATTAAATCCCAACAAAAATAAATTAAAAAATTAAATAAATATCATTTCTAGTTTAATTTGATAATAAATTAATTAAAAAATGATAAAGATTTATATATATTAAGATTTTACATGGATATACGTAATATTAAAAGTTTACAATTATATATTTGAAATTCTTCCTATATTTTAAATCATTAATTAGGATAAGTTTTAAGAAGTAGCCAGTTTTTCAATGACCGCATGTTATTTAAATTATTAATACCTCTCTATTTACTTGTCTACATCTTAAAGATTTTGGGATTTTACAATTATAATAAGTAAAAATTGAGTTAATTTTCTAGTGGGTCTCTCGAAGATACTCGGAATCTTAAAGATCTATTACATGATTTTATAAATCTTGATCCGATCACATCTTACTTTTATTTAAACAAAAAATTAATTAAAAAGTATAAATTTATCAACTTTGTTAAATAAAAATATAAAATATGGATTAATTATCTAGTTTGTCCATAACATTTATTTTCATATAATCATCAAGTTCAATACTCTATAATATAGATATTTAATGATATAATTAAGTTATTGAAATCCTATAAATTTATGGGCTATTTTATATGTACATCTTCGTTTTACTATCGTACCCACTTCTTTTAATGTGAAAGGAAAGTTAAGTTTGATAATGGATCACACGTCATTAATTAAAAAATATGTGAGATAAGAGGTGTACAAATAGCAAAAATTAACGGGAGGGGTCTAAGACTCTAAGTATAGTAATGCCCAAAATTAATATTTAATACAAATTATAATACATGTAAAAAGACAATGTCATTTTAGTATGATCTTAATATCCTGATCTCGATCTTACAATCCAATTTTACAATAATAAAAACGATCTTAAATAAGATTTCGATCTTGACATCATTAGATAAACATATATATAATTTTTATATGTACAAATCTATATAATTAAGATTCTATTTATATAATTTTATTATATATATAGATTGATTTAGTTCATATATTCATATATTTTAGTTTATATACGACACAATATTATATATTTTATTACAATAAATAAAATATTATGAAATGTGTTTTACACAATAAATAAAATGTAGGAATCAATTTCGTGATTTGGTTTACAGGGACGATTTATGTAAGTTACTCTTCATTTTTTTTAATAGGTAAATATTTATTTTTTTGATAAATATATGTAGAGTAAATATCAAATTCCGTCCCTGTGGTTTGTTCTAATTCGTAGGCTTCATCATTTATATTTAATAAGTACATAAATCAACCATGTATTTAAGGGTTTTGCACGTTCTTCGTCCTTGATCCGTTAAGTTTAATGGCATGTGCATTAAATAATTCAAAATGACGTTTATGTCCTTTTCAAATATACATTTTTGGTCCCTAAGCTTTTTAACTAATTTCTTCATTGGTCCTTACAAGAAATTTAGTTTTTAATTAACTAATTAATTACTATTATTGTTATTATGTGATTATTTTTCATTATATATGTTTTTAGAATCTAAACATATTTATAATTAAACTATTACATTTATTAAAATTACACTATTATATCAAGATATCAAATTTGATGTTTTTATTGGTATTATAATCAAATAATTTAAATAAATGTAATTAAAACATGTTAAAATTTGATGATACCCATTAAAACATTAAATATATATTAAACAAAGATTTAAACAAAAACTCACTCTAAAACTACTAAAATTTTATAATATTTAATCTAATTTGATTAATAAATCAAATTATGTGTCAAATAATGTTAGAATTTGATGAAGACATCCAGAAAAAATTAAATGTATAAGTTATAGCCTATGAAATAATGAATATATGTATATTTAAAAAAAAAAAAAACTCAAAATCTCAAAAACTCAGATAAAAATGCTAAAAAATAAACATTTATTGTTATCTGAAAAATAATATAGACATATAAATGTCATTATCATTTATACATTTTACATTTTTGCGGGATTTAATTTTTTTATATTTTATATTTCTATGGGTGTCATCATTAATTTTCTACATGTTTTTACATGTAATTGGTTTACTAGTCAATCAAATTATAATATTATAAATATTTAATTTGATTTAAATGTTAATCATAGACCATGGTTGCATTTTGAGTAAATTACAAGTAGAATCATAAACACGTGTAATTATTTGGTTATAATACCAATAAAAACATAAATTTTGGTATCTTGATATAATAGTGAAATTTTAATAAATGTCATTATAATAGTTTAATTATAAATGTAATTACATTCTAATAGCATATATAAAGGAAAAAAAATCAAATAATAGTAATAGTAATTAGTTAGTTATATAAAAAATTAAATTTCGTCAAAGATGAAACTAGTTACAAAGCTTAGGGACCAAAAATGTATATTTGAAAAGGACATAAACGTCATTATGGATTATTTAACGCCTTCGCCGTGAAACTTAACGCACCAAGTACGAATAACATGCAAAACTCTTAAATATAAGGATGGTTTATGTAGTTATTAAAGATAAATGACGAAACTTGTGAATTAGAATTAACCATAGAGACGAAATTTGTAATTTACTCAAATATGTATATTAGAATCGTAACGGTGTTTTGATTGTAAAATTATTTAATTTAAACTTATTCAAAGCTATTCATGAAATCATTATAATGATATATTCAAAAATAAAAAACCAAATGAATGACAAATTTTACATTCTTGTAGAGGATTAAAATGAAGTATTAACCTCAAATGTCAAAACCATTGAGTGCATGTTGGGCTTGAACTTTAGTGGGTTTTATGATTTTATTCGAATGCAGGCCCAAAGGTCAAATGTTTTGTATTAATCCTATTAATTTTGTAACATATCATTGACACACCTACAAATAGAATATATGCTAGCAAACGCAATTCTAAATTGTGTAATATATGTTATTCAAAGGTAAATTTACGAAATTTAATGTTCTATTCATTAATATTTTTATATTATTATTTAACATGTAAAAAGTTATGTATTAAAAACACTTTACGATTATCTAGAAATAAAACAATTTTTTTTATAAATGGCCCCAAAAATAAAAAACTTCTTATGGCTAAAAATGCATATTAAACCTTATTGCCTGAAATATAATCGATGTAATAAGACTACGGAAAGCGTAATTTTGCGAATTCGTTTACGTTTTGCACAAGTAATCACACTAAATTAAACTCAGATCCTAAACGTATATGAATACACACACCCGTTATTTCAGGATTATATTTTTATGGTTGAAGCTAAGAACCCTAAATCTTGATTTCATTATCAATCTAATCGCGAATTTCTATTATTATAATGCTATGGTTAAACGACACGTTACACCAAAGGATGTATGTTATAACTATTGTTTCACGTAACTTTATTTTTTCAAAAGCTTTTTTAAACGATAAACATTAACAATATTGACCATGACATTTATTTAAACAAAGTTTGTAAGTTGTCGACACCTCGTTGCACATAATTTCCTTAGTAACCAATGATCCCTACACGTCTTTGTACGTTAGAAGACATTTAGCTTTTTTGTTTGTTTAGATATCGTTAAAACTAGATATAAATTCAAGAAAAATTCTTTGAAATTAATATCAATCATTTTCCACACAAACATCTTCCCATGTGTTTTGTCAAACTTGGTTTGTTGCCAAAATTGCATGAAGCAAAGTTTTGAGGGTATTAAATTAACCATTTTTGTGTATATTATTATCAAGAGTTTATGCACTAGAAAACAAAAGGCAATATGCATATAAAATGACAAATTCCACCCTCAATTTGAGTTGTTCCATTTCTGTTAAGTTAAATTAACCAAAATTTCTTAAAATGTCATATTGATTTATCCTAAAATTATTTTTCTTTTTTGTAGTTTTGTTAAATACTTAAATTGAATCCAACACAACAATTGTTAATGATTTTATTTTTATTTTATTTTATGGGTCATAATCAAATTTGTTATAACAAAAAATTGCTATAAAAACATAGGTATAAGGTGATTAATGAATAAAAACAACTCGTATGGCAAATATTCTATTTATATATGTGTGTGCGCACGAAGCTAAATAATTTATGAAAAATGAGAAACACTACGGTTCACTAATTTTTATACATTAATTTTGTCATTTTTAAATTTGTTATTCATTATTTATACTCAAAAACTAATGAATCAATGTAAAAATTAGTGAATTGTTGATTCATTTAATCCGTAATTTATGATTCATTATTTATATATTCAAAAATTGGTGAATCGTTACGTAAAAAAATAAATCATAATATTTTCACACGATATATTTGGCTTTTCATTTTATCCTAAATCCCTCTCTCTCTCTATATATGTGTGTATGTAACTGTGTTGAAGTGACACAAATAGTTTTTAGTTTTAAGAAGTATTAGTTTGATTATACAAAATATGATTTATATAAAGTGGTATTTTCATATAGTTCGAGACAATTTTGGTTCTTCCGATCAACGATTCACGAATGTGACCATTAAAAAATTAAGCGTAAATATTGAAAAAATACAATTAATTTTTCTCATTACAAAATATGATTTATATAATGGGGTTTTTTCAATATTAACACAAAAATTACTAAAATCCAAAAGAATCTGTAAGGTATTATTTGTTTTATAAAGGGTTTATTATGAAAAAAAACCAACATGTTTTCAAGTTTTTTGCGTTTTCGTTCCTCCATGTTATTTTTTCTATAAAAAACCTCAAGTTATTCTTTTCTTTTGGTTTAGTGAAATTTGGACATTAAACTCCGGTTATAATTTGTGACGGGTTTTAAAAAGCTGAAAAATCGGGTTCTAATGTCTAATTTTCACTAAACCAAAAAAAATTATAACTTGAGGACTTTTATGGAAAAAAATAAATTGGAGGGACGAAAACGCAAAAAAAAAACATGAAAAGATGTTGGTTTTTTTCATTATAAACACTTTTATAAAATGTAAATGTCCGAAGTCTGAAAACCATATCTAAAATAAAAAGGAGGTCTTAAGATATGAAATCTGAAATTAAGATGTAGTCTTAAGATTGTTTTTTTCGTAATATGAAACATTTGAAAAACATCACTTTAAAATATTATATCTAAGTAATTATATATTATAATTAATTAATTTATATAAAAAATAAATTATAATAATTAGTATGCTAAATATTTTTAAATTGGAATTATCCGAACTTATATTTTAATCAACACCTCAAAAAAGATTACTGAAATTATAATAGTTAATATGATAAATAGTTTTAGGGTTTGTAAACTAAAAGTATAAAAAGAAACCTCTTAATTTTTTCAGACCCAAACCTCCATCTCAAAATTAATAGGTAAATTCAGAGGTCGAAACTTTTTAACTCTGAAACTAAACAAACAATCTTAATTTATTCTAGATCTGAAGTTTAGACCTCAAACCTTTTTAAATGGCTCTCAATGAAAAGCAAACATGATTTAAATGAGATGGAATATTTCATAAGGCATAGTAATGGTAATTATTACAAACCCAAATTCAAATTTAAAATCATAACTTTATAAAAAATTTGACAAAAAATAACCATTACTGACGATCTGCATAGCTTATTTTAATTGTTTTTTACCTAAAAAATAGCATATTTATTCTTGATCAGAAAAAGCAATATACTAAACAAACTACATATATAAAGACAAATTAGATAATGAGAAAAAAAAAAAGATTTATGATAATGTTGTAGCTAGGGTTATTTTCTTGGAGGACTCTTTCTTTCCATTTTTAGAACTTCCATGGCAGACATGGAAACCTAATTTACATAGATTTCAAATACCCTTCTTTAATTAATTATCATTTTCAAGTACAACTATTTACAAATATATATATTTCAATCATTTATTAATTATGATTTATGACATTTTTATGAAATCATGGATACCTAATTTTCATGCATTACAGTATCAGGCTTAATAAACACATGTCATTTATTTATATTAACAAGAAATTACAAGTAAAGCGTGTAAACGGAAATTTTGGCACAAATTATGTGAACAAAAAATCAATATTAATTTTCTAAAGTTAAATGACTATAGGTATCATAACGTGCGGTTTAAATGAAATTACGAGGATGTTCGGTTTTGCGTTATAGATGAGATTATTAGCTTATTACGTTACAATAATGCAAATAATTGGTTTAAAGTGTTTGGATTGCATACCTTAATAAGTGATTATTTGTGTTTAGAGTTATTCCTACCACACTTTTTCATATGTTAAAAAATGTAGCTTATTTGCTTAATAAGTTAGTATTTGGTCATACAAGTTAAAACGCAAATCCAAACATTTAAAAAACTTGATTATTTGATAATTACGATAACACACAGCAAAAACTAAACCAAACACTACATTTCTGACAACACTTTATGTTACAGGTATTATCTGATTATTAGTTTTCAAAACGCTACAACACTTTTTCAAACCCAAATCCAAACACAGGTCTATCAAAACGTATCTTTTTATAAAAACAAGCCAAACGGATCAAAGTAGAATCGGATTGATCTGGACTGATTTGGTCATACCTGATTCAACATATGATTCGTTTTGACTTATTTTTAGTATTTGATACAAATTCGTTTTAATTATCTACTCAGTTCAACCCAATTTATTTGATTTGTTTAATAGTGTGTAAAATTTATTACTAATGAATAATTAATTCATTTTGTTTGGTGGTTGAATACAGTGGCGGACCCAGCCACCGAAGGGACCTGTTGCACAAATTTTTGTTGTGTTCACGTTTCAAATTTTCAAGTGATTATCTTGATCGGGTAGGGCTAACAAATGATTATGTATAATTTAAAATAGAACATATACTCTTAAATAACAAATAAACTAACAGATACTGAATAAAAACGCAATTGATTAAGAAGTATAAGTTAATAAGTTACATCTTCAATATGACATTCGTGACAACCACTTTTCGATAACTTTCTTTTGAAAAAATTATCCATCAAAAGATATTATAAAACCTACAATTATTAATTAAAGATTAAAAAGTAAACACACTAACTAAATATAAATTTTCAAGTCTTAAATTTCAAATAATTCAATTAAAGAATTAATTAATTAACTACAGACATTAGACATGAACTTTCAAGTTTAACTTTCAATTAATGAACAAACTCAACTAATGCGATTGTTCAACTAAAAAGAACCGGTCCAATAATTGGAAGATGATGGACTTTAATTTGGGCTAAAATATCATTGAATTTTGGTTTTAATTTGGGTTTAAATTATTGATTTTTATTTCTTGTTTTATTTTTATTACTTATTAGTTATTTAGGCATTCAACTTTTAATTTTTTTGGTTCATTGGAGGTATAAAATTTGTAAATCAAGTTGCACACTTTAGTTTTCTTTAATAATGTAAGTTGCACAATTAATTTTTGCCAATTGCACGTATAAAATTTTGAAAAAATTTACACTACGAAATGAGGTTATTGGGAAGGGGACCCGTTGCACGGGCTACCCCTAATCATAACATAGGTCCGCCTATGGTTGAATATACTCTTCCATGGAGTTTGTTATGTCACTGAATTACTAGTTTATGAATCCATGTATTACGCTGATAAATTTAAAAAATAACAGAATTCTATATGCTTTTCAAGTCCCCGACGATGTAGTAAAGTGTAAACGAAGACATTTTCTCAAGCATTCAAAATATTTTGTGAAGTTTTTTATGGATGGAGCTATTAATAAATTGTCTTTAAAAAAAATTAATTCGTTCATATAAACAAAGCTTTATATAAAAAAATCCAAGCAATCACACAAATTCAATGTAATGTAATATGTTAATATTGAAAAAACCCTATCAACTTTTTCATTTTCGTGATTAATTTCATAAACTTTTTTTCTTATTGTTCAAGTCCCTAAACTATTTTTGTCTTATTCAAAAGTGTATATTTGACCTATTTGACTGGTTACCAAACATATAAACTTAGTTTTGTTTACTTGATTAATGTTGAAAAAAACCTACCATTTTTTCATATTTTAACGATTAAGTCCCTAAACCTTTTGTTTTATCGGTGTTGTTTTACCAGCTAATCCGGTAGCCGGTCAAAAATCTATCTATACTATTAAAAGTATAACTAAATGCCACATGGCATGCTCTCATTGAATTTGCCACATGGCATGCTCTCATTGAATTTGCCACATGTCGCTCTCTCCTTTTGCCACGTCATTTACTGATTTTATTTTAAATTTTAAAGCAAATCAAATATATGTAAATCTAATATGGATTAATTTAATAACTAACTAACTAAAATTAAGCAAATTTTAGTATTCACATAATTATTATATTATACATATATAAATATCAATTTCTAAAATTAACTCATGTAATACATGGGTAATAACCTAGTATATACATTTGAATAAAACAAACATCAATTTAGGGACTTAAACAATTGTGAAAAAAAAAAAGATTAAGGGAAAAATTGATTAAGTTTTTTTAATATTAACCTTAATATGATATATTGTGAATAGTGATTTATGATAGTTTTTATAGAAATCATGGAAACCTTTTATATGCAATTGAGTGCAAATGGGAAACGAATTAAATAAATTACAGAAAAAGATGTCGATGAGTGATGTTAATGAAGACGTTGGAAGACTAAAATCGGGTTTCTTGCAAACCTCCTTTTTTGTATTTGTTGAATAATTTGTGGGAATTCTAACTACTTCTTTATTTAATAAGATTTTATACAATTAAAGGTAAACAATACGGGTGAGAGAATTTTTTACTGATTTTTCGATATTGAACTGTGACGAGGCAAACCGGTAACAAATTAGGATCATTAGTTCGGTATTCTGTTTTTTATTTTAGCATAATTTGTGATTCAGAAAATATTCCTAAAAAAACTATTGAAATCGTATTGCTTATTGCTTAATAGTAACTTTTGATTTGTAATATTAATTAAATAGAATTCTATGATTTAGAAACCATATTTTCAAGAAAAAGATAAACAATCGCCCGGCCAATTAAAGTTTATCGTTTTTCCAATCATTCATCTTCAGAAAAAAAAAAACCTTACAAACCCTAATTAATCATGTAATCATGGCATCATCTTCATCAAAGAATATAGAATAAATTCAAGCAAGTTTTTATTGTTACATAGCTAACTTTATATATATATTTTTCATGTTGGACTTCTTTATTCATCTTCAATACTCAATAGCATATTAGCAATCACATATTGTCTTTGCTTAATGGGTTTGATATTAGCTTAGTGTGATGAACTGAAAAATCAATCCTAACTGATCTGATATCGATACTGAAATTCTATAATAGGTTTGGTTCTCGGTACGAATGATATACCTTAAAAATTTGGTACCATTCGGTTCAGGACCAGTGCAAGACCGATCTCATCACTAATGACGATTGTTAACAATCTATAATGTATTATATATAACATTGTTGTTTTGTTCCTCACTCCATATCATTAGTGAACTATGCCTAAAATTTAAAAAAGAGTTAGTCAACAATGTGTTTAATAAAATGTATAAAAATGAAGCATTTAAAATAATTTATAGAAAAGTCATGTAAACCTAACTTACATGCAATTGAGTGCAAGTGTGAGATGAATTACATCACCATGTACAAAAAAACATAGAAATTTATTTTAGCAATCATATAAAATATAAATAACATTTTGTAACAACCATTATTTCATATGCATTTAGTACACCACGTTTTGTATTTATTTTTCATCAACTATTTCATATCATATTAATTGTTAAATATATATTATTAGTAATATATAGAGGAATATTTGATATATTTATCAATAATCATTGATATAAATGTTTGTCATAAACTATTAAGTTTTAACACGACTGATTTATAACAATAACAAATTAACAAGTATGAAAATCAATAAGCCAGATTCTCTTCGAGTCAGAGTATAAATGTGAGATAAATTACAACACCGTTTAAAGCGTGTGAACAAAAAAAAAATGAATGGGAATTAAATTCTTTTTTGGCAAAATTTTTGAACGAAAGCTTTTGTGGCGAAAACTCCACGATCACACAAGCTAAAGGTTTTCGTGAAGCTAAGACTATATATCAAATATCAATTACATCAAGTACACAAAACACGAAACTTATTTACACAAACAGAATTCAGAAGTCGTGCACATTGAATAAAGCCTTGATTAGGATTTGAAAATTGCAAGCTAACATTTCGTGTAACTAGAAATTGTTTATGATTGGAGTTAAGAAAGACTTCCGTAGTCGTAAATCATATTACTTGTAAACAAAGAGCACTCAAAAGTTATGGTGAAGCATCAAATAATGACATTTCGTTAAATACTCCATCTTTGTGTCGTTTATAAAATTCTCAAAGCTGTTGTCGTTCGATTAATCTTTTTTGACGCCTCAATTGAAATTTCAAGACAACGATCAAAAGGCGTAAATTTTTGGAAACTGTAGTGGGTGAGTTGATATGGTTGGTTTTGAAAGCTAGAAAT
The DNA here is from genome assembly GCA_020465985.1 of Centrapalus pauciflorus. Taxonomy (NCBI): domain Eukaryota; kingdom Viridiplantae; phylum Streptophyta; class Magnoliopsida; order Asterales; family Asteraceae; genus Centrapalus; species Centrapalus pauciflorus. The sequence continues at coordinate 63,157 of JAANYP010001650.1, read as the reverse complement.
TCAGTGGTGTTTAATAATGGAAAGTCTCTGCCTCAATGATAAAGGATGAACTTCAAGCAAATGTTTTTTCATGGTTAAAATTTAGGACGAATTGTAATGCTTTAATTTGGTTGTTATGGGTGGTTCGTCCCTCTTCATTCTTTTGATTTTCTTGTATTGCGCTAGTTTCTTGCTAGCTGCAATTTTTCTGATTCTAGTTTAATGCATTTGAGTGTTTTAGGTGAGGGTAATAGCATTGTCGAAGCTCCCGGCTAGTTTTACTTTTTGTTGTTAAAAAAAAATTTTATCCAATGGTACTAAATTTGCATATTACATTGTGATAAAAAAAACAATGATATTCATTAAAGTCAACATAAATGCATTACTTTGACTTTTATTGAGTGACAAGTCGTTTTTAGAGTTATAATTGTATGAAAACAAGTCTTACATTACGGATTTATTATGATTTAATTAATGTGATTGTCTTTTGTAGTTATTGTTTATTAAATGAGTTAAGATATAAGATAAGAGTTTTAATTAAAAACTTATTAATTAAGGTTTAGGTAATTATTTATTAATCAAATAATTTAAAGTGTTAGAAAATAGAAACACACAATAATCCGAATAATAAATTTGTCATGGTACATATGTAAAAATGGATATAACGAGGTACAACATATGCTATTGTTTTTTGGAAAAACCAAAATTAACAATTTACTTTAACATACAAAATTTATAATATTCTAAAACTGAATTGATGTTTTTAAGGTTTGGAAAGTGTTGTCTTATCCTAACATTAATTTGATAAAGGACAAAATCTTTTATTGCTTCAGAATTTTTAAATTTATACTAGCAATTAATAAGTAACTATTTCAAGTTTATAAAGTTTTATGTGAAACAATTAAATAGATAATAACCTTTTTTTGTATTTATGAAATACGGAATTAAGTTAATTTTTATATAAACTTATGTTTGTAATATTTGAGTCAGACAGAATGACTATTAGTTGATAGTTATATACACGAATTAAAAATAAGGAGTTAGACGATTATGACTTGATGAAAAGAACTTTTTAATGGATCGATGCTCAGACTCTAGCAAAACTAAACATCAGCGGTTCCAATTGAAGTCAAACTTGGGTCAAAGTGTGCTCGTATGGACTTTTCTTCTTAATTGTCTCATAATGGTTTCTCTACTAGAGTGTTAAGTTATTCTATCGTGTCAAGTTTCAAGATAACTCAATTTTTACATTGATCTAAAGAAGATTTACAGTTATTAAAATTAAATCTAAAATATTAAATCTATAATCTTCATTCTTCAAATTAAACTCGAATTGAATCAAATTCACATTTGTTTCCTCTCAAAAGAACAACCCTTAGGGTTGATCAACTAATAAAGTTGAGGAAATTTCACTTCCTTTTACACAAGTCTTCATGTGATGTAAGCTTTAATCAATGTTTGATACATGTATACATAAATTAAGTTACATGTTTGACTTTCATTTTACATGTTAGTGGCTTAGGTGCTTATTTTATTTTGATGTTTGAAAGTGTTAAAATCCAATATATCATAATTGAAAGTATGGAGAGCAAAAACCGAAAAACCAAAAGGACCGAAAACTCTAGAAACTGAAAAATCAAAACCAAAAAAACCGGAGTAAACGGTTTGCGTTCGAATTTTCCTTCAAAACCAGAACCGAACCGGTTTTATAACTTAATTTAATTTTAAAAATATTTTTAACTTGTATTATATAGAACTTTTATTTTATAATCTTTTATAACACTCTTTAGTGTATACTATTTTTACTTGATAATTTAGTAGTTTTTTAACGTAGTCGTAGGTGTATCAATATTTTATTTGTTACTTTTTATAAGATATGTTTAATAATATCGTCAAAAGAACTAAATTTTGAATTTAAAGTGAAGACACAACCCAAAAAACCGGGTTTAAAGAAAATGAAACATTTTAAAATAAAAAATCAACCCAAAAAACATGGTTTTAAACCCAAAAACCAATCTGAACACATAAATATCAAAACATGTGGGTTCAAGCTGTCAAACCAAAAAACCAACCCGGATGAAACAGAAACCGAACGATTTGTAAAACCAAAAAACCATGAAAAAAACGGTTTGGGTTCAGTTTGAACTAGAAACCGACCCATGCTCATCCTTATTTGAGAGTGATGAGATAAGTGGAATATAATACATAAATGTGACATGTAAATTATAAATGTGTTTATAGAAAACTTTGCAATTATAAATATTGTGTAATTCATTATTTAAAACATACATCTAAAAAAAAACAAAGCAAAGAAAATAATGATAAGAATCCCAATACAAATATATGGAGAGTTATCTCAAAGTTATTATTCAATAAATACTAAATGTTTGAAAAATAAAATATAATAAATAAAAACACACCTCATAACATAATATTTATTGTAATTAAATATATTGTGTCATGTTAAAAATCTCAATTTATATCAAGCAAAATATATAAATTTAAAATTAAAAACAAGAGATGCTAAAACTATAGTTAGCCAGTCTTTCTAGGTCGGAAAGAGGGCTTTAGGCAAAGAGCAACATGAAAGTAATATAGCTACTATTTATAAGTTTTGAAAAATAATAGTTACAATAAATAATAATATCATTATTATATTTTTAAATAATTAATAGTTGTGTGTTTTTTATACTTTATATACATTTTATACAAATAATTTTTATTATAAATATCTACATACGAGATCCAATAAACTAGTTATCTTATATAATAAAACAGAACCATATTTGACATTTGACGCACTAACGCCTTCTCGCACACCGTAAGTTTGATTTTTATTATTTTATGAACGATCTAACTTAAATTTAATTTAGATTATCTATGAATTTGATTAAACAATATTTTACATGTTTATCTACAGTTAAATTTAAATTTAAATCTACAGTTATCTATGAATTTGATTAAACAATAGTTTACATGTTTATCTGAAACATGATCTAATCTTAAATCTATTTACATTTATTTATATATCGACTTATCTAAATATTATCATATAGGGTCGGGATTAATGAGGTACCATGTTAGACTGGGGAACCGGAGTCCATCCATGTTTGGTTACAAGTTTAAAAGAGTAATATAGTCAATTAGGTTTATCTTAAATAATAGATGACAACTAATAAATTAATGGATCCTTAACTATAGGGATTTACTTCCATAACATATCTATAATAAATTTCAAAATGAGTTCTAATGAACATGTTCAATGAGATTCAACAATGAGTTTTAATAAACATATTCAATCTGATTCGACAATGGATTTTAGTGAACATGTTCAACCGGAGGTGTCAAATAAAGATATTTATTATTTTCTTCAAACCGTTCGTGAATGTTTAATTTCATTTACACGTTATTAAACATATGAACACTTAAACTTCGTGTTTTACCTTCACATTTTACTAGAAAAAATAAATATAATTTTATTTTTATAATAAAATAAAAGATTAATATGATAAATTAGTTTTATACTTTATTAATATTAATAAATAATTATCTTTGTTCATCACTTATCGTCATTATATTTATTAATTTCTAGATGATATAAATCCAAATCAAATATAAATCTAAATATTATCAATATTTATTAGAATCATGGTATTTTTGTTTATTGTAAACACTTGTTGTAGATTTGCAGATACTTTTATAAAAACTTTGAATCATATGAATTTAGTTGCAAATATTTGTTGGTATTTATGAATATTTATATGTATTTTTTATTATATATATATATATAAATAATAAGATAAAGTAAAATAATTTGTTGGGGTTGGAAGCAGTCCCACCTTAAGAAAATAAACACAAACACAAAGAATAAATAATCTGACAAATGAAACCACGGAATTCCACTGCACTGAGAATAAGAGTTAAGAAATAAATAAATAAATAAAACTCCCACTGATTATTTAATTATTAACAAACTTATATAAAATTAAAATTCTAATAATCATATAATAGTAAGTAATCTCTTACATCATAATAGTTTCTTCATCACCTGAAAATATTTGTCTCAAGCATCAGAAAATTCTAACCATTTTAAACACTCAAATTACACTAATCATTTTCAAGAAATTAATCAAATCTTCATCTTCATCTTCATATCGTCAATAATTTATTCCTGTACAGTAATTCCAGAAACAATCCATGTCGATTGCCCCAACAGAAGTTGACGGAGCTTCTTGATCTTCAAATGCCCTTTTTCCCATTTCATGATTCGACATAACCGACGAGATCTCCGTGTTCATGTCACTGCTCGGCCCCGTTTCTTGAGAACCAGTCGCGATTTCTCTCTCGACTTGGAACCCGATATCGTTTATGATTACTTGATCTTTACCTGGAGGAAAGGAGGAATTGCGTTGCACGATTGGATCCGAATGGCGAGCCGGAAAACCAAAATCGCCATTCGAATTTGGTACAAAAGGGTAGCTAGGATTGTTGAGAAACTTGTCATGAGGTGCCGGAATGTTGATCGGATTGGAGAAGCAGGGCACGTAAGGGGAATCGGATTTAATAACAGTACCATCTCCATACACATCCTTCGATTCATTTCCACCGGAATTTGCCCTCATCGCATCGGAAATACTCAGTTTCTTTTCGCCGGAGCCTTTGTGAAACACACGGCAGATCACCCACTCATTCTGTAATTCCGACAAACCAAATAATTAATACCAAAAAAACAGAGCAGACAGAAAGAAGAACCAAAAAACAGAGACCTAATCAAAGAATCAAGAACAAATCAATACCTTGGATGATTTTGGTAGGGTTTGAACACATGATTTACCCTCCAATCTAAATTCATGGATTACCCAATTTGTTTTTTCCCCTTTTGGAGCTCTCCCTTTATAGAAAACCAAAGTTTTCTTCATTCCGACGAGCGATTTCCCCCGGAATATCTCCTTATCTTTTCCGGTGGCTTTCCAGTAACCGGCATCAGTTGCTCTGTTAGTTCGCAATCCAGTCGGATACTTCTTATCCCTCACACAGAAAAAATACCATTCCTTTTCGCCCATTTTCGCCAACCCTTTATCAAAAATCGAAAACAAAACAACAAAATCAGAAACTTTCAACAAAAAACACGAACAGAATACAATAAAATTAAAAAAACAGATCATATCAAACAGACCAGGCAATTCCCATGGCTCAATCCTGTTCATATCCACCTCACCAATAGCTTTAGCAGAGAAAGTATTATCAACAACTTTGTTAGTTAAATAATGAGTGATTAATTCTTCATCAGTGGGATGAAATCGGAATCCAGGAGGTAAATCTATACGACCATCATCTTCTGATTCTCTCCCAATCCCACCATAAATTTGTTTTTCCATCATCATACTAAATACTAAAAACTTAAAAACCTGGAAACTTTTAAAACACAAAAAGACGAAAACTTTTTACTGGATTTTGTGAAGAATCCAGAAGACTGGATAGAGGTAGATCTATGAGTATGAATCAGGGTTTACGAGTAGAGAAGAAAGAGAATTGAAAATTGAAAATTGAAATGGGAATGAAAGGTAGTTATAAAGAAGGAGAAAGGAGGAAGACATGCAAGAAAGGAAAACCATAAAGTAGTGTAAGCTTAAAGATTTGAGAGGGTTTTAAGAAAAAGAGAGAAAAATATTCAAGAATTCAACCCCATAAATACTGGTTTTACAGAGAGAGAGAGAAAGAGACGTGGTTTGAAAGAAAGCCAATTGAGAAGAGGGGTGGGGTGGGGTGGGGTGGGGGTGGTTCTTTTTTAGATTTAAAAAAATATATAAATTTAATGATATATATTTATTTTTTAGGTGAATTAATAATATTTTTGACTAAACATAGGGAATATAATCACTTAAACAAGTAAGATAAATATTTGATAGACGTGATTAAAGGAAGTGGTTTATAGATTTAACCATAGAGACTGAAAATTTGTAAAGGGTACTAACTTTACAATTAAAGTAAAAATATAATTAGGTGGTGATTAAATTAATTTAAACTATATTTTAATTTAAGGTTTCTGTTAACTACAATAATGGAAGAAGTGGTTACTAATAACTATGGGTACCTTTGGCAATGCTTTCTCTAGCTTCATATTAAAGTTGTGAATTAAAACTTTTAAGAAATGTAACTTTTTATAAATATATTTGATAAAATAATTATATATATAATTTTGATTAAAAACGTAAGTTACTTTTGAAAGCTACTTAAGATAATTTTTGATGGAAGACTTTTTATTTTCAAATTCAAAGCTCAATCTTTTTAAATTATACAGACTTTAGAGTTTAAATTTGTATATATTAAAACTTGTTAGAGCTCGAACTTATGGTAGTTATAGCTTTTATTAATATACATGTTTGGTAAATAGTTGAAGATGAAAATTGTAAAATGACATTAAAGTACAGATAAGTAAAAAAACCAAATTAGAATTATAATTAATAAATTTGTTCCGATAATCTTATGTTTAAGGGAAAATTATGCAAAAAACCATCAAAGTACAAATTTTTTCGATTAAGTCCCCATTTCATTTTTTATTTCTGATAAGTCCCCAAACTGCTTAAACCTTTTAAATTGGTCCGTTAACCTGTTATAACAGGTTAACATGCTTAAACCTATTTTGCAAAAACCATCAAAGTATAAAAATTTTTCGATTAAGTCCCCATTTCATTTTTTTCTCTAATAAGTCCCCGAACTAATTAAACTTTTCAACTTTTCGATAAAATAAAACGAATTTTTTTAAACTTTTAAAAACGACGATGTTTATTATGATGACAGATCATGCCATGTTTGTCTAGACCAAAATAAATTGGTTTGAAAACAATATTTTTTCAAAACGACGATGGTTGTTTCAAAATAATAAATTTTGTTAAAAGTCCGTTATTCCAGATAATATAAGTTTGTTTGATATAATAATATAAATGATGATTATTTCGATCCTATGTTTGTCTAGACCATAATTTTTAAATATATTTTAACTAGTTCATCCCGACTAAACTTTAAACAATAAAAATGATCGTTTTGATTTATCATTTTGTTTTTTTTTTTTTTGCATCCACATATGTGTTATGTGAGTGTCAATTGAACAATCATTAAATTGATAAAACAACAAATAACATGAGTTTCATCAAGATAAATGATTTATGTGGCAAAAAAATTAGTTGAGGGATTTATAAGACAAAATAATTTAGTTAATGGATTTATAAGACAAAATTATTTAGTTGGGGGACTTAATCGAAAAAAAATCATAGATTTAAAATCCACGTCACCAATTGCAACCCGCTTAACAGGTTACCGGTAACTTTTCTTGAAAAAAACACCAAATTCGTGATTTTTATTTAGTTAAGGGACTTATCAGACAAAAAAATTGATTGAGGGACTTAATCGAAAAAAAACTTGTAGTTTAATGTTTTTTGTGAAATTTTCCCTATGTTTAATAGGTTCAAGCTAATTCTAAAATCCATTTCAATTAGCTTATGATTTTAATATGCTCTTGGAAGAAAAGTCATCTAAACATGACTTATGTATAATAAGTTGTTGAAACTTTTAAAAACTATAAGCTTAATTATCATAACCTCTCACAAGTTGCACGCCAAACATGCCCTTACCATGAATAACTGAAGGTCATTTTTATAATTTATCATATAAATATTCCGAATCTGTTGACTGATTTGTAAAACAAACAAGATTTCATAAAATGTAAATCCTATTAAATCCTGTAAACCGAACACCTGACAAATTTTAAAATGTTGGAGATTACAGTTTCTTTGACAGAATATAAACAAAAATTTGCAAATCAAACGTTTCTATAGTTCCCTCCTTGACTCTAGGGGTGTTATTCTGGCGGGTTAATTGGGTATCGTGTTATTCGGGTATGAGTGTATGGGTTAGCTAGCCGAACCCGAACCAAATAAGGGAACGAGTTAATCGGTTTCGGGTTATATGAGTATCAGGTTATTCGGTTTGGGTTAAATGAGTTATTTGGTTTTGATATAAAAAATAAAATCATCAACAAAGTAGTTTAAACAAGTTAAATGAGTTGGGTAATATGGGTAAAACGGGTTAAATGCTTTAAGTATCAAAAATGAGTATTTACATACTATATATAAACAATACTAGTTATAATTATAAACAAATAAAAAAATGAAAAATATATATTAAACGGGTTATTCGGGTACCCGAATAAGCATGAATCCTACCCGTAAACCGAACCGAATTACTTATTCAGGTACCATTTAACCAAAATAAGGAACCCGAAAACCGAATAACCCGACCCATTTAACCCGATTAAGATTTGGTTCGGATGGATTATTCGGGTTCGGTTATTTTGCACACCCCTACTTGACTCTCTCATATGATAAAGATTAGTGATTAATTAAGACTTAAGAGGGACTCGGGATAAATGGTTGTTCATATTTTGCTTTATTATATTAACAAACTATCTATGATATGCAATATAAGTTGAAATTTTATCATAAGTTAAAATATTTAAAATGAGTTTAATGCGATGATAATACTTACTTTATTTCAAAATAATAATTATTTATGACATTGATAATAATAGTCATAAGTAATTGAAAATTAAATTTGACAAGTTAAGACATATTTATATTTATATTTTAAACCCCTGTCAAATTTATGTCCAAGTAGATGCTCATTAAATAATAAAACTTATACTCATTTGTAACATATATCTCATGATAAAAGGATTCTTATAATAATAACAACAATAAATTTATGAGATATGCATGTTATAATCATTTATAACATTTTAAATGTTTTCTAATAATCTAATATATAAGTTTGAATTGAATAGTTCATAATTTTGTTTTGTTTGTTTTTTAAGATTTAAAGATCTAAAGTATGAAATTATGTTTGAAATTTAAGAGTCTGTGCTTAAATTTGAAGATTGAAATCCGGAATCACGTCTGAAATTTAAGAGAAAGACTTAAAGTCTGAAATCTGAAATTTACTAAGATATTTAAATATTAAGTTAAATTAATCATATATTATACTTGATTACTTTATATAAGTACAGTAAATTTTAACACATTTTTTTAGAATATTAAAGTAAATCTTATATAATAAAGAGAATAATTATATGTACACATGTCACATTCATGTTTTTTCTTTAAATATAAAAACAATTTGTATATTGAAAAATAAAAAAATTACATAAAATCTAATATAAATCAAATCAAATTTATATTATATTATTATATTATATTATATAATATAATATAGATTTGATTTGATTTATATTAGATTTTATGTAATTCTTTTTTTATTTTCAAAATACTGAATGTACATGTTCATTAAAATAAAATGTTAAGTTTAATGCACAACTACAATATACATATGTTCAAATGTGCATTATTATTGACTATTTCATATAATTTACATGTTTATCATGATAAAATATTCCATGCAAAATAACAATATGCACATGTTCAATTTTGCAATATGCATAAACATGTGTATATTGTGCATTTTTGCATGAAATTACACGTTTTGTCTTAATAAACATGTAAATTATATGAATTAGTCATTTATAATGCAACTTTGAACATGTATATATATTATAATTTTACATGAATTAATATTTTATCGTAATGAACATGTATATTTAATATGATTTTTCAGTACTCAGTCTAATATAGTACTTCATGGATCTCAACCCTACACACACACACACATACACACACACACACACACACACACACACACACATATATATATATATATATATATATATATATTAACATGTTTAATTGGATTCGACAATGGGTTTTAGTGAACATGTTCAATCGGATTTGACAATGGGTTTTAGTGAACATGTTCAACCGGATGTGTCAAATAAAAGTATTTATTATTTTCATCAAACCGAACTTGAATGTTCAATTTCATTTACACGTTATTAAACATGTGCAATCGGGGTTTATTGTGTATTTAGTCGCTGTTAACCATTTGGGTGATAAACCAATATTGACAGTATTGAACATGTTTAATAGTGGTTTATGGAGTGTCATCATTGCACATGTTCAGTTTGGGTATAATGAATAATATTAACTGAAATGAAGATTTCCATGGGATACACAGAATCTTTGATTCTAATTTAAACTTTTTAATACCAATTTTACACCCAATATTAATTAATGTGGAAAGAATTTTAAGCAAAACTTATATTATATTTTAATGTTTTAATGATAAATAATTGGCAATAAATGGTTTCCCGTTACCCCAGTCTAACATGTTACTTCATTAATCTTGAATATATATATATATATATATATATATATATATATATATATATATATATATATATATATATATATATATATATATATATATATATATATATATATATATATATATATATAGAATTTGGTTTTACGGCGTACCATGTGAAATCCGGAGTACCCAACGCACCATTCATCAACCACAGGATCAAAAATATAGGGGAGGGGCATGATGGACATTCAACGCGATTTCAGCTTCATTAAGGTACAACCAATGTGAATGGTAAATTTCCTAATGTGAATGGCCATTCACATTAGCTGAATGATCATTTTACGTTACTTAAATAATCATTCACATTACTTAATTAATCATTCACCTTACTTAAATGATCATTCACATTGCTTATTTGACCATTCACATTGGTAAAATAATATCAGCACAACATGTGAATCTGAGCATTGTCAACTACTAACAAACAGTAACAAGATTAATGACAAACAGTAACAATGATCATTCATGTAACACTCAAATTCTCAAATCTATCAAACATTAATAACATCAACCAATGTGAATGATCATTCAGCTAATGTGAATGACCATTCACATTAGGAAATTTACCATTTACATTGGTTGTACCTTAATTAAGCTGAAATCGCGTTGAATGTCCATCATGCCCCTCCCCTATATTTTTGATCCTGTGGTTGATGAATGGTGCGTTGGGTACTCCGGATTTCACATGGTACGCCGTAGAACCAAACTCTATATATATATATATATATATATATATATATATATATATATATATATGGCAAATCTATCGACCGGTAAGGAGACTAAATGAGGTGTCGAGACTTTTATTATATAGATTTAAATGTGTACAATAAAATTTGATTATTAACTAATCAAAATAACTTAAATGAAATAATTATTTTTAAATGTAAATTACTTGAACCTATATTGAATTGAATTTATTATTTTATTTAAAAAATATCAAATGGCATAGCGTTAAATTAATTTTATATTATATTTAATTAAATTATATAAAAAATTAATTTTTAAAATTTATATTTAAAATTTATATTTAAAATAAATTATTATTTTAATTAATTAATTTGAACTAAATAAATTATTTTAATATTTTAATTAAATATATATTAATTTATTTTAGAAAGACAAAATTTCATACTTTAATTCAGATTTCAGATGGAAGTAGACTCCTTAATCTTTAGACCTAATTATAAAGTTTTTAATTTCTTAAGATTGATTTTGAAATATAACAAACAACCTATTTTTTAGTTAGGTACTGAAATCCATTTAAGTCTAAAATATAATAAACAGTTTAAAATTGATTTATATCTGAATTTTAAGAGTTTAGTTAAATTAAGATCTGAAAATGATAAACAAACGGGGTTTATTTATATATGTTATGAATATTTTTAAAACAATGCTGGAACGACCAAAAACTTATCACCATAAATTTTGAATCTATCTGAAAACTTTATCACGTTTATTTGATGAAAACACGTCATTTTTCAATTTCAGTTTTTAAGTTATAATTTTCAGAAAAAAAAAACAAGGGTTTCTATAAAAAGTGAAAACTTGTTTAGATGATGAAGTTTTACTTTTCTAAAAATTAAATGTATGATTATAAAATAAGAAAAATAGGATATGTGATAGAAAAGTAAGAGAGAGAAAGAGAGTACTATAAAAAAAATATAGGGTATGTTATGAAAAGTGATATTTTAAAAATTAAAATTAAAATTTATGAAATTGTTGTTAAGTAAATAAATTTTCATTTTTTTTGAAAACTAGAATAAGAATTTTGAAAATTTTTATCAACTAAACGCAGCGTAGGAATGAATCATGGGCAATCTTAATTATTAATGTGATACTACAATCTGCTGAAATAGAAATTATAAGAAATTGCTAAGTAGTTTTTGGAGCTACAAACATATATCCCACGTAATGATTAATGTATATATTTTCCAAAATAAATTACAATCATAATAGCACGATAGTGATTATATGATTATCACATTGTTAGATATACAATTAACAAAGAAAAACTCAATATCATGAAAAGAAACAACTTTTTACACATTTTTACTATACATATTTACATAACAACTTTAATTAAATGACTATTTTATCCTTAATCTTATTTTTATCATATTTATCTTGTACCTTCAAAAGTAATGATAAATTTATTATTTTAAATAAAATTGTTATGTACCATCAATCATATGTCTTCAATGATAACCCTTACAATAAATGACTTTTGTGCGTACCTTCAAAAGTAATGATAAATTTGTCATTTTAGAAAAAATTGTTGTGTACAAACCAACTCCCTTATATTATAGATATCTACTAGTTTTCTATGAATTTTCGCTATTACATGTTTCCATCAATTATATGTCTTGATTGATAACCCTTACGATAAATGATTTTTGTGCGAGATTTCGCTTCTTTTAAGAAGCGTAAGTCCTTTTATCGGTTAAAAAGCAAGTATGTGAAGATAAACCTTATCAACGATGTCATGTTTACTATATGACTATCAATATACTAAGTCATGATTATAAAGCCATGATCCATGTTTTTCATATTAAGAGTCTCTTAATGTATTTTATCTCGCAAGTCCTTCAACTTTTTTCATGATGTGAATCTTACATCATTCATGTGTGTACAACCTTTAAAGGAATGATTTTTATGCAAGATTTTCCTTATTTTAAGACAAATTTATCTCTTTACTCAAAAAGCAAACAATGTTGAGCAAATCCTTATCAACAATTTCAAGTTTATCATATGATAGGCTTCTTATAAAGTCATGATCAACAATATTCATATTCCGGTTCTTTTAAACGTCTTTTTTTTCTTACTTTTTATCTTTGAATATTTTCCATGCTAAAATGTAATCAAGATTCAAGAGGACACATACAAATTTACACTTTTGCATGATCTGGCTTACATAATGTTCTACATAATCTTGTTGTCAATTGACACTATTTTTGTCTAAGAGCGACCTGAGCAGAACGGGCGACAAGTACTCCACCTCGATCCAAGTCTCAAAGGCATATCAAGTACCATTGTATGTCTAAGAAAATGGATCACACGCATGAAAGAGGGACGTGAGAGGAAAAGTGGCGATGGAAGGGTATTTTTGTCCTTTTACTTGGTCTTTTGTGAGGAAGGCTCGATAAGAGGACGCATCAATCATGGAGTGAGTGTGTGTCACACACGCCAAAGGTGTTAGGTATCAGACACTGTTGAATCAAAGAGTTGTAATATTAAATCACAGAGTTTAATGGTTGAATAAAAAAATTTAGGTGTTAAATTATAGAGTTTATGTTTGAATCAAAGAGTTTATGTGCTGAATCATATACAACGACACATAGGTTATATCAAACACTACTTGTAATGCATATTTGAGCTCTGTCCATTAAATAATACGTGTGTTGAATCCATAAATAAATGTTGAATCAGATATGTATATGCTGAATCAACCATAGTATTTGTTTTATCTATCAATTAGATGTCGATTCACAAAATATTGTTGAAAAATATGTCATGTTGAATTAAAGAATGTGTTGAATCATATAAAATGTTTATTGAATCAATTAATGTATGTAGATTCAGATTAAACCTTTGTTGAATCTAATAACACATATGTTGAATCAACAAGATACGAGTTGAATCCATAAAAATATATTTAATCTAAAAACATATACGTTGAATCAACTGAATATGTGTTTGTTTCTGATTCAACAATATATGTTGAATCATTAACAAATTGTTTCAATAAAAGGGTGACAGATGAAAGGGTGAAGAGTGGGATTTCTTTGGATTTGATTTTCTGCTAGCCACGGTAGACACAACTCCCATAGTTGGATCTAGACAACCATCTAGCGACTAGGGTGCCATGAGTTCAAAAATCCTTTCAGATGAATCCTCAACATCCATAGAAGTGTAAAGGGCTTGGGCCCAAGTATGTACTCCTGCACCAACCCAGTGACGTTCTTCAAGAACGTAGGCCTTTTTTTCTAGAAATGATAGAATCGAAGACATGAAGGCCAAGTAAAGCAGTAGATCAACACCTGCATGAAAAATGAAGACATGAAGATATCATTTAAAAAAATACAACATATGAACAAGGAGTAAACAAGCACACAGCTCGAATCATAACAACAAGTAGACACAACAAGGAAGGAGAACCATACCATTATTGCAATCAAAACAATCACGTTTCTCAGCTTCCATTTAAGTCATTCAGTAGATTCCTACTTTAATAAGAAGTAATTTCAGATTAGAATTTTTTGGAGCAGTGACATCCAAGCCATATAATTTTTCAACAAGATCAAAGGTATGACCACTTTTCATAGAAAAAAAAATATACGATTGAAGGATATTTCTCCATTTCATGTCCCAAGGGAATGCCTTACAAGAAATATAGGAAGATTCTTCTTTTCTACTTTTTCATCGAGTCATCAAAACCAATTGTCTAGCATTTTAGAGTAGAACACAAACAATGACAAACAATAAAAATTTCAAAAGAACATCAAAAACAAACTAAAAGTTGTGAAGCTCGTAATGATCCAATAAAAAACACAATCTATATATATTATAATAAAATAAAATAATTCATGTCACAAGTTGCTTCCACAATGCTCCAAAATTTTATTTTCCCGCCTCTTTTTCATAATTTATTACCTTAACTTAATTACATTAAAATTTGATTTTAATTTTTTTCATTAATGAATTATTATTAAATTATATATTGCAACATGTTAAATTAATGTTTACCTAAAATAAATATCTATGATTATCATCCTTAATGATCAAAATTAATTTCAAATGTAAAAATTTGGATTTAAATGTAGAAATGTTGTAAATATATAAAGAAAAGCTTTGCGAGTAAGGGGCGGCTGCGACAAGAGCTACAACTATGATGGCAGGAGCTTACAGCTGCGACAGTAGGATGACAGGGATAACCGAAGGCATGATAGGGTGGCGGCGGCTTAAAAACCAAACAATAACTAACTACGCGTCTCCGGGAAAGGGCGAGAAGGAGAAGAAAAGAAAAAAATCATCACTCATGAGGGACGATGGTGGGAAGAAAGGGCAACGAGACGGTGGTGATCCAACGACGACGACATGGAAGATTAGAGAAGGCAGAAGAAAGCAAGAACCCTAAAGGCTCTGATACCATGTAGAATAACAAAAACTCCGTAGGTATCATGTTTTATCATTTATATTGATAACTATTTATAGAGTACAAATGATACATTGAAAACCATTAAAAAAACATATTTGATTCTATGCTCATCTATACAATCGAGTTAACTAATCTATTAAACCTTAATCTACGTGATAGTATGATAGAGCTAGTTTGTCAATTATAAAAATCCAATGTGAAATGTAAATCTGGTTACGAGCTTGGCAACTTTTAATTATAAAATAACACATGTTAGGGTAAATTACAAATTTCGTCCATGTGGTTATAGGGAAATTATGGATTCAGTCCTTCTATAGAAGAAATTACAATTACAGTATCCATGGTTGAGTGTTTGTTATGGTTTTGGTCCTTTGACCAGCCATTTTTAAAAAAATGACCATTTTGCCCTTGATATTATTAATAAATTAGGTAATAATTTTTTTTATAGATTTAAATAATAAAAAAATGAAAAAAAATATCAAACCAATAGACAAAATTAAAATAGTTTTGTCATTATTTGTTTATTGGATGGTAACTCATCCCTTCCATTCATCTCCAAGAGAGCAATATATCAACGTGAAATACTTTTCGATTTCTCACCACCGTCAAAATCGTTTCTAGACCTTGAGTCACCATTGGATTCAAACATCACCACGATTTCAAATCATGTTTCAAGCGAATCCATCGATTATAGATCTGGTTTTGACATTTGCAGATCTGAATCTTGATAAAGAGCAACTGTCTCTTTCTCTTTTCGACCGGTGGTGCTTTGATTGATGGGGAAGAAGAACGGTGAAAGCAAGCAAGCAACCACAAAAGGAGGAACATATTGAAGGTAAATTCTTGCTAGGCAAACCGAAGTTCAAAAAGCTTGAAAACGGCAGCTACAAATGTGTCGAAACTGGCCACGAATTTCCCGCCGATGCCCGGAAGTCCTATACAAATGGTTATTGATGATGATGATGATTTTTTTTTCAATTTTATTAATTAAATATTTTAGGAATTAATAAAATTAAAGTTTATTACCTAATTTTATAATATTTTCAAGGGCAAAATGGTCATTTTAAAAAAAATAACCGGTCAAAGGACTATAACCGTAACAAAAAGTTAACCATGAATACTATATTTGTAATTTCTTCTATAGAAGGACCAAATCCATAATTTCCCTATAACCACAGGGACGAAATTCGTAATTTACCCTAATTTTAATGACAAGAAAAGGAAAAAAAATATTAAGTAAAGTTTAAGGAAAATATATATTAGATTTAACCAAACCGACGAGAAACAAAAATTTTAAAAATTATGAAACAAAATACATGACTAATCCGTCTAATCGATAAACTAGTTTAATTCCAACGGTACGGTAAACTATACACAACGTTGATATTTTATAATTTGAAAAATAATAAAATGATGTAAATTTAAATTTGAAAAAGAACCTCATTTCAGAAAACTGTCTCATTTAATTACTTTTGCTTCCAAATCATAAACTAAACCAAATGGAACAACAAAAAACAAGAAATTGAAAATATCTTGAACTTAAAATCAATCTTTATAAAAATTTAGAATCAAAATTGAACACAAATTAAGAACACATGTTACTTTCGTTTAGTTTGGTCTATTTAAGATCTATTTAAACATTTGTCATAAGAGTAAACACGTTGGTCATTTATACATAGTATGAATTCAGAATTGGGTAGTCGAAAAATTTATTATAATTTCATAATATTTTCGTTTCATTGCTAAGGAAAGAATAGAACAAAAATTAGCCCCTTTAGTACCAGGAAAAAAAAACAAAATATTTTAGCCACCATTTTCATCGCTCAATATTTAGGTCAAATGAGTTTTTATTTATTAAAAAAGAAAAGGAAAGAAAATTGATGCAAATGAGTCCAATCAATCAATATGTTGATGGATCCTGAAAAACTACTGGGTAACATGAATTATGACCCAACGACCCCTTTAACAACTCTTGGGGTTTAAACTCTACTCTTTCAAGGGTGTTGGAATTACCCATCTTTCCCATCATCCACCTTTCTGTATATAGGCTTGACAAAAAAAACTCACAACCAACGAAGAACCTGTAACTCGATCTTGATTTGACCGGGGAATCCCGAGTTGACTGGGGATGGGGATGGGGACGAAGAATCTCGATTTAAAATAATGGGGATGAAGCGAGGATGGGAGACACTTTAATCCCCGAACCCGACCGCGGTTATATATTATGTTTTAATATAGATTCTTATATATATATATATTTTACTTTACAATGTAAATTATTCATTTCTTATAGTTTAGATACTATTATTTTCTTTTCATTTTATTGAGTTTATAAATCTTTTGCATACATTTCTTTGTTTTAGTTTTATAATAAATTATAAATTATATATGAAAATATTTGAATTGACTTGTTTTAAAATTTATTACATATATTTTTCTGTTAAATTACTATTTATAGTTTAAACTTAATAATCTTTTAGGAACATGAAAAACTCGATTCCCCGATGGGATCCCCGATTGGAACGGGGATGAGGATTGAAACTCATTCCTCGTCGACGATGGGGCCGGGGATGGGGGAGAAGATTAAGAAGCGGGGATGAGGATGAGAACTGAGATCTCCACCCCGCTCGCCCCATTGCCATGCCTATCTGTATACCTCAACGTCACGTCAGATTTTCTCTCTTCACCTTTCCCACCATCCTAAGTTGGAAATACCCAACTTTCTAAACATTTCCATCTTTCTTAATTTTTTTATTTAAAAAAATTCGTTTTAATTAATATAACAATTAAATCTAAAATATTTATTTTATTAAATAAGTAAAACTATTACATGACTAAAAATTAAAAATTACCGAATTAAGAATAAAAAATACATAACAATAAATAAAAACTAAAATTACGAAACTAAGTACGGATACAAAAACTAGATGAACACTAAAAAATACGAACTAGCCGTCTAAAAATAAAATTGTAAAAGAGAGCAAAACATAAAGTTGAGAGGTATATGAGAATTTAGATTGAAAGAAAGAAAATTGAAAGTGTATAAAATGAAAGAGTGAAACTTTAATGTATTGGAATGAAGTATTTATAGACTGAAAATATTAAGTGAATTTTTTTTCATAATTAAACGGTTAAATGACCGTTAAAGAGTAAAAAAAACAAAAAAAATAGAGGCCGTTGGTGTGGGGAAGCCGTAGAAAAGGGGAAGGAAGCTGGGGTCGAGGAGGCGGGCTGGTATGTCTGCCGGCCTCCATCCGATGTGTAAAGCCGAAGGGCTTCGTCCTCACCGCTTCCTTCGCTCTAAGGGTGATGAGAGTACTCATCTTTCTTATCACCCACCTTTTTGTACATCTCAGTGTCACGCCATATTTTCTCTTTCCAGCTTTCCTACCTTCCTAAATTGGATATACTCATCATTCTAAACCGAGATAATTGCGCAAAAAACCGTCAACTTGTCAGTATTTTGTGATTAAAACCCCAAACCATTTTTGGTTGCATAGAAAACCCCGAACTAACTAAAAAAATCAGTAAATCAAGATTTTATCAATGGGTAACCGGTTGAAATTGGTTATTAATCCTACGTGAACCGGTAAACAAGTTACGTTGAATAAATTTTAATTATTAATCCCTTGTGGACTAGTTATTATTTAACTTTATACTAATAATGTTTAGCTTTTTAAGGGTTTTTATTTATTAATGATGTTGTCTTATATTTTTTAATTATTATTTAATAAAAGTATACAAATCCGTTGCAAAACACGGTAAAGATTGTAATCTATAGTTAAAATTTTACATTATATATTAAATATCAAGAACAAAATTTTAAAATTTATTTAGAATTTTAAATTGTGATAATTTTACACCTTTTAGCAGCTTAGGAAGCAAAACAGATTTAATTACTTCATTAATTAAGAAATTTAAAATAGAAGCCTGAAAAAGGGAATAATTGTATGGACGCGTGTCAAGCTAACCTTAACCAATCGTAATTTAAATCTCCATCGTAAATCAGATCCAGCAGCCTAAAATTGGTCAAAGGTAGAAAGTCAACGCCCACCAAAAGGATTTGGTGGGAGCCATCACAGCCAATTACTCGCCTAAACTTTCTATTCCTTCTCTTATCTTCTATGACGATTTTTGACTGATCGTGATTTCTTATCAAATACCAATAATTTTTTTTGAGTTAATTACAAAAATGGTCCCTGTGGTTTTGTCCTAAAATTTGAATTTGGTCACTGGACTTTCAATTTTGCAAAAACGGTCCTTATTTTCATAGTTTGTTTGCAATTTTGGTCCCTCAACCTATTAACTTTTCTAATATGACCAAATTAACCTTTATTATGATGCAAACTATAGGGACCATTTTTATAATTAGTTTTTAACTTTTTTTTAATCTTAATTAAATAAATTATGTTTTAGTGTTACTTAAATTTAATAAACTATAAAAAATAGAAAAAAAATTATTTAATTATTTATGTTGGTTCATAAATGATTTAGATATTTTTAGTCTTAATTAATTTTAATATACTATAATCAAAGTGTAAACCAATCAAAATTTATAATCGAAAATGTCATTTATGTTTTGAAATTATTTTTTAAAGGTTTCATAAATAAGAAATTTTGCTTTATAATTATTTATGCTGGTTCGTACATTTATAATAAAAAATATTTATGTTGATCAAACCACAAAGACCATTTATGTAATTGACTCTACTTTATTTTTAGTGTTAATTAACTTTAATAAATTATTTAAAAAAATTAGTTATGAGCTAACAGTTTAATTAAAGTTAAAAATATTAAAGAACTTAAATAAATAAAAATTTAACGTTTAATTTGACCGAGTTAAAAAAATTTCCTAAAATGGTCTAAGACAATCAAATTTTTATTTATTTAACGTATTAATTATTTTATCGTTTTAATTTTTAATTACACCAAAAACGATTTAAAATTTTAGGTCCATATAACATCTTTGAGATTCATGATTAACAACTTTTATCATCAAACTTTGGTTTGTCAGACATTTACATAAAAATCGAGAAATATAAATAGGTTTTTAATTTTTTTTTTTCGTCTTTCAATTTGACTTTTTATTTAATCTGATTAAATCGACACTTAAAAAATTTAAACCATTTAGATTTATCACTTTACCATTATCACCTTGTTTTAATATAAATGTGAACAGATTATAAAATAGAATCTTTGGCCGATTTTATTTAAGAAGAAAGTAAAATATTTGACCAACAAATATATTTTTATTATAAATTTATGAACCAACATAAATAATTATAGAGTCAAATATTTTTATAATATTTTATATACGAAACTTCTAGAAAATAGTTTCTAAACATAAATGATTTTTTCGATTATAAATTTTGATTGGTTTACAATTAAAATTAATTAATACTAAAAATATCTAAATCATTTATGAACCAACATGAATAATTAAATAATTTTTTTCTATTTTTTATAGTTTATTAAATTTAAGTAACACTAAAAAATAATTTATTTAATTAAGATTAAAAAGAGTTAAAAACTAATTATAGAAATGGTCCCTATAATTTGCATCAAAATAAGGGTAATTTGGTCATATTAGAAAAGTTAATAGGTTGAGGGACCTAAATTGCAAACAAACTATGAAAATAAGGACCGTTTCTGCAAAATTGAAAGTTCAGGGACCAAATCCAAATTCTAGGACAAACCACATGGACCATTTTTGTAATTAACTCTTTTTTTAACGCTATGTTGTTTAAAATCTATACTATATATAATAAGAAAACCACTTGGAGTTTCTGGACAATTGGATGTAAATAAATCAATGGTCCAGATTAATGACAACTCATAATTATTTATGAAATGTGTCTTATACCCTTAATTAAAATCAATAATTATACCTATGCCATTTTGAAACACCCATACAACTAATACGAGTATTTCGATACCATTATACGTTAATTTATACAGAGTACTTGCGGAAATACGATCAAATTAAAACTTTTGCAATTAATAATCATCATCGTGATTCCAAACACTTTGCATAAGACACAACAGAGTGTCGGGAATCACAGAGCAAGGTAACTGGGGTTACAAGATTAAGTTATCAATTTAGTTACAAACGAATTAATAAACAGTGACTAATTCGCGTAAGTCCAAAAATGGAAGTCTGCTACTCCCGCCCCAATTATCCACAAAATATTGAGCTCCTATCCGAGCTCCAAACGATGTTCAACAACTCGGGCCAGTCGGGCCTTTGCCCTTAACAGATCCTGAAAAGAAATAACAACTATCGGGTAAACAACAAAGTTGTTTAGTGAGATTCTAGATTAAAGTACCATGCGATATATGAATGATGCCATGCAATGCCATGAATTCGACTAACAATTTTGGAGGCCAACTAATGGCTATAAGCTACCACATTGCGGTTACCATACACAAGCTTACCGTACAATGAGTTTACAATCTACTGCTCGATTACCACACCACAGGCTTATCGATATGCAGTTTACAATGATGCCATACGATTACCACCACAGGCTTATCGTTTTACTGGCAATAATGGTTACCACACTCAGGCTTACCATTATGATTCCGCTGGGTTACCACACTCAGGCTTACCGTCTCGGCGGAGAGGTCAAACGAACGATCAACAACTTATCAACCGAGTGATAAACAATAATTATGATGTATGTGATGGCAAAGCATGAAAATGACAATAATGATACGAAAGCAGTAACATACAATTCATGATATGCATGCAAATACGTTAATACTAGAACTCACAGTGATATACAATACGCTCTCGGCCTCAAAACCGAGTTATAATTGTCAAGGTAAGAGTGATAGTCTTCACGCGACTTAACCCGTCAAAACCCCTACAAGTAGGTTCATAATATAATATTATAAGTCTCACCGCTTACAATTTCTCAACTTTGATTCGGACATATTAGTCGTAAGATCTAATTAATTTCGGCCTCAATCTACATAATTATTTTGGGCTAATTTTTATTCACAATTGGTGACAAAAGTTATTATGACAAACGATCCCGAGGACTAATTAAAATTACAATTTCAGGCCAACACTGGGTCGAACTCGCCGAGTAAGGGACCGAACTCGCCGAGTTCTCCCATCCGAATTCGGGTCACACCGAATCTCAAGCCATCCGGATTCGGGTCAGGGACCATCCGAATTCCGGATCCCTTCCAACCGAAGCACGGTCCGAACTCGGTTCAAACCACATCCGAATTTCGGACCACCCCATCCGAATTCGGATCCCAAGTCATCCGGATCCTTAACTTAGAAATTTTTCTTTCAAAATCAAGGGGGAACTCGCCGAGTTCACCAGGGAACTCGCCGAGTTCAATTGCAGGTCTGCACTTTTGCCCTTCGGATTTAATGCTCAAAACTACCAACATTTCTTACATTTAATACAAACGGTTTGGAATCATTCCCAAACATATATATACTTTTCTAAACTCATTTTTACATTAAGAATACCATTTCATTCATTTTTAAATCCATGGGAGTTTATAAAACTCCATTTTCGGGTTTTTAAACTAAAACCCACCAACATTCGTAAAACTTGAATAATATGTTTTAAAATGATGATTCTAACTACATTTCATCATTATCCTTCAAGATCTAAAGATTTCTCCATGTTATTCATAAAAACCCATTTGGGTTTCTCATCTTCTTCAAACGAAGATGGAGAGGAGAAGAACAAGCAAGAGATTTATATAAATAAATGAGGTTACCTCTTGGATCTTTCAAAATAACCAAAAAGCTTCCACAAATCTGATTTCTTCTTCTTCTTCTTCTCTTTTCTCTCTATTTTGGAGTTTTGATAAAAAGGTGAACACACACATATGGGTGTGTGTTCCCTGCGTATGTATAAAGCAAGAAAAAGGAGGTTTCTCCTTCTTTTTCCTTTCCAACCCACATCTTTCATACATTTACCATTTCTACCTTGGAATTATTTGCATTTCTTTTAAAGTCCTTTCTACATATTCAAGACTTATATCGTAAAAATTCGTACACCAACATTCATTCATGTGTTTTGGACTTAATTAATATTCCGTATCGTATTTTAATACAATAACATTAATTACTCATTATATTAAATAATTGGGTTGTTACAATTCCTCCCCTCTTAAAAGGATTCCGCCCACGGAATCAAGTTCTTTCAAATAGAGCGGGGTATTTGGACATCATTTCGGCCTTCGTCTCCCAAGTCATCAGAGACCCACGGTGGTGCTTCCAACAAACGAGCACCATCTCGATCTCTTTATTCCTTAGGTTAATCATTTTGTTGCCGATAATCTTTTCTGGTTCTTCGACATAACGTAGTCGCTCATCGATTTGTACATCGTCCAGAGGAACGGTCACTGCAGGATTTATCGGACTTCGCTTCAAATAGCTAACGTGAAAGGTGTTATGAATTCCTGCCAACTCAGCGGGCAAATCTAACTTATAAGCTTGAGCACCGACACGCTCGGTAATAGGAAACGGTCCAACATATCGAGGACTTAACTTTCCTCGCTTTCCGAATCTCATAATTCCCTTCCACGGAGATACCTTCAGCATCACTGAATCTCCCACTGCAAACTTAATATCTTTATGACGTTTGTCCGAATATGCTTTCTGTCGATCTTGGGCAGCTTTGATCCTCTCACGAATCATCTGGATCTTATCATGCGTCTCTTGAAGTAATTCGGGGCCCGCTAACGGTTTCTCGCCTGCTTCTCGCCAACACGTCGGGGTTCGACACTTTCGGCCATACAACGACTCATACGGAGCCATCTTTATCGAAGAATGATAACTATTGTTGTAGGCGAATTCTACAAGTGGCAAGTGCGTATCCCAATTTCCACCAAGCTCGATCACGCACGCACGCAACATATCTTCCATTGTTTGATTAGTGCGCTCGGTCTGGGGACGAAACGCCGTACTCAAATTAACACGCGTCCCCAACTGATCTTGCATACTTTGCCAAAATCTCGAAGTAAATCTCGAATCACGGTCCGAAACAATGGACTTTGGAATTCCATGGCGTACAATAATCTCATCAATATACATTCACGCCAATCTTTCCAAAGGAAAGTTTTCTCGTATCGGCAAGAAGTGTGCGGATTTTGTCAGTCGATCCACAATAACCCATATAGCATCATGTTGTCTTGGGTCTTCGGAAGCTTTACCACAAAATCCATCGTGATGTGGTCCCACTTCCATTCGGGTATCTCGAGGGGTTGCAAATTTCCAGACGGCTTTTGGTGTTCGGCCTTGACTCGCAAGCAAGTCAAACACTTTTCAACATGATTACCAACGTCTCGCTTCATTCCGGGCCACCAATATTCGGATTTCAAATCCTGATACATCTTAGAACTCCCGGGGTGAATTGAGAACTTCGAATTATGACCATCCTCTAAAATTGTTTTGCGCACATCACCAATCTTCGGTACCCAAATGCGATTTCTAAACATTTTCAGACCATTGATACCTTCAGTTAACAGTCCACTCTGACCAACCATTCTCTCAGACTTAATATTTTCCTCTTTAAGACCCTCGATTTGCCACTTCCGTATGTCGTCAAGGATAGAGGAACTCACAACTACATGCGTTAGCGCATAGCAAGTCGCTTCCGGGTATCTCTTTCGGCTTAAAGCATCAGCCACTACATTGGCTTTTCCAGGGTGATAAAGGATTTCACAGTCATAATCCTTAATCAACTCCACAGCGCGTCTCTGTCGCATATTTAATTCCTTCTGATCAAAGATATGCCTCAGGCTCTTATGATCAGTAAACAACTGGCATTTAGTGCCGTACAGATAATGTCGCCAGATTTTTAACGCAAACGTGACAGCATCTAATTCCAAATCATGAGTCGGACGACTCTTTTCATAATCCTTTAGCTGTCTTGATGCATACGCTATCACTTTTCCTCGTTGCATTAGCACACAACCCAATCCATTTATCGAGGCATCGCTATAAACGGCAAAATCTTCGTTTCCTTCCGGCAACGCAAGCACAGGAGCGTCAGTCAACCGACTCTTCAAAATTTGAAACGCCTCAATCTGTGGCTTTTCCCACACAAACTTCGCATTCTTACGAGTCAATGAAGTGAGTGGGACGGCTATTTTAGAGAAATCTTGGATGAATCGTCGATAATAGCCGGCCAATCCAAGAAAGCTACGAATTTCAGCAACATTTCTCGGCGCTTCCCAACTTTTAATGGCCTCGATCTTGGAGGGATCCACAGAAACACCCTCACAAGATATAACATGCCCTAAAAATTGCACTTGTCGCAGCCAAAACTCGCACTTGGAGAATTTGGCATACAACTGTTCGCCTCGAAGAAGTTCGAGCAATTGTCTCAGATGAACTGCATGATCCTCCTCCGTCTTGGAATACACTAAAATATCGTCGATAAACACTATGACCGACTTGTCAAGCATTGGACGGCACTCCCGATTCATCAAGTCCATAAAAGCTGCAGGAGCATTAGTGAGCCCAAAAGGCATCACTAAGAATTCATAGTGTCCATATCGGGTTCGAAAAGCCGTTTTTGGCATATCTTCTTCACGTACCTTAAGTTGATGATAACCTGAACGAAGGTCTATTTTCGAGAAATAAGCAGCTCCTTGTAGTTGATCGAACAAATCATCAATACGAGGCAAAGGATACTTATTCTTTATAGTCACCTTATTCAGTTCTCTATAATCTATGCACATTCGCAAGGTTCCGTCTTTCTTACGCACGAATAAAACCGGAGCACCCCAAGGCGAGGTACTCGGCTGAATGAACCCTTTCTCTAATAATTCTTCCAGTTGTGCCATCATTTCCTTCATTTCTGAAGGTGCTAAACGGTACGGGGCACGCGCAATTGGTGCAGCTCCCGGCACCAGTTCAATCCGAAACTCTACGGATCGATCCGGTGGTAATCCCGGTAAGTCATCAGGAAACACGTCGGGATATTCATTAACCACTGGTACATCTTTGAGGTTTTTCCCTTCTTTCTTAGTATTTAACACACAAGCCAAGAAGCATTGACATCCCTTACCTAAACTTTTCCGAGCCTTAGCCACCGAAATCACTGCGGCTTCCCTTTTACGTCTATCCCCATACACAAATATTTCTTCGCCTTCCGGCGTGAACAAGCGAACGATTCTATTAGCACAAGCAATAGTGGCAAGGTTATTGGCCAACCAATCCATGCCAGCTATTACATCAAATTCTTTGGTGTCTATGGGGACAAGGTCAATATCAAAATTATGTCCGTCTAGGGTCAGCACGCAATCATAGTATATTTGGGTGGCACTGACCGATTTTCCGCTTGCCACATCAACAGATAAGGGAAAAGGCATTAAAGAAGGTATAATATCTAACTTTCGTGCAAATGCTTTGGAAATAAAAGACACACTTGCATCAGAATCGAACAATACTACAGCAGGTAAAGAATTTAGGAGAAAAGTACCGGTTACGACATTCGGCACATCTTGCGCCTCAGCAGCTGTAATCTGATAGACTCTGGCTTGAGGCTTGGGTGGGTTCCCCTTTGATTGGGAGGAACCACCCACAAAATTAGGCTTTGCGACCGAGCCTTTACTTTCGGACGTCGCCAACCTCTTCTTGGGGCAATTCCGAGCAAGGTGGCCCACCTGGCCACATTCGTAGCACGCATCAGTTCGCTTAGGGCACGCAGGACGTATGTGTCCCTCTTCTCCACAGCCATGGCATACAATAGGGGACAAACACTCCCCACGATGAAGTTTCCCGCAACGGTTACACGTAGGCACCGAATTGGAAAACTGAGATTTGGACTGAAAGTTGTTGGAGCTAGCCGGCTTCTTTGAGTGCCTTGACGATTGGGAACGTGAACGGGAGTCCACGTTCTTCGAAAATGATTGTTGGGGTTGCTTAAACGTCCCCGGCGAAGACTCAACTTTCGCCTTCTTCGATCCTGATAATTCCTGTTCCCTACGGAACAATTCATATTCTCGGAGTCGCGCATACTCCACAGCTTTCTCAAAAGATTCGACTGCGCGGACTGTCACCATCTCGCGGATCTCACTCCGCAGTCCTTCCACAAAATAATCGGTCTTTTGCTTTTCGTCAGCAATTACCGTCCCTACAAACATTGCCTTCGAGTTAAACTCGATCAGATAATCGTCCACTGACAACTCTCCTTGCTGAAACGTGAGAAAGTCTCTTTTTATCTTCTGTACCGCAACAACCGGACAGAAATGCTTGTCGAACCTGGTCTTGAACTCCACCCAGGACATTTTCGCCGCGACATCTAAACCCATTATCTCGACCTCTGAATCCCACCACGTTAAAGCAGGACCAACAAACTGCGCAGCCGCGTACTACACCTTTTTATCGTCGCTGACGTCAGTGACTCGGAATAATTTTTCGATTGCCTTGATCCAGTCCAAGGCCTCCACAGTAGTTGCCCGTCCATTGAACGCTGGAGGACGACAACCAATGAAATTCTTATACGACATTCCCCTTTTTGACTTAGAGGAGCCGTGCTTCCGTTCTTTATCTTTCTTGGGCCTTTCTGCCCTACTTCCACTTCCGGCGCCTTCAGTATTATCGTTACTTGCTTACTCCCCTTCAGCATTATTTTTCTTTCCCTGCACGTTCTGGGAAGCAAGTAATTGGGTCATTAGCTCATTCTGCTGGCGATTTTGTTCCAGCATCTGCGCCATCATCTGCATCATTTGGTCCTCTCTGGACCCTCCACCAGTACGGAAACTGGATTCATTTTCATAATCTGGAGACTGATCCCTGCCTCCATCATTTGAATGTTCTACCTCCTGGTGTAGAACGCGATTCGACTGGTTATCCGACATTGTCTGCAACCAACAGTTACAGGTCGGTTCAACACTTGTTTCACACCAAAGTGTGCACATGAAATTTATTTGTATGCATATGTATATATATATATAATTATGCTTACGTCAAGTCATAATCTTAAAAGTCTACCCAATATTATCCCATCCTAGGCCAAAGGTCAATTGTAATTGTTATAATATTGCCGCTTAGGTGGGTCAATAACAGCATCTGAAACCGTGCTCAGAGTAGAGTATCGTCGACTATACCCTGTCTATGAGCTCCATCTCTGATACCAAATTGAAACACCCATACAACTAATACGAGTATTTCGATACCATTATACGTTAATTTATACAGAGTACTTGCGGAAATACGATCAAATTAAAACTTTTGCAATTAATAATCATCATCGTGATTCCAAACACTTTGCATAAGACACAACAGAGTGTCGGGAATCACAGAGCAAGGTAACTGGGGTTACAAGATTAAGTTATCAATTTAGTTACAAACGAATTAATAAACAGTGACTAATTCGCGTAAGTCCAAAAATGGAAGTCTGCTACTCCCGCCCCAATTATCCACAAAATATTGAGCTCCTATCCGAGCTCCAAACGATGTTCAACAACTCGGGCCAGCCGGGCCTTTGCCCTTAACAGATCCTGAAAAGAAATAACAACTATCGGGTAAACAACAAAGTTGTTTAGTGAGATTCTAGATTAAAGTACCATGCGATATATGAATGATGCCATGCAATGCCATGAATTCGACTAACAATTTTGGAGGCCAACTAATGGCTATAAGCTACCACATTGCGGTTACCATACACAAGCTTACCGTACAATGAGTTTACAATCTACTGCTCGATTACCACACCACAGGCTTATCGATATGCAGTTTACAATGATGCCATACGATTACCACCACAGGCTTATCGTTTTACAGGCAATAATGGTTACCACACTCAGGCTTACCATTATGATTCCGCTGGGTTACCACACTCAGGCTTACCGTCTCGGCGGAGAGGTCAAACGAACGATCAACAACTTATCAACCGAGTGATAAACAATAATTATGATGTATGTGATGGCAAAGCATGAAAATGACAATAATGATACGAAAGCAGTAACATACAATTCATGATATGCATGCAAATACGTTAATACTAGAACTCACAGTGATATACAATACGCTCTCGGCCTCAAAACCGAGTTATAATTGTCAAGGTAAGAGTGATAGTCTTCACGCGACTTAACCCGTCAAAACCCCTACAAGTAGGTTCATAATATAATATTATAAGTCTCACCGCTTACAATTTCTCAACTTTGATTCGGACATATTAGTCGTAAGATCTAATTAATTTCGGCCTCAATCTACATAATTATTTTGGGCTAATTTTTATTCACAATTGGTGACAAAAGTTATTATGACAAACGATCCCGAGGACTAATTAAAATTACAATTTCAGGCCAACACTGGGTCGAACTCGCCGAGTAAGGGACCGAACTCGCCGAGTTCTCCCATCCGAATTCGGGTCACACCGAATCTCAAGCCATCCGGATTCGGGTCAGGGACCATCCGAATTCCGGATCCCTTCCAACCGAAGCACGGTCCGAACTCGGTTCAAACCACATCCGAATTTCGGACCACCCCATCCGAATTCGGATCCCAAGTCATCCGGATCCTTAACTTAGAAATTTTTCTTTCAAAAATCAAGGGGGAACTCGCCGGGTTCACCAGGGAACTCGCCGAGTTCAATTGCAGGTCTGCACTTTTGCCCTTCGGATTTAATGCTCAAAACTACCAACATTTCTTACATTTAATACAAACGGTTTGGAATCATTCCCAAACATATATATACTTTTCTAAACTCATTTTTACATTAAGAATACCATTTCATTCATTTTTAAATCCATGGGAGTTTATAAAACTCCATTTTCGGGTTTTTAAACTAAAACCCACCAACATTCGTAAAACTTGAATAATATGTTTTAAAATGATGATTCTAACTACATTTCATCATTATCCTTCAAGATCTAAAGATTTCTCCATGCTATTCATAAAAACCCATTTGGGTTTCTCATCTTCTTCAAACGAAGATGGAGAGGAGAAGAACAAGCAAGAGATTTATATAAATAAATGAGGTTACCTCTTGGATCTTTCAAAATAACCAAAAAGCTTCCACAAATCTGATTTCTTCTTCTTCTTCTTCTCTTTTCTCTCTATTTTGGAGTTTTGGTAAAAAGGTGAACACACACATATGGGTGTGTGTTCCCTGCGTATGTATAAAGCAAGAAAAAGGAGGTTTCTCCTTCTTTTTCCTTTCCAACCCACATCGTTCATACATTTACCATTTCTACCTTGGAATTATTTGCATTTCTTTAAAGTCCTTTCTACATATTCAAGACTTATATCGTAAAAATTCGTACACCAACATTCATTCATATGTTTTGGACTTAATTAATATTCCGTATCGTATTTTAATACAATAACATTAATTACTCATTATATTAAATAATTGGGTTGTTACAATTCCTCCCCTCTTAAAAGGATTCCGCCCACGGAATCAAGTTCTTTCAAATAGAGCGGGGTATTTGGACATCATTTCGGCCTTCGTCTCCCAAGTCATCAGAGACCCACGGTGGTGCTTCCAACAAACGAGCACCATCTCGATCTCTTTATTCCTTAGGTTAATCATTTTGTTGCCGATAATCTTTTCTGGTTCTTCAATGGTCCTTGTGGTTTATATAAAATTACGGTTTTAGTCCTTGAAAGAATTTTATTACACCATAAGTCCCTAAAATCGAAAAGGTGTAACATTTTGGTCCCTGAAACTAACGGCAGTTAACTTGAGCCGTTAGTTTCAGGGGTATTTTGATCTTTTTGAATTTCAAGGACCATTTTTGTAATTTTCAAACTTTCAGGGACCATTTGTGTAACTTTCATACTTTTCATATATATATATATATATATATATATATATATATATATATATATATATATATATATATATATATATAGTATTTTTTTTCTTATTTATAATTTAATTATCCAAACATAACATTTTAATTTTTATTCCTTTTGTTTTAATCATTAATTTTTATTTGTATGTTTATTGTTATTATTAATGTTAGTTTTTTTATATATTACTACAATTATTTATTTAAGATTATTATATGGTAACTGGTTCATTTTTTTCAATTATTTATTGAGAATTCAAATCTTTTGCTATTATTTTTTTCATTTAAGAAAAATAAAAATAAAAACTAGTTGTAGTTTTTTCGTTCGGAAAATATAAAACCGAAATGATTTATTTCTTTCTCCATTCAAAAAATGATGAACCATTATGATTTTTGATTTTTTCAAACAACGATAACCATCTGGTATTAACTTTTTTTATAAAAAAATGACGAACCATTTTGATTTTAATTAATATTTTTGATCAAAAACGGTAAACAAATATGATTTTTTTATTTAACAAACTTAAGAACCATTCTGCTTTTAATTAAACGTAGATCAAAAAATCAATACAATTTTAATTTTTTCAATAAAATACAACAAACCATTTGGAATTAATTTTTTTTTGACTAAAAAGCGATAAACCATTCAATTTCTTGATTTTTTTTCAAACCATCTGGAATTAAAATTTTTATTAGGTATTTGCAATGAAGAAACTACGAAACATTTTGATTATATACTTTTTCCAAACGAAAAAAGCTTCAACACGTCGTTATTTTGAATTTTTTTGAGTGGAGAAAAGATATAAATTATTTTGGTTTTAGATTTTCCGAACGAAAAAAACTACAACTAGTTTTTATTTTTATTTTTCTTAAATGAAAAAAAGATAGAGAAAGATTTGGATTCTCAATAAATAATTGAAAAAAATGAACCAGTTATACCATATAATAATCTTAAATAAATAATTATAGTAATATATAAAAAAAACTAACATTAATAATAACAATAAACATACAAATAAAAATTAATGACTAAAACAAAAGGAATAAAAAATAAACTATATATTTGGATAATTAAATTATAAAAAAGAAAGAAATACTAAATATATATATATATATATATATATATATATATATATATATATATATATATGAAAAGTATGAAAGTTACATAAATGGTCCCTGAAAGTTTGAAAATTACATAAATGGTCCTTGAAATTCAAAAAGACCAAAATGCCCCTGAAACTAACGGCTTAAGTTAACTGCCGTTAGTTTCAGGGACCAAAATGTTACAACTTTTCGATTTTAGGGACTTATGGTGTAATAAAATTCTTTCAGGGACTAAAACCGTAATTCCATATAAACCACAGGGACCATTTATGTAATTTAGTCTAAAACAAAACAATTCATGTCATATGTCACTTCTACAATACAAGAAAATTTTATTTTTCCACCTCTTTTTCCAAATTCAACTGATGTGCCGCTAGCACACCTTTGTTTTAAATATAAAAACGGAAATAAATAACTAAAACTAGCGGACAAATAGGCAAGTATTACCTATCGTATACCAGTATAGCTAAGTAAGTCCGGGTTGTCGATCTCATGGATAATTGGATTTGCAAAACAATAAGAAGTAGATTAAAAGTTAGATAGCCGAAATTGTGTAAGATTTATCATTAAGATTTCGATTATCAAAATGAGTTTACAAATACCGTGACAATAGCAACGAGAGAAGGATTAAAACTTGATGATTAAAGGATGATCACTTGGGATTATTTCCCTTAACACATGGATGATTAAGTAATGATAATGCCTTGGAATATAAATATGATATTGCTTAAGTTATTCAATAGCCAAGATCACTCAAAGACTCTCAAATAGCTTAATTCCTTAATTAATACAAAACTATCAAAGGATCACTCCCTTAATAATTTATACCAATTAAGATATGAATATGAATTCAAGTATCAAAGTATTATGCAAATAACATTTGGTACCAAAAGATACATTCATAAAACAATGAAGATCACTCAATCATTATTTTACAAAAGTTAAGAACATACATTCATACTCATATATTGGTTATTATTATGGATGATGTTTTCACTTCACAATGTTAACATAATTTGCATTAGACTCACATCCTTACACAAATAATATAATGATTCATAGCAAAACATTTCTATATCCATTTTCCATTACTCTCACAAGTTAAAGGATTTAAACAAAGCAATAAAAATCACTTCATTTAGAATAGATATTAATAAACCCTAACTCACATCAAAGGTTAATCAACATCCAAAATGAATCAAAACATGTTTTTGCAAACAAATCACTACATTCATCTATAATAACAACTAAACATGTTAATATTCCAAGTATTACATAACCATCATCAAATGTTAAGGTATTTCATACCCAAATGATCAAAAAGTTACTACTCCATCATATTGAAGAGTTTTACAACACAATTTGCCATGAACATTGAATACAACTCAAAATCAAGACAAAATGAAGATGAAATTACTCCCCTATTGATGGAATTGGTGTTGGATGGTTGAAATGGATGAAAACCCTTCAAAAATCGAGCATCAAAACGACTTCTATCGCCAAAAATCGCCACAGCAACACTCCTTTTTCGAAATCTGCTTTTCAAAAACGAGTTTCTGAAATTATATACAGTGGCAATTACGCGCCGCGCTTTTGTGGGAGCGCGCCGCGCTTTTCAAAAGACTGCTCTCCTATTGGACCTCCATTGAAAATGATTAAAAATTGCAAGTTGCTGAGCCATTTACGCGCCGCGCTTTTGAGCTGGGCGCGCCGCGTTTTTGAGTGACAGGCTGAGGATCTGATTCTGCTGTTATGACCGCGCCGCGCTTCTCAGATACGCGCCGCGCTTTTTCCAGGACAACTACTTTACGCAACTTTCACAAAACCTGCTCCAAATAACAAAATTTCAACAAAATACCAAAACTTGCATAAAAAGATTACTATAAGTAATATTAATATGTAAATCAAAACATATATCGCCTGATAAATATACACAAAAATGGCGATATCATTAACCTCTTAACTTAATTGCATTAAATTTTGACTTTATTTTTTTGCATTAATTAATTAGTAATAAATTAGATTTTGTAACATTTAAAATTAATGTTTACCTAAAATAAATATCTATCATTATCATCCATAATAATCATAATTAGATCCAAATTTAAAAATTTGAATTAGTTGTGAAAATTATTATCTATATAATATACTAAATGAAAACAATTCTTGCCACGTGTCATCCTCTTAATATCCCATTTTTTCATTTTCCCGCTCTTTTTCCAAAAATAAAAATTACATTAATTTTAGTAACATTGATATTATTTAATTCATTTAATTTGAACTTTTAAAACTTATTATTTTTGTTTCCTAAACTAATTGAAACTATAATCTATACTATATATAATAAGAAAACCACTTGGAGTTTCTGAATCATTGGATTGAAATAAATCAATGGTCCAGATTAATGACAACTCATAATTATTTATGAAATGTCTCTTATACCCTTAATTAAAATCAATAATTATACCTATGCCATTTTTTTAATTCATTTTCCAAATTTACTACCTTAACTTAATTACATTAAATTTTAATTTTAATTTTTTAAATTAATGAATTAATATTTACCTAAAATAAATATATGTTATTATTATCCTTAATGATCATAGTTAAATTCAAATGTAAAAATTTGGATTTAAATGTAGAAGTGTAGTAAATAAAGTTAAATTTTTTGTTAATTATTTTGCTAACAAGATTTAAATTTAGTTGGTAATACTTCAATTGTGAATATGATAAATTTTGATTGCTGATTTTCAGATATTCCATTTTTATATTTTATCATTTTCAAAATATATACACATTTACATAATTGAAGTTTTTGTTTCTTACATTGGTATTTCATATTTGAAGTTAATAAAAATTAAAAGAAACATTTTTTGCAATCACGTATTATCTGTTTTTAATAATACAATATAATAATATTTTTTATTTAATATCAAACAACTAAGTATTATTTATCTTTAATTTAACTAGCTTTCAGTTTTTTTATTTTAATTATATATAAATTTTATAATAATTTATTAAAATATAAAAAAATATGTATTTTCTAAATCAACCCATGTAATACATGGGTTGATAACCTATATATTATAATAAAACAAAAGAATTCATGTCATATGTCAAATCTACAATACAAGAAAATTTTATTTTTCCATGTCTTTTTCCAAATTTAACACTTTAACTTAATTATATTAAATTTTGACTTTATTTATTTTCATTAATTAATTAGTAATAAATTAGATTTTGTAACATTTAATAATTAATGTTTACCTAAAATAAATATCTATCATTATTATCCATAATAATCATAATTATATCCATATGTAAAAATTTTAATTAGTTGTGGAAATTATTATTATTATGTATAATAAAGGAAAACATCAAATGTCACGTGTCACCTCTACGTTCACCAAAAAGATAATTACAACTTATAAAAAATAAGATATAAATACAATTTAATATTTTTAAAAAAGATAAATATACTCTATTTTTTAATCTGTAAATAATAAAAATAAACACAATTTTATTATTTTTGTATGTTTTTATTTTTACTCATATACATTTTATATAAATAAATTTAATTAAAAGAATCCACGTAATACGTGGGTTATAAACTAGTTTTCATTAAAAGAAAGGAAAGCGAAGAAAACGAAGAAGAGGAAGAAAAAGAATCAGATACATGGTTGAAATCACAAAGTTTGAAGCTTAACTTTCTTTTCCTTTCCTCTCGCACATTCTTCTTTCTTTCCAAAATTGGAAGGAATGAAAATCAAGAGGATTTCACTCATTTTCCATTCCTTTCCTTAAAAAAATTTCAAGAACACACTTAATTTTGCATTTTCATTTGTTTCTCTTCCTTTTCTCACCATATTTCCTCTTAAAGAACACATCATAAGTATCTTCATGATTTATATTCTACTGATCTGATTTCTCATTCTTACTTTTTATTACGTTTTTTAGGGTTGTCAATTTTAACCCAACGGACCGAACATTTAAAAAACTAAGATGTAACATAATTTTTTTAAAAAAAATGAAAATATATAAAATGTTGTTTTAAAAAAATTGTTCTTTGAATTTTTTTTTTCAAAATTATGTAAAATTTATGACTTTTGGTTATCAATACATTTGCTTGAACGGTCTGAAGTTGCTACCCCTAAAGTTTTTTGTATTAGCTATGTCTTATTAAATCATGAAATTTATTATGTATAACCGATTGATCATAACTAAAAAAAATGACATGGCTATGTGATTTTAAAATTTATACTTAAAAACTATCATGTTTTTATTAGTTTGTCGACTTAAATAATTAAAAAATCTTTGATACGTTACCTTGTCAGTTATTTATTTGTTTGGACTTTCTTATTTTTTTTAACATTTCTTTTACTTTAAAGTATAATATTATGAAAACAAATAATAAAAAGGCTAAAATTCTATAAACTGTATAACCATATCATATATAATCTAAGTTATCTAACTCAAAAGAAATAAATGACATAATAAAAGCCGATAATTTCATAACAATAGAATAAATAAAAATAATTGATTGACAATAACAACTATGAGAGAGATAAAATCGACATTTCTAATACTTAGTTATCCAAAAATTACAATAATCATATACTTTTAGAAATCATCAAAAACTAGGTTATATTTGGGCTTTTTTCTATGGTAAATGTTATGAGAAAGATATAACAAAAGTGTTATAAAACTTGTGATTTTTCTTATCAAAGCTTCTGTGAATGATTTTCCTTACTATTTTTTCTCGTTGTTTAAATCCTCGAATTCTCAGGTATTTTTATTGGGAGACATAACGAGGATGTCATTGGTGCCATGGAATAAGATTTCAACTTCTAAAAATAGGGAGGGGAGGGGGGGGGGGGGTTTGATATAATCCTAACCATGGGCAAAGAAGATGTGGATCCATGTAAAACTTTGCAAAATAATGCTCACGTTGCTTTGCAAAATAATCAAACA
The DNA here is from genome assembly GCA_020465985.1 of Centrapalus pauciflorus. Lineage (NCBI taxonomy): Eukaryota > Viridiplantae > Streptophyta > Magnoliopsida > Asterales > Asteraceae > Centrapalus > Centrapalus pauciflorus. The sequence continues at coordinate 25,845 of JAANYP010001650.1, read as the reverse complement.
AGTTTCTTATTTTAGTCCAAATCATGGACCAAGATTGGTTTTAGTGTTTGTAGCCCAAGTTGTGTTGCTTTCATCTGTAAAAGCCCATAAATAAATAAAATTCGGCCAACCCAACACAGGCCCATAAATAAATAAAATTCGGCTATTTCAAGTCCAAATGGAGTCAAATCAAAGCCAACTTCAAGCATAATGATTTTCCTACATTTTTCAAGAATAGCAAAGCCCAAAATATGCCTAAGCCACGTTCATAATTCTGTCCACACCATTGTCCATCTTCAACGAACTAGTGAAGTTAATTAGAAGACATTTTGAAGGTCAAGATTTCATTACAAGGCATTTTGAAGGGTTCTCATCATCATGACCATTTATTTGGTGGAGATTAAAGGTTTTAAGATTACTTTAAAGATCCATTGAATCAAGACACTTTCTTGAGTGAATCAAGACATATTTTGATGGGTAATTAGTTTGATAAGTTGTCTTGGTTATTTTAATAAGTAATAGTGCTTATATTTTTATCTATAAATAGAGACGAATGTAAATATTTGTAATCATGCTTGACTTGAGTGAAATTGTGAGCTTTTAGCTCTTTAGTTCATTACGAACTTCCAGAACTTATCAAGTTTCCATACTTGTGGTGTTCAAAACTTATCAGCCAACTTGGTGGAGTTGGTTGTGGCGTTTTCTTATAGCAAGGTTCTTGCCTCGTTTATAGACAATGAATAATTAAGAAGTTTAATAATCATAAGTTGTCTTAAAATCCTTTAAATGACATATTAAATTTTTTACTAATATTATAGATAATTAACCATAATAATTTTAAAGTGGTATGTTCAAAAATAATCTATCTATTCTATTATATGAGTAACTAGATGCCACATGACATCTAAATAGAGCGCCAATTGGCTTAACATGGGATTGCCACGTGTACATAACGATTTCCTATTAATTTGCTTCTAAAATTTGTTTTTTTCAATCTATCTTTAATAAATAATTTAAATAATATCTAATCAAATCTAAATCTTATCTAATATAAAACTCAAATTTGAATTTGAATGATAAATTTCCTTTTAATATATTTATATTTATATTTATTGTATTATATAAATAGATATTATAAATTTGATAAAATATATTTAAAAATTATCCTACAAGATTAATGAAATTAAATTTTTAAATGTATACCCATGTTATACTTGGGTTTATAAACTAGTATCATAATAAAACAAAACCATTTATGCCACGTGTCGTTTCCATAATGCATGAAAATTTCATTTTCCCGCCTCTTTTTCCTAATTTACTAACTTAACTTAATTACATTAAATTTTGATTTTAATTTTTTCTCAAATATTAAATAAATGTTTACCTAAAATAAATATGTATCATCATTATCCTTAATGATCCTAGTTAAATTCAAATGTAAAAATTTGAATTTAAATGTAGAAGTATAGTAAATAAAGTAAAACTTTGTGTTAATTATTTTGCTAACAAAATTTATATTTTAACTTAGATAACAAAAGTTAAGAATTAGATGATAAAACTTCAATTTTGAATATGATAAATTTTGATTATTGATTTTCAGATATTCCATTTTTATATTTTAATGTTTCAAAATATATATACATATTCACGTAATGGAAACTTTTGTTTCTTACATTGATATTTCATATTTGAAGTTAATAAAAATTAAAAGAAGCATTTTTTTGCAAATATATATTATATGTTTTTAATGATGTAATATAATAATATTTTTTATGTAATATCAAGCAACTAAGTATTTTTTTATCTTTAATTTAACTAGCTTTCAATTTTTTTATTTTAATTATATATAAATTTTATAATAATTTATTAAAATATAAAAAAATTATGTACTTTTTAAATCAACCCATGTAATACATGGGTCTCAAACCTATATATTATAATAAAGCAAAACAATTCCTGTCATATGTCACTTCTACAATACAAGAAAATATATTTTCCCACCTCTTTTTTCAGATTTAACACGTTAACTTAAATGCATTAAATTTTGATTTTATTAATTAATTAGTGATAAATTAGATTTTGTAACATATTAAATTAATGTTTACCTAAAATAAATATCCATCATTATTATCCATAATAATCATAATTAGATCGAAATGTAGAAATTTGAATTAGTTGTGGAAATTATTATTATTATATATAATAAAGGAAATTATCAAATGTCACGTGTCACCTTTACGTTTCACCAAAAAGGATAATTACAACTTATTGTCATAAAAAATTAAAAGATAAATACAATTTATTATTTTAAAAAGATAAATATACTCTATTTTTTAATCTATAAATAATAAAATATAAACACAAGTATTATTTTTGTATTTTTTATTTTTACTTATATACATTTTATATAAATAAATTTAATTAAAAATATCCACGTAATACGTAGGGGTCATAAACTAGTATTTAATTCAAAGAAGGTTGAGATTTCTAACACCTACTAAAAATGAGTTACTATAATTAAAAAAATTTATGAAATAATTAAATATTTAGTTCATTGAAATGTTATAAAGTTGAATAAAACCAATGAATTTTTTTTAACATTTTAAAAAAATACTAACTTATAGTATTTGAATAAAAAAATAAAATATATTATTTGATGATATTAAGATCAAGTTATTTATGCAAAAGTTAAAATTAGATAACCGAAAACTGAAATCTTGGAAAAGATAAGCCTCAATAACGCTCTCATCTAATCGTAATTTTATATCTATATTTTTATGTATAATGGGAGTCGAAACCCCAATCTTAGGGTCATCATTAACACCTTTAACATTTTAAACGGTTGATATTAAAAATTAACTTAATTTCATTGGTCAAGATGAGTATATTATATATTATTCTCTCTGTTCCATCGACAATATATTTATATAACAGATATGGTGTCATTTGGCTTGCATACGTGGACTTTAGTGATATATCTTCTTTTTTTTTTTATGCCTTGAACTAAAACTTTTTACCTCAAAACAGCTCGTAGTTGAATTTTTTACAATTAAAACAGTCGATCAAAGTTTCAAGTGTGATGGTTTAAAATTCAAAATTTTTAAGTGTGATGGTTTAAATTTCAAGTATAAACCACCGTACTTGAAGTTTTAACTTGATTAATTAGTTAAAGTTAACATATTTTAGATACAAAAAATAAATTAATCAATGTTAATAGTTAATCGCGTCAGAAATTAACCCATTATCATTTTTGTTCTATTCGGGTAACTTAATATTTTTTTTCAGTTTAAAAAATTATAGTTTCCAAATCATGTCAGTTAAGGTGACCTTATCGAATTGAAAGTTAAAAACTGCACGCACGTGCCATTTTTTTATTCAGACAATATTTTTTTTATGAAAAAAACTGTTTATTTTTATTTGTCGTGTATAATTTTGTTCAAATTAAAAGGGCTTTTACATAATATATTGCTATTTTGTGCAATTTTAAAAAATAACTAAGCAGTTTTTGGAATTAAAAATGTTGTCTGGACAAAAAAAATTATAAGAGTTTCTTAATTGACTTGGTTTAGATAGTATGTTACTTAAATAAAAAAAAGTAGTATGATGTCTAAATAGAACAAAAATGACTATAAGCTACCTTTTGACACAATTAACCCCAACATCGACTCATAAATATGTCGATACAAATTCATTAACGTTTATACAAAAGTATATTGTTGAAGTTCTTTGTATATTGAGGTTTTGTAGGATAAAAGTGTTACTTAATAGACTTAATTGAAAAAGAAATCTCAACTATGATGGTTTCGAGGCAAATATATTTGGTTGATGATTTAATCGAAGACATTATGTCACTGAATTTTCAGTATGTATGTCACGTGTGTCGGAGTGTGTGCCACATGGATCAAGTAATTGGTTATCAAATTAGTGCGTTTTTTCAAGTTAAGGAATTTATGAGTCAAAGAATTAGTTCAGGGACATAGCAAAAAATTGTATATTTTTAGGTTTTATGTGTAATTATCCCTTTTGGGAATATTATGTAAAAAAGACATACAATTGATACTTTCAGCTTAAGTTCTTGTAACAAAAGCGTTTCCATATAAGTCACTCAACTTGAAATATTTTACGATTTGTGTTTTCTTATAAAAAATTTTTTTTATGAGTTTTTCATAAGATTCTGTTATGTTAAGAGATTTTTAGGGAAACATTTTTTATGCAGTGATTTTCACAAAATCACTTTCAAGTTGAAGGACTTTTATGGAAACGTTTTCGAAGCAATAATTTATTCAAAAATTATTGAAAGTATATTGGTTTTTTAGATAATCTTTCTCTGTTAAAAAAGTAAAAATTACATGAGATATTATATACTTTGGAAAATGGTTTATCTTGACAATTGCACTTTTAAAATATACATGTAAAAGGATAATAGGTTCTAACACTATTTATCAGGGGGCTTAGGGGATTATAATTTAAATAATACAAATTAAAAGGATTTAAATATTATAAAACTAGTTATGCGATGATGTGAAATTGTAACAAAATAACATGTAAACGTAAATTAACTTATGTTATCGTATTCATACACATAATATTAGTATGTATAGATGATTGATATTTGTGATGCTAAAATGTTAATTTATCGATATACAAATACTTATTAATTATAGTTCACATTATAGATTAATTTTTATTAATTAATGAAATATTTAAATTTCAAACATATTGATAGTTTAATATAATTTAAATGGATTTCAATAATATCATAAGGTTAGTAAAACATCTATATTTTAGACAATTGACTTTAGGACTTCTATTTTTTTTTTTTTTTTTTTTTTTGTGAAAAACTAAATAATTAACAAACATATATCTGTTATATTTTTAATAACTTTGAGACTAAACTATTTGAGGCTAAACTCTAACAATATGGAAGAAGAAGATTTAGTAGAAATTCTTTCATATATATTTTTCATATCATTTGCATATCAACTCATCATCTCCATCTCCTTTTATAGAACAAAATGAGAGACAATTTTTACTATTACCTATCACTTCTACTACTATTGGGGGTTGCTTCTACACTTGGTAAAAGAAGAAAAAAATTCATCATCCATAATTATTGTCCTTTTATAACACTCCCCCTTGGATGATAATCTTAGTAAGAGTTCAACCACGAAATGCTGCCTCATTAAAAACCTTGCTAAAGAAAAACCCAGTGGGAAAAAAACTTTAGTAAAGGGAAAAAGAGTACAGCGATTGGTTGACTCCCCCTCATATTGCCATCTGAAAATCATCACATGTTTTGTACATGTCGCATTCCAATGTTGTGGACGTGTTTTCTGAAAATCGCTTTGTGAAGTGCCTTTGTAAAGAGATTTGCTGAATTGTTACTAGACTGAATGTATTTCATTTCAATCTGATTGTCCTTTATGAGATCTTGCGTGTAAGCGAAAAATCTTGGTGGAATATGTTTGGTTCTGTCACTCTTGATATATCCTTCTTTCATACTTTCTCTACTAGCTTCGTGTAGTGCAATAATTTCAGCATGATTTGAGGATGTTGTAACAAGTGTTTGTTTCTGAGAACGCCAGGAAATTGCAGTACCACCATTTAAAAACACGTATCCTGTTTGAGATTTTGCTTTGTGTGGATCAGATAAGTAACCTGCATCTACATATCCAAGTAAACCTTCTTTTGAATTGTTAGAATAAAATAATCCCAAATTAGTGGTTCCTTGAAGGCATCGGAAAATGTGTTTGACTCCTATCCAATGTCGTTTGGTGGGAGCTGAACTAAATCTTGCCAACAGATTTACTGCAAAAGAAATGTCAGGTCTTCTACAGTTTGTAAGACACATTAAAGCTCTAATTGCACTAAGATATGGTACTTCTGGACCAAGCAATTCCTCATTTTCTTCACAAGGATGATATGGATTTTATTCAACGTTTAAGCGATCTAACCACCATAGGTGTGCTTAAAGAATTCGCTTTGTCAATATTGAAACACTTTAAGACCTTCTCCGTATAATTTGATTGATGCACAATTATACCATTATGTATATGTTCAATTTGTAAACCAAGACAATATTTGGTCTTCCAAGGTCTTTTATTTCGAATTCTTTCTTTAGAAAACACAATTACTTCTTCAATTTCCTTGTGTTTAGATCATCAACGTAGATCATTTCTAAAGATCTTTGAATACATTTCTTTGGGTTTTACTTTTAATGCTTCTGGAATTTTTAAATAAATCCTTCGAGGATTTCATAAAATTGTATATGTCAAGTTAGTCTTATAAATAGACCATAACTATATTCATGACATATTTTATAATTATGTAGCATACTTCTGTCTTTTAGCAATGTAATCATAATACATGCTTATTGCATTGTAACTATGAGCTCATAGGTTAAATCTCGAGACATGTTTCAAAAATTTTATATCCTTCAAGGAATCTCTGTATAAGTAGGACTTTTAGAATAAAATAGACGCATATCAAATCTATCTTTATTGATAGATTAATATATTTGTTATATCTGTATCCACCATAGGAGAATATTTCCTTAAATATTTGTGTGCATTATATATGCACTAAATTAATCTCTATACATATATTTGTACAACTTCATGTGTACAGACTACTTTATGATATATGTAAAAGTAGTAGATTTAGAGAGAAAAATTTCATACTATTTGCACCATCATTGATACATCAATATATTGTATTTATACTACAAGTGAAGACCAAGTATAGTATGTTTGATATGTGTGGTCAAATCACTCTAATCATCTATACTATTTGCTTTACGTATAGATTTGGAAAATATGGAGTTTTATGAAATTTTCATCCATAACTTTATGCGTACATCCTACACATCTAGTAGTCTCTTTTTCTCTAAGAGAACATGTCTGCAGACTATTATTCATAATCATCGTTTTTTAAATATAGTGCTAATAGATAAATATCATCGACGTCGATTTTATTTCGATTCCATATAGTTTTTAGACATGATATAATTTTATTGAGATCTCCTTATTTTCATTCAGGCGCCTGAGGTTCTTCTAGAACCATCATGTCTATTATTATTATTATTATTATTATTATTATTATTATTATTATTATTATTATTATTTTTAGGATACTTTTCTTTGGAATCGACTGCCTATCATGCTTCTGGCATGTCTTAGGCTCATTAATCAACAATAATCTTCATTTCTGAAAATATCAATATTTACTGAAGCATTAATAACCAAATATGCGACTTGGTTACTTTCTTTAAATCAGTAAATGTATCTCCCAACGGATTTGCCAAAAATATGTAAATGAAGTATCCCAGTACCTTTTATTACGAGGATCAATATGATAATTCATTACAGCTTATAAATTTGTTTATTCTCTCCCCCTGATGTTGGAAATATTGCCCTTTTAAAATGGCAACTAGCATAATGTGTCGTAATGACATCAACTGTTAGTGATTCATTTTATTTTATAATAAAGGGGATTTCATACCCAACATAATTTCCCAACATTCTTTTGAGTACCCATCTTTATGCGGTTTGGTGGAGCAATTCAGAATATTTACTATTTAATAAAAAATAGATGTGATATATTTGATTCTTGACCAAATATCATTTCGTATGGGGAGAAAGTATGATAACTTGTTGGCTTAATGCGAATTGGTAATATCACAAATAAATATTAGAACCTTTTTATTCTATTTGGCGTACGAGATACGCTTAAGTTTATTCAAGCTAGTAGTATATAAGAAAGCTCGGCGTGAAAGAAATCAATACAACAAACCATCTAAACACATACACACATCCATGGAGCCAGGAAAACAACAAGAACAAAGTCGAGAAGATTTCGACCTAAATCTTTCTATGGAGTCTTTTAATAATCGAGAGGAAAGAAGGCAGAAAAGACGACTAGATCAGCCGGATCTTAGAGAACTCATAATGGTACCACGACAGGAACGCACTTATGTTAGAAGTAATGATCGACTGGGGTTCTATCTGGACGATATTCATACCCATATGTTATATATTGATAGATTTATACGATGGCAGTCTTTTCTTATAAGGACTGTAACCCATAGCTGGGGATTCGCGGTCCCTCCTCCACCAAGTATGCCGCCATATCGTTATTGGATAGAAAGGAATGCAGTGCCAATTCAACCTCCTCAACCACCACAGCCTCAGGAGCCAGTGGAGTCCCAACAACCAGAAGTTAATTCTGCTCCCTCTCGAGATGTTTTTGAAAAGGGTCAGCCATCTAAAACTGACAAATGATTTTCATTTGTGAGTTTTATTGTTTTATGTGTTGTGGTTATTAATACTATGTTGTGGTTATTGATGTTATCTTATTATTGAGTTTATATTATTATTTTACGGGGCTGAACGGGTCATCGGGGAGATCTGTAAAATTTGCTTCTTTCTCTTTCTCTTTCCCTTTAATATCTATATATATAAACCATATTTGTAGTTATGGTTAATAATTTTATTGAGAGCAAAATAACATGTAAATTTTTATTATATCAAGCTTTTAAATAATTTTCTGGTTATTCAATGATTACCCATATAAATTATTATTAGCATTTAACCGGGATGGTTCAACTGATCATGCTAAACTATAAAGTTATCATGGTATATAAACTTATGGTTTATGGCTACGTATAGTTTGATTTGTTGGTAAATGTTTCATAAAGTTTTCTCAAAATAATAAGATATATACATAGAAACATTTTACCTTTTGAGGAATCTTCTGGTCCTTCGATGAATGCCTTATGTGTACATTCAATATCATTTTGCATCATTGTTGTTCCTGGATGGTCTAATCTGTTATGTCATAAACTCAATGTTCCAATATCATAATATTTCCTTTTGATTACCATGTGTGATTCAATCATATTCATATATGTATAATATAAACAGAACCAAATGTTCGTAGATTTTTAAGTATATGTTTTACATTCATGATACACATAAAAATCTTTATTCTCTATTACCATAGTTTGAGTTTTATATCAATTTTGGGGCATATCGTTAAAACTCAACATATTTCTTTGCTTTATAATTAGTTTAATTTATCAGAAAGATCAGTAAAGTTGACTTCCTTTATTTTTCTTTTAAGAGAATCCTGATACAGCTTAGAGAAATGAGGCGATGTGCGACAAGTTCTTGGCCAATGACCAATCATTCCATATCTAAAACAAAGATCTTCAGGATCCTGGGAAGAACTAGCTTTACATTCGTGGTACTGGAAAATTTTACATAGCGATTAAATCTATAGTATCATAAATTAGCTTTCTGTTAAGCAATTTTGACTCATGTATCGATGTCCAAAAATCTATGTTTCCGGATACGATTATTTGTTTCATGAGCAATTTTCGTCTTTTGTCACATGGACATGCAATAAGCTTCTTAGAGATTTTTTCCCTTTTAAGGCTATATTTCTCTATGAGTTTCTTTATATCGACAATTCTTTTGTCGGTATCTCTAGCTGCTTTAGTGAGTGCTCTGATGAATTTCATTTTTCTGAAATCAAGATTCAAAAAAAATCAGAGATATAAAGAAATTTTACGTAATATTAGCTTTCCAATCCCTAAAGATGGTCTACCCAGCCATTTACGTCTAATGCAGCAAATAATATCTTATCAATATTTGCCATTGAGACTATCAAAAAGAATTTTTAAAACAACATAAAATCAACACTAATTTATTTCAATAAGAACTGCAATACAATAAAATGAGAGAATAAATGAAAACATAATCAGAAAAGGATACATCTCATCCCATGGTAGTTGGAACAAACAATAGAAGAGTGCCAAAATCAATACACTGATAAAAATTAAAAACGGGCTTAGCATCTTCATCCGCCTTCAACTAAGTAAAATTTTTTTTTTATTTTTTTAAAGGAAGGTAGGAGAATGTAGTTTGTGAAATAATGAGGTTTAATATCGGATATTTATAGAAAAAAATTCGACCATTAAACGGTCGAAAATATAACCGTTCAACGGTTATAAATCCGTTGTGGATTTTATAAAAATTTTTTTTGAGGATAATGTCTCTTTAATATAAAAATGATGATTAGAAATGTAATTTAAGAAAAATGTTATTGACATAAAGGATGTGTATAAATAAGTTTAATGACGGATTAAATATAAGATATGTAAAAGAATCAATAATCATAATTGTTAGTATTCATAAATTAAATAAATGTCAGATTGTTAGATTGCGTAAATAAATGTTAGTAAACAGAAAATAAATGTTAGATTGCATAAATAAATGTTAGTTGCGGAAAGTAAATGTTAGTAACAACAAATAGATGTTAGTTAACATAAATAAGTAGGAGGCTTAGCTTTCCATAAATGTTAGTAATAAGAATATGAAAAAGAATAAATGTTAGTATATATAAATAAAAGTTTAGTAAACGTTAGTAGTCCTTGTATCCAATATGTAGTCATTTAGTTGTTAATTATGGTCTTTAACCATATATTTTGTTTTCAATTTATTTCATACCTTGAGTGAAGGGTGATTCTTGATTTGGTTGAGATATTGAGCTCCTCGTGCTGATAACGTGTTATATTTTTAATAACTTTGAGACTAAACTATTTGAGGCTAAACTCTAACAATATGGAAGAAGAAGATTTAGTAGAAATTCTTTCATATATATTTTTCATATCATTTGCATATCAACTCATCATCTCCATCTCCTTTTATAGAACAAAATGACAGACAATTTTTACTATTACCTATCACTTCTACTACTATTGGGGGTTGCTTCTACACTTGTAAAAGAAGAAAAAAATTCATCATCCATAATTATTGTCCTTTTATAACAATATCTACCTTTTTATTTAATTAAACTAAATAATTAACAAATACACATTTATTTTTTATTTAAGATCCTAAAAAATGGCTCGTCCAAAATTGAAATCTTTTATCTGTTTGTGCCTTATATTTTTTTAACGGCAAACTACCCTACCCCTACTCTTAAAGTAATCCCTTTGCCCTAAGTGGGGACTTCAGAACTTATTTCACCACCTAAATTTAAGGGTGTTATTCGGGCGGGTTAATTGGGTATCGGATTATTCGGGTTTGAGTGTGTGGGTTAGTTAACCGAATCCGAACCAAATAAGGGAACGAGTTAATCGGTTTCGGGTTAAATGGGTATCGGGTTATTCGGTTTGGGTTAAATGGATTATTCGGTTTTTGTATAAAAAATGAAATCATCAACAAAGTTGTTTAAACGGGTTAAATGAGTTGGGTAATTTGGGTAAAACGAGTTAAATGGTTTGAGTATCAAAAATGGTTATTTACATATTTACATTATATATATAAACAATACTGTTTATAATTATAAACAAAGTAAAAGATGAAAAATATATACTAAACGAGTTATTCGGGTTATTTTGGTATCCGAATAAGCATGAAGCCTACCCGTAAACCGAACCGAATTACTAATTCGGGTATCATTTAACCCGAATAAGGAACTCGAAAACCGAATAACCCGATCCATTTAACCCGATTAACGTTCGGTTCGGGTGGGTTATTCGGGTTCGGTTATTTTGTACACCCCTACCTAAATTTCAACTTACCTTCTACGGGAGTCGAACTCGTAACCTCACACTTACATCACACTCCTCTTACCAAATGGGTTAAACCTAACGGTGTTTGTGCCTTATATGATGAATTTTTTCTTCTTATAAATATATATATTTATTTAATTCAATAAAAAAGTAGCATGGTTAACTAACCCATAAAAGTTGACCGAAATGACCCTAGCCGCCCATCGGCTTATGGTTAGTGGGCCCTGCTTCCTTATCTCCAACATGTAGCAACGATGGTGACATGCTTACATGGCAAGCGTTAATTGGCTAGAAAGCCCGTAAGCTCAGGAGTTGAGACCAACGCATGATTTGGTATAAATATTCTTTTCCCAATTATTAGATTTAATTATTCTAAAAAATCCAAACCGATATTTGCATTCCACATGGATTTCATTTTTAATTTAATTTTATAAAAAAAAAGGATATTGTGGACCTAATTTTGACACATGTTTAATTTGAGTATACTTGTTAACAACATTGATTTGTGAAAATATTTCATAATTGTGAAGTTTTAATCATTAAAAGCTTTATCATCATATAAGTTGTGACAATACTAGCCTCTCTTGAATTGTCTCAATGACATTTTGTAATAATATGTGGAGTCAATTACCAAAAATAGTAACAACTTTTTGATTTTTTATCATTTATAGGAACATTATTTGTTTTTTGTCACTATTAGTATCAACTTTTGTATATTTCCATAGGGCTAATGCTAAAAAATAGTAACATCTTTTGTTGTTTTTTTTCATTAATAGTAACATTTTTTTTTCTTATCACTAATAACAATAACTTTTGTTTTTTTATCAATATTAGCAACTTTAATCAAACTAACTGAGTTTCCAGTTAACTTAACTGACATTGATTTTTTTTTTTTGCTAAGTTGGATACCCACGTGTATAACCAGATTACCAGGTTATCCACATCAGCAAAGTAAAGTATATAGGTTAATTTTTTTTACCGAGTCTGGAGAGGAACCAGGCTTCCCTCACTTTTCTTCTCTTTTCTTTTGCTGCGCAGCGCACAAACAGAGAGTGGGCGTAACTGCGTAAGAGTTACGTGAAGATTTCTAAGGAAAAAAACAATTATGAATTGATTACCTTTGCTGCAGTGGGTCAAGCCCACGATGCATAAATACAAGTCTCTCAAGCATTATAACTTTGGAGTCGATCTCACTGTCACAAAAACAATATATCTAGATCTAGAAAGTGCTTAACTCCTATAAATACATTCCTCTCAGCTTAATCCAACCAGAATCAAACACTTTGTTTACAGCTTCAGCCAAGCAGCATTCAATTCATTCAACACGGTTAAAGCAATTAGAGTTTACGAATATGGTGGCCCTCAGGTTCTTCTTCTTCCTTTTGTTAATTAGAACAAAAAATGTATGTATATGTTTAAAATCTCGATCGTATTCTTAAGCCTTTGATGCTTTCTTGTTGAAATCGAAGAAGCCATTACAGACCTTCGTTCAAGGTTGCAGAGAAAGAGGAAGCACAAATGGAAGCAGAAGCGTTGCAGAGAAATGGAAGGAAGAATAAAGGGCGACGTACACAAAGGATGCAAAATTTTAACCTATATAGTTTACTTTGTTGATGTGGATAATCTGGTACATCCGGTTATATACGTGAGTTTCCAACTCAACAAAAAAAATCCATGTCAGCTAAGTTAAATGGAAACTCATTTAGTTGGGTTAAAAGTTGCTAATATTGATAAAAAATACAAAAGTTATTTATATTAATGATAAGAAAAAAATAATGTTGCTATTAATGAAAGAAATGACAAAAGATGTTACTATTTTTTTATCATTAGCCCTTTTTTCATATGAATAATATCAACTTTTGTATTTTGTATCATTAATAGCAATAACTTTTGTATTATTTTTATCATTTATAGCAACAACCTTTTTAAGTTTTGCTATAAATGATAAAAAAAATGTAAAAGTTGATGCTATTAATTATAAAAAATAAATAATGTTGCTATAAATGCTAAAATTGCACAAAATTGTTTCTATTTTTAGCAATTAGTCCTAACATGTATTACGTGAAATAATTTTTTATTTTGGTGTTATATATTAAAATATATAGAATATATGTCATTGTTTTCTTAATATATAATCTATATTTATTATTAATAATATAATAAAGTTATAGCCAAGTAACGACTAACGAATGAGTATGGTACCACCACTAGTTAATGTTTATCCATTTTAATCTATTCTCTTGTTTATATTTTGATTATATTAAGCAATTCGAAAGCATGAGTCATTGTGTTAAATGAAATTTAAAAATATTATATATTTTGTTTTGACTTGGAATCTTTTTTTTAAATAACAAGCTATTTTTTTTAAATAACAAACTAAAAACTTAGAATATTAAGATCGTATATAATGAGTCTATCTAACATCTTTCTAGATCGGTCTAAATATTAGAATAAAGATATATATACTAAGAGGTGTTTAGAGGTATACATTTTCTAAATATTATGGCTCTTTAATTTATTATATATTAAAAAACAAAGCATGAGTCATTGTGTCAAGAGGAATTTGTAAATATAGTAATTTTTTGCTTTTGACTTTTTAAATTATTTTTAATTAATTGGTGTATATGGCTAAAACCGTTCTAGATTTATGTAAAACATTTTAGAAAAAAAAAAACCCTTAAGGACGGAAAGGTAAAGTCGCAATCTTTGTAATGATCTTTTATTTAAAGAAGTAACATTATTTGGATTTTTAAATAGAAATGAACAATTACTAAAGGCAAATCGTGGTGGGTATAGATTAGGGTGTTCAACGAATTGGTTTTGGTTTCTTTGAATTTCAAATTCTAAAAACGAATTCAAAACCAAACCGAATTTGACTAATTATTTATTAAGGATGTCAAATGATTATTGAATGTGATAAATTATTTATTAAGGATTCATTATTTATCCCACTTCTCTGTCACTCTTTACACAAAACGCTTATTAAAAAGAGGAAGGAAAACACACTCGTAAGATTTGGAAGTTGCAAAGTTGGTTTTCACTCAACTGATCCAAAGAGAAGTTGTAGAGTCGATTAGGGGATTATCTCTCTTTTCCAGATAGACAGTTCTCCAACCAAACACCCACAAATTATGTGGAGAACACCCTCATAAGATTTAAATGTTGCAAAGCTGGTTTTCACTCAAATGATTTAAAGAGAAGCGGTATAGTTTTAACGAAATCATACTGTGCAAACACACTTCGAGATTCTATTCATTTAACAAAGTCACACAGATATCAGTTTCATACACTCTTTAGCCTAGTTTATGGTTTTTATGTGTTCATATTGTTTGGTATGTTTTGTGGTGAAATAAAAAGTGCATTTATAATTGTAACAAGCGGTGATAAATTATCCATCTCAAATTATTTTTGATTGATAATGTATAGTAATTATTGAGTTTACCATGCTAATTTTAACCTTAAGATTTGTATGAGTTGGTAAATGGATGTAATAAACTAGTGGAATTGCTTAGGATCACTTTCTTATGGTTGCCAAAACGCTTATTTAAGGGTTAGGTTTCAATAATGAAAATTTACATTTTATAAAGTCAGGACAATTGTTTATGTTACCAATTCCAAGTATCTATTGCTCAACCTTTTTTTAAAAATTAATAAAATTCATATTTTTTAACCAAAAAGAAATTTTTTTTTATTAATCACACCAATATTGAAAATTAAGTGGATTTAAATCTCAAATGTTTGGATTTATTTTGAAATTTATTATCGATCTATCGTTTTACAATGGGCGGCTTAAAAAATATTAGTCATTTAAAAGAAATTTAAAAGTTGAAGAATTCCAATTCCTTTTAGTTGGTGAACCAAACCCTTGAATTGGCTGAAATTAGATTCCTTTTCCTTCAAATTCCCCAGATTCCAGCAAACCAAACGCCCGGCCCCTTAAGATCAGTTCATATATATTTGACAAATCAATATTGGAAATAACTTAAATTAATCACAAAACAAGTTTTCCGTTTTACAATTATATTTCACAATTAAGTTTTTGCATTATTATTTGCGGTGAATTCGGTCATAGATCCGAGTCATGTTTACAATGGACCGTTTAAAAAATATATATATTAAAAAAAAGAAAGAAAACTCAAGCTTTTCTAAATTCTTACATGTAGATAATTCAAAGTTTATTTTCAATTGAATCTTATTTTATCAAATTAATTTTGTTGAAAAGTCTATTCAAACATACCAAACAAACTATTCATTCCAGATATACCAACTACAGATGATAATAAAATGGTGTTGATTGTTTCCATTTACCTCGTTCATCCTTACAAACAAAAGTTTCATTCAAAATATATTTTTAACTGATGACAAACTTCTTTTATGTTCATGAATCTTACTCGTGTTTTACTTTTCTCTTGTCTATTTCTCATTTATCTCTACACAAAACACAAAACATAAATGATCACATTGTTTGGGAGAATTTCTCTATTAACAGATAAAGTTTGAAAGTTGTGTGTAATATCAAATAGCAATCCTTTATTTTGGGATACCATTTAAGTGAAAATATGGATTATGTGATCTCCACCTCATTTATTAGTTTGATCACAATTAATTGTTGATTATTAGATGTGTAATTGTGGTGTTAATAGTTGTTTGTAGGCATGTAGTCAAGAAACTAGATCGAAGGTAAAAATATTACGTTTTAAGGATGTATGGTTAAATATTTTAGATCGATTTGAAAAAAAAAAACTAGAATTTAGTAGAAAGTTTGGTTATTTTTATAGGCAAAAACCTACTAATGTGTAGCTTTGTCAAGCTATCATTGTGACTGATGATTATGCTTTTTGTGAGGTTGTTTAAATCAAAAGGCTAACAGTTGTCGCCTGCAGAGCGATGCCCTTAACTAGCCGGACAAAGCATATCGGCAGTTTAACATCAAGGCTGGTGTTAGTGACTTTCTAGATATTGGTTGGCATCATGTCATCATCATTATAATGATTATGTGGTGTTGGTTCGTAAAGTTTTATAATTTGAGTTGTTTTGTGAGAAATTTTTGTAGATAGCTAGAAAATTCTAATTATTTGATTATTGAACTAGGGTTTATCATGTTATTATAATTTATGTTTTTTTTTAAAAAAAAAAAAGTTTCTATAAAACCAAACCAATGAACCATAGTTTTATGACACATCGACCTTGAGTCAAAAAATTCATGGAGAATGACGAGACTATTTGCTGTTGGATAGAAGATACAAATAAATGTTTATGCTACATTTCTCAAATTATGTATGTATATTTGCTAATTAGCATCTTTTTATAGAAATAGATGTGCCCGAATGATTAGACTTTATTATTATGCAAACTTTAGAGTACAATGTTGTGAATAAGAGAAATAACATATATATAGAGCATGAAACCCTAACAGATATAGACCCTAAAAGTCCAATGGAATCAATGGGTCTAACATTATTATTACACTAATACTTTCTACAAGAAATGTTGTTTAAGTTTTTGGGTAGTAAAATATTGAACTGCTCGCTAAACTTCATAAACTTATACATGTATGGTGTATGTTTCGAGTTCCGACTATAAGAGACGATGACAAGAAACAAGAACTAATTTTCTAAATAATTGCACAAGATAAATGTTGAAACCTATCTTGGTACACTAGTTATACATGTTTGATTAGACACCTATAATAAAATTTATCGAGAATATAATTTGAGGGCCGGGGGTGTTTGACTGTTTGTTGGTTGGGTTTTAAGGATATGGAATGAGTTTGGGTTACATAGGTGGTGTTGTTGTTGTTGTTGTTTTTTTTTTTTTTTTTAATTTAAACCAAATATTTAAATAAAATCATCAAAAACTCAAATTCATCCTTACTGAGAAGTTTTCTCTATAGCTATTTTCTTTCTCTCTTATACAGATATACCCATACTTATTTCTAAACCCATCAATAAACTAAGCTTGCCCAAGTAAGATGTCATTTTTGACTGTATATGGATAATGAAAACATGGCATATTTTGCGTTGTTAATGCCTTAAATTACGATTGGATATATATGTTTATATTCATGTATATAATTGATTGAGTGTTGATGACAAAAAATTATGTTACTATTTTATGAAAACACAAAGTTAGATTTAGAGGAGGAACTTAAGGACAAATTCATATGATTAATTTTAATAAGAAAACAAAATATGTAACTGCCATAGGGATTATTGGTAGGACTTTGATATATTACTAGAAGGAATTTAAGTGATATGACAAATTGTCCATTTGCACATGTGTAGAAAAATGAGTGAACCAAAAGAAGAAATAATCAAGTAATCAAACAAGACTTGGTGTCATTCATTTGGAATTTGACAAACATTTCAACCCCATAATCTTCCCATTTCCTTTAAGCAAATAAGAATGAGCCCACAATACCAATTAATTGATGTGTATATTTGTTGTATGTTATACTCTACCAATAATATTTCATTCTCTTTGCTTTTTTGTGTAACGAATATCTTATTTTTTATTTAAGATGTCACAATAGTAATTAATGTGAGTATGTCGATAGTCTAAGAAGTAGTAAGGATC
Source organism: Centrapalus pauciflorus (assembly GCA_020465985.1). Lineage (NCBI taxonomy): Eukaryota > Viridiplantae > Streptophyta > Magnoliopsida > Asterales > Asteraceae > Centrapalus > Centrapalus pauciflorus. The sequence continues at coordinate 7,712 of JAANYP010001650.1, read as the reverse complement.
TTATGAAATCTTTGGCCCAAGGTTGTCAAGATCGAGATCTTACCTAGGATCATTTTTGTCATTGCAAGATCGGGATCGTAGGATTGGATCGGGATCGTAAGATCCTACCGAAATTAAATATTATATATCACAGTATTGTATCATAAACAAAAGAGAGTCATTTTCTACCCATTCTTTCAAGGCACGTATATAGTGTCGCTTTGATGAAACAAGAATCACAGTCATGAGCAGGACTATATTGGTACATTGGATTCAAAAAATACGCGGCTAGATGGAGGGACCTAACGATCCTACGATCTTACTAACGATCCTACGAAAACAAACTGTATGTAGGATTGGATCGTCGTACGATTTTACGATCTTACTATAACGATTCTACGATCTTGCTTACGATCCTACCCAAAATCGATCCTACTAGCGATCCTGATCGAAATCCACTTGTAGGATCGTACGATCCTACGATTTAAATCGCGATTTCGATAACCTTGCTTTGGCCATTGTGTGTATCAACGACGGATCCAGATCTTTTTTATAGATGTTGGAAAGAGTGCGAGTGTTTGTGGCCTTTAATAAACTTTTTGGGCTTGAAAATTCGGTCAGTTCATCTAGAGAACAATAAAACAAATATGCAAAAATTACAATGTCATTAATCGTTACAAAGCAAAAGAAATTAGTAACCATAGTCCAATAAATAAAGTCCAAAAACTCTCTATTGAAGACATTCAAGAAAACCCAATAAATAAAGGCCAATGCACAAGTGAAATTTTACATGCTTTTTATTATGTGATGACTGATTCTCAATGGAAAAGATTAAAGAATTGAGCTTATTATAATATTCATTATCTCATTTAACTATCAACATGTACATAACAAAAAACAAGAAAAAGAATGAAATTTCAATAATATTTGCTTTATTTTTATATCAATATTTATTTACATGCAAGTATCATTAGTTAAAAACAACATTACAAACATAAATAATTCTATTTTATATCATTTTATCGTATCAAACGTCGTCTACAAGATTAAGAAAATAACATAGGTAGTTAGTTTAGCTCGAAAGGTGCCCTACAATTTCATAGCTAAGAAAGATAATCTTTGAGAAGAATCCTTTCTAACAAGTAATACATACACACTCGAACAAGTTAATTATACACATTATTTTGGAACATAATTACATAACTAAAAACAATTAGGCAGTGTTTAGCTCACGAAATAAAAATGATAGGAACTAATTATTGTATTTAAAAGTTTGTATATAAAAAGAAGACATTAAAAGTTCTTTAAATTCTGTCAAAATCAATGGTTGAAAGAATTGTTGTTACTAGCTGTTTGTACATAAATTCAGATACCAACACTTTCCAACTCATTTAATTAAGAATTGTCATTTAAATTTCAAGTAATTTCATTTCACGACCCAAACAGTGTCTTTGAATTACTAGGAATGCATTTCATAATCCAGACAATCAAACACTATGATGGTTGCCTCATGGTTGAATAAAAAGAATTTATAGTAGAGATCTAAGATTAAATCTTAATACATGTAATTAAGGGTGACAATTTCGACCCATTCAAGCAAACGGGTCGAACGTATTGACGATCAAAAGACAAAAAAATTACACGATGTTGAATTTTTTTTTTTCCAGAGAACAATTTGTTCAATACTTCATTTTGTAGAATTTATTGTTTTGCCTCGTTTTGTAGAATTTATTTTTTTTTAAAAATTTATGTTCAAGTTTAGTATTTTACTACGGGTCATTTTGACCCTCCCATCCATTTGACCAATTGGGTCGAAATTGCCACCATTAAATGTAATTTTATTATGAGATGTGATTGTGTGTCTGGTATAGTCGGTAGACCCCTCCAAATGATCCTCATTTTATACTTTATGGATAAATAATTTTTTAATCTTTACACTCTTAATTTAAAATTTTCTAAAAAAGCTGCACACTTAAAATTGTAAATGAACAATATGGTTTTTTTATTCATTTACAATATTACATGCTTATTATAATTGTCACAGACATTTAGAACATGTTTGATAAGTAGCTTAGTTTTTTTTTTTTTTTTTGTAAGCACAACCTAGATAATTTCGTTTGGACGAAAGAGACTGAGTTTTTTATTTGAAAATAAAATATATTCCATTAAAAGCTACCTTAAGTAGCTTACAAAAAAAGCTCGTGTTTTTTATCATGGAATATTACATTTTTACCATCTTAATAATTAGGGCTACAACCCCTAATTTATATCAATGTCCTTTTTTGTGTTTAATAATAAAAGTATAGTTGCAACTACTTTTACCTAATACATTTATAATACTAAAAGTTTCAGATTTTTAAAAAAACTATAGCCTTAAAAAGTTACAGCCACTAAAAGCTCGAGACCACAACATGAAATTACAGCTAATTTTGTCAAATATGAATTAATTCTGACAAACGTTTAAAGAAACATACAAAGAAAAAAATATATAGGTTTTTTGATAGTATTATTAGGTAAATGGATAATTAAAAATTAATATAAGTTTCTGCAGTATGACAAGAAATAGAACAAAATTAAATATTTCAACTGAATTATTTAGCATAGAAAGGTGTCACTAAATGCTTCAATATAAAAACAAAAGGGGTAATCCACCCCAAAGGTCCCCACCGATCGGTTCCAAGGTTAACATGGTGGTAAATCATGTAACATGTGGTTAAAGAACATGTGTAGGATTTGAACCATGAACCTTAAATACTTTATTTTAAAGATAACTTCAAAAAAGATTTTGAAAAAGCGTATGTTGTAATTAACCTAAAATTATGTTGTTATATTTTGTAGAACTTGATGACATATAGAACTCATGATCATTATTTTTACCTTTCTTTTGTCTTGTTAGTTTAAAGGCTCCAAACTAATCGAGAATTCCCTTGAAACACAAAAAACCTAGTCTTACGTCAAGGCCAAGGAACACGTATTTTCTCTTAATTACGGTCCAACAAAACGTTAGGGGTGCAGACGTAGATGACAATGACCTAATTTGGTTTTTAGCAACACAAATAAAAAGTCCTAACGAAATTGGTTGTCAAGAACATACCTTTATCCTTGTTTTGGACAATTTGCTTGTTAACTTTTGATCTTGGCAAATGTAAAGTCATTTCTTACATTCCCAAAAGAATTATTGCCTTATAACTTATGTTTGTTAAACCATACCCTCTAACATTTGATCATGTGAGTCGTTGGGTGTGTCACGATTTAACTGACGAATAATTATTACGATTAAGACCAAGGGTATGTTAGGCATAGAGATTCGAAGAGATTAAGATTTTTTTATACTTTCAAAATAAACCTCCTAGTAAACACACTTAGTCAATGAACTAAGTCGGTTTAACTTAGACTACTACTAGTAAATAATGATAAAAATGAATTGATGTAAACAAGGAAACTTGATGCTATAAAAATGATCATTACATATCATATCATAAGTACTTTTATTAAACATAATATATATTAATATAGGAAAAAATGGTTCTTGTAACATTTTTGTAACATTCTTAGGTTTACCAACATTGTTGTTATATGGAATATGTTGCAATCATGTTGTTTTATGCTTTATATCGAATATTGAGAAACAGGAATGTACCTTTCCCATTCTTAAAGGTTTATATAATATATATTTTATTTATAAAGGTATCATTTCAATAGGAAAATGAGTATTTTGGGTTTTAATCTGTTTTTAACAATTAATATTTAAGTTAAAAAAAAATGAAGTTAAAAAGAAAGTGCATCAAACATTCAGACGATTTAAAAATCACTCGAATCATATACACGGTTATTTATAGAATCATAATTCTCTCTCTTTTTTTTTAATGGATGGTTATTTGATAATAAATTAATAATAATATTTGTACATGTATAAAACATGTTATTTATAAATAAATAATTTAAAATAATAGATAAAATAGTGATAAGTTAATCCTACATCATTTGACTTTTTAATTTATTTTTAGATTATGTAGATCTGACCTAATCTAGTAAATTATAAAATTAAAAAGATACAGTACATTCTTGTCAGAACTCCATATTTAACGTTGCATTCTCAATATCTGAAGTAAAAGAAAAGAATTGAAAGGGAGAGAAAAGGAGAAAAAATGAAAAAATTGAAGAGAAAGGGAAATTGCAAGGTTTTAAGAACACAGTCGACCCTTTCATTTTTTTGTTCTCTTTCAGCTTTAGGGAGGAAATAAATCAAACACGATCCTTCAGTATTTGTTATTTTTGTTTTTAAAAAATGTTTGAAGACCATGACAAGTTTTAATTTCTTTCATATTTCTATTAATTCCCTCTATAAGTTGTGTCTACAAAAAAAATTTCATTTTGGTTTGGGTTGAAGAAATCCTAGGATATGTGACCTGTTGTGAACTTTTTGATGGCAAGTATATGGATAAGGCATTGTCTGAAACAATATGTTTTGGAACCAAAATCTAGAAAGGACAATATCGTGTCATGATAAATTAGAGGTTACATATATATAATAGCATCTCCAATAATCAAACCCATTTTCAGTTTGATTTTTTTACGGTTATGTTTAACAATACTAGTCGTAGCTTTATGTTTTTTAAAAGATGTAGAGCTTTTAGTAGATAGAGCTTTTGAGAACTGAAACTTTTAAAATAGTTGAAACTTTTAATTTTATAAATGTGTTTAGTAAAGTAGTTGTAGCTGTAGTTTTTACTATTAAATTACGTAAAATGACATTAATATTAATTAAAGGTGGTAGTTTATAATTAATAGGAGGGTAAAAAAATAATTATGTTTAACCAAAAGCTCCAGAGTTTTTCAAAGTTCAAATGCTACTTTTAGTAGTGTTTTATAAAAGAGTTTTTTTTTTTTTTGAGAAAATAAAAGCTCTATGTTTTCCTTCCAAACAAGTCTTTTAGTTTTTAGTAGAATCTTTTAAAATCAAAAGCTCCTAAAAGTTCTTTACCAAACATAACCTACATCTCAAACATAAATCATCTCATTCACATCAATTCAATAATACAAATCCTTTTGAATGATATTTAACTCAATCAAATTTAGAGGGAGAGCCCATTTAACACAAAGGGGTTTTGATTAAGTGGCAAAAAAAAAAAAATAAATAAAAATTCATCTTCATGACTTCATACACTTTGTCCAAATGATGAAAAACCTTTTGATACCCTAAAGTAAAAGATTTGGGTTCTAGTTGGTTGACCCACCATACATGGCCCATGGGTAGGTTTACCCCTGCGGCCCAGGTTATGATTTTAAGCTTTTAAGGCACATAGTTTTTTGACATTGAATTCTCCAATTGGATATTTATTTTAATTAAATTATATAATATAAATACACTGTTACTATATTTTTCCAAAGGCAAAAAGAAACCTTTCCATCTCATAGAATTGTGCATAAAATTAAACCTTTTGGATTTCTGCTTTCATTAATAATCTCCCCATTTATTTTTATGTTCTACAATATGTCACAACCAAACAAACCAAGATGATGAATAATTGTTTTAACTTCATCAAACCATCATCAAAATGGAAACTTGTTTCATGTCGTACACATTCTTTATCAAATCCCCATCTTTTTCGTCATTTTTTCTCTCAAAATCCCACCAAGATTCCAAACCCACATGACAAAAGTTACTCAAAGAAGGAGCAAACTCTTCTGTCTGTTTTCAAGAAATCTTGCACCAAGAAAGATATAGAACAACTTCATGCTCAAGTGGTTCAATCTGGCTTTACTCAAAACCTGTTTGTTGTAGGCAAGATAATTGTGTTTTGTGCTGTATCAGATGAGTGTTCTATGGATTATGCTGTTTCGGTTTTTGAAAAGATTGAAAACCCAGATGGGTTCATTTGGAACTCGATGATTAGAGGGTTTGGAAGATTGAATCAAGTAGATAAAGTGTTTGGTTACTATCAAAGGATGCTTGAACATGGAGAAATTGCAGACAATTTTACTCTTTCGTTCTTGCTTAAAGCTAGTGGTCAATCTGGGTCAGTTTCTTTGGGGAAACAACTTCATTGTAATGTTGTAAAGCATGGCCTTGAATGTCATGTTTTTGTGAGGAATACCTTGATTCATATGTATGGAATGCTGAAGGATGTTCAGGTTGCACGCCAGCTGTTTGATGAAACGCCTAAATCAGATTTGGTTGCTTGGAACACCATTATCGATTGCCATGTTTGTTGCGGGAAATTCACAGAGGCACTGGACTTGTTTTCGTGTATGCAGGAAGCTGGTGTGAAACCAGACGGTACCACACTCGTAGTTATCCTGTCAGCTTGTGCTGCACTAGGAGCATTAGAGCTTGGGAGGTGGGTCCATTCCATTATCGGTCAGAATTTGATGAACGATGTATCAATAGCAAACTCGCTCATTCATATGTACTCGAGATGTGGACAGGTCGAAGAAGCACTGAGGACATTCAACAGCATGAACAATAAAAACATCGTAACATGGAACACAATGATATTAGGGTTCGCAGCACACGGTCATGTTCAAGAAGCATTGGACGTATTTTCAGTAATGATGAACGGAAAACTCACTCCACCCAATGATGTAACGTTCCTGGGAGTTCTAAGCGCATGTAGCCATGGAGGAATGATTGAAGAAGGAAGACAATATTTCGATAAAATGATCAACGACCACCACATTAAACCGACAATAAAACACTATGGGTGCATGGTAGACATGTTATGTCGAGCCGGGTTAGTCACTGAGGCTTACAATTTGATCCAAAGTATGCCAATGAAATGCAACGCCATCATCTTGAGGACGTTGTTGGCTGGTTGCCGTATGCATGGCAACATCAAGCTAGCAGAGAACGTTAGACGGCATCTTTCAGAGGTGGAACCAGATCATAGCAGCGATTATGTTCTTCTCGCTAACACATATGCAAGTTTAGATGACTGGAACCAAGTATCGAGGATAAGAAGATCAATGACAGCTAACGGCGTTCAAAAACCGAGCCCTGGTAACAGTTTCATTGGTGTACCATGAGGCTCGAGTAGGAACCAAACAATGTAGCAAATTTAGCTGTTTTCAGCATTCAAAATGATTATAGAATCCATTTCTTCTTTATTACCCTGTTATCCACAGTAAAAAGAGCAGAGTTGGTATACAACTCGGATATCTTTTGTATTCTTACAGAGGTTTTTCATTACTTAAAACATAATTTATGAAATTTTCTTGTGTTTCTTTTCCTTCCATTCTTGGATGTCTGCATCGACTTTAGCTTTAACACGAGCATGAAACCCTGGATATGGTTCATAACCGAACGATTGAAGTGCCTGTGGACATCAATGACGATGTAAAAGAGTCATCTTTTAACTATATATATATATATATATATATATATATATATAGGATTGGGTTCACATGAGAACCCATCATTACCGTGAGAACGTGAGAACCACTCTAAAAATTGTGCATCCACTGTATAAAATTGTGCATTTGATACTAAAATTAAATGTTTTCGATATATTTATGCATTTCATGTAAAAATTTACGCATCTCATGGTATAATTTATCCATTTATGTACGAATTGTGCATTTAAGAAAATTTGTGCATTTGATGTTCAAATTTGTGCATTTAGTTTATAATTTAATGAATGTAAGTTTTGAATGTCATTTTAGTGTTAAATTATGATATTTATTAATATTTAAGACTAATAATGATTTTAAGTAAAACTTTTAATTTTAAAATT
>JAANYP010001649.1:0-12166 GCA_020465985.1 Centrapalus pauciflorus | reverse complement strand
CTCATCCGTCATCATCTGTTTCAACGTGGACCACGTGAGCTGGTAGGCTTCGTCAATACCTACAGACTGGACGTAGGAATTCCACCATGTGAGCGCGCTATCTTGCAAGGTGTGAGTAGCAAATTTCACCTTGTCTCCTTCAGCGCACCCGCTGACACGATATACGGATTCAAACTTTTCAAACCAACGGATCAAACCGACTGCTCCTTCGGTTCCATTGAAATACCGGGGTTTGCAACTTAAAAACCCTTTAATCCCACAACCTTTCGTGTGAGTTTCAGTTCCTCCCGTGGTGCGACTGGCACCACCATCCCCATTGGCTGTGCTATTCCGGTTTGCCTCGTAGGTAGCTATGGCAGCAGCCACCCTTTGTGCAACAAGCTCTTCAATGTCAGCGGCATTCATTGCTCGTTTTGGCGGCATTAACTTGAAGTTTAAAGAGAATCATAGTGTAAGAAGTTGAATCTTAAAGATGCAGCATAATACTATAATCATCAAGCACAATCTCATAAATATCTTGGGAATTTTCATTAATCATTCGAAATTTTTCTTACATTGGGGGCGGGTTATTACCCGAAAATTTTATCCTACGCTATTACACGATATTTTTCCTACCAATACAAAGGAAATGGAAAAGTACTAGGTGTGGGAGTGATCAGGGGTCTCTCCCTTTTCCATTGAGTGGAGGCGTTGCGTCAGCTCTTCGATCCGGGCTTGGCTCTCGGCTAGTTGTTGTCGGAGCTCATTCAGTCCGTCCTGCTGTATAGCAAGGGCGTGCTGATTGGCCCAATATATGTTGGATTTTTGCAACTCCTCCCGCTCTAAACGAGCGGTCATCTCCCCGATATCCAGGTTAAGTGACCGAATCTGGTGGTCATGCCTGGTAGACCTTGCGATCAAAAGTGGTATGGTCTGATCGGCAGGCTCTTGGGTGAGCGATGAGACAGGTGCGGAGGATGGTCCTCCGATCTCGAAGTTTGGAGGAACTCCCTCCATATGCCTCCATTCGCGGAGGGTCTCGGGTATCCAGGTCCATCGCCGGGCGTCTACCCGTCGGTGTGGTGTCGGGGGATTGGGCTGGGGAGTCGGAACAGGAATAGTCTCCCTTCTTGGTATGTTTACCCGTTTCCGGGGTGTGTACAACATCTTTGGGCCGTTAGGATAAGGCCTATACGGCTTATATGATGGTTCGGACTGGTGATATGGGACGCGAGCGGGGACCGTCGGTGGTGAGGGATCCTCTTCCTCCATCGGCTCTTCTTCGGATTCCTCCATCGGATCTTCCGAGGGGTCCTCCTCCTCCGAGGTTTCTTCATCTGGAAAGACTTCCGTGGCCGTGGGACTTGCGGGAGTGTATTCCTCCTCTGAGTCAGATAGAATGATAATTTCTGGATGGTTCATGGTTTCTGCTAACAAGGTTCATTTGTAATCTTTTAGTTAGTTACAAAAACATTCTTAAAATCAGAAATTTTTATGTGCAGTTATAGTCTAGGGTACTAATGCAACCTAGTTCACTATAACTATGGCTCTGATACCAATCTGTCACACCCTGCTACCTTGGTTGGCAGCGAGACGTGACGAGTGCGGAAGCGTAACCATAATTATAACGAACGACCACTATATGGACGTTTTCGAAATAATACATCATTAAAATTTAAGAATGTAATAATGTTTTACAAAATGAAAGAAATGAAGTTCGCGTAATACAGAGATTCTAATACATAATTAATGCGTCCAAAAATAATGCAGTCAAATCTCCGTTAATTTCGAAATATGCATGCGACTCCATGAAATGCGGAAGCTTGAAAGTTAGTGTATCCGAAGGCACACTTGCCTTAATTACCTGAAAATACATACTAAAATACGTCAACAAAAATTGTTGGTGAGTTCATAGGTTTACGCGAAAAGACCAGTTGTATGGACATATCAGATGAGTTGAATCTATAAAATCATAAATTCCATGAGATGTATTACATAAACCATCATGTCACCGAAACTTAATTAGAATGAGTTTGCCCCGAGCAGTATTCCCATACGTAATACCGTGAGTTGAATATATATGCACCCGCCGTTAGCTAAACCACTAACCCGAGTGGGGGACATGACTCCCAATAGATCTATCCACAATATATTCGCGCTTGCAAACAAATGCAACTAACGATTTCATGATATAAGGGCGGAAATCACATATGTAATACATAATAGAATCGAGAAGTTTTTGTGTCCATATAAAAACGAAGTATGTATATCATCCCAAAACGTAATAATGTGAAAAAAATGGGACTATGAAGACTCACCTTGTTGATTTTTGATGATATTTTTGGATCTGAGTTGAACACTTGATTGTATAGTTGAGACTCGTCCTAATATTTTAACGAGTTCGGGTCAATATTATCATAATACGAGTTTGAGTACTTCGTAATTATTTTCATGTACTTGTGATGTATGAATAATTTTTGTGGATTTTATATGTGAATATCGATTTATGGATATATATTTCTAAAAAAAATAATTTGTTGCATGCATGCATACTCACGTATATATGTATACATATATATATATATATATATATATATATATATATACATATATTCATAAATATATATGTATCTATGAGTATGTGCATGTGCATGAAAATAGAGCATATATATAAAATTTTGGCATGATGATTTTACGAGTATTATGAAAACCGAGTTGTAAATTTTAGTAAATATATTTAATTTTTTTTTTCATCTTTTTATAAATTTTTAAGGTGGAAAATAAAGTAAATAAGAAAAACTTACAAAAGTGGAAGAACACTTGAAATCGATATGGTTGGCCGATTTTTCTTTCTTTGAGAGAATATGTATGTTGGTGTGTTTTTGTGAAATGGGTTTTGTCTTCTATTTATAGAAGAAAAAGGGTTATAAAAAAAATAATGATAAACTAATTAATATTTAGTGAAATGATGAAAAGTAAAAAGGTAAATTGGTTGAGTGTTGGACAAAATAGTGTGGCCGATTTTAATGAGTGTATGTTGCATGGAGTTTATTAATATAATAATACAAAAGTACAAGCTAGTTGTCCTTTAAAGGACAACTTACTTTTTAGAGTGATAAGTAGTATGGCTTTTCAATTTTTATATTAATAAAAGTACAAAAAGGCGTGCAAAAGAGGTGGCAGCATTTATTATTACTGCATATATATACGTACTTAGAAAATTTTTCTGGAATGTTAAACTCGATTCAAGTGTGAATCGAGTTTGTTGCAGTGTCAATCGAGTTTTATAACATTATGCCCGAGTTTTATCACCCTTTGATCGAGTTTTATGCCTTTGTCATTCGAGTTTTATATAGCTATAGTCGAGTTTCATACAACATTGCCCGAGTTTCTTGCTTCTTTAATCGAGTTTCTTTGTTTAACTGTTCGAGTTTTATGTGGTTTTATTCGAGTTTTATGTTTCTTTGTTCGAGTTTCATCCATTAGAAATCGAGATTTGTATCTTCATTGTTCGAGTTTTATACTGCCTCATCCGAGAAAATTATCTCTTTATTCGAGTTTCATCAAAGTGTTATTCGAGTTTAGATCTTTACTAATCGAGTTTCATTATATCATTATTCGAGTTTATTACTTCTTTCATCGAGATTCATACAACACCATTCGAGTTTATTGATTATATGATTCGTGATTCATATAATTTCATTCGGGTTTATTACTTCATTATTCGAGTTTTATATTAGTTTAATTTTTGAGTTTCATACCTTATTTTTAGGCCAGTTGTTACACTGTACGATCGATGACGAACGAACCTACGCAATGATTCTCTCCGAAACAACTCTAACAATACTGATAAACTCGAGATCGCCCTTTTGCTTAATCTCACACGAATTCTGCAAAAGTCTGCTAATGCTTCGAGTTAATCCCTAATTATAGAGGCTCATTCGAGTTTGTCATCGGCCAAACTCGAATCAGGCCCAAAGCCCATTCGAGTTTGTCCCCTTGACACTCTCGAGTCTGCCTTATAAATCACGTTCGAATTTACCATAAATTCGAATGTCATTTAATGATAAATTCGAATTTATTCTAAATTCGAATTTCACATATTAAACTTATATTTGAACTTAGGTTTTAACTTATGTTTGAATTTATCTTTGATCTTTATGTTTGAACTTCTTGTAATACATTACATCAAGTTCAAACATACAATCAATAACAATCAAACATATATAAACACATATATCAAACACTCGTTCATATTCAATACTTTGCAATATTACTTGAACCAAAATGCTAATACACTTAGACTGCTATCGTCACACAGGGTGTACCAACAGACTCCCCCTTGACGATAGCTTCTAACTATTTACATTTTGTTTAAGTACTTTGTTTATTTAAACTGCTCCCAGCATACAAACCTTGCTCAATACATACTTTAACTACATTTTGATATTTTCTAGCCTCACCTTCCAAATGTGCATCGCTTGAGATTTTATGAGCGTAAAGCACTTGCAGGTCATCCTTGGAAAGGTTCACTAGGTGTAGCGGATCGTAGACTCTAAGAATTTCTTTTTCTTCGAAGTCTTCCATCACTGCTTCTCCTGTCTCACTTTCCACGTACCACCAATTGAGATTCTTCATGACGTCCTGTGGCATTGGCTTGAGAGGAACCTTCTTCAGACATCTAACTGGTTTGTATTGAATTTTCATCCACGGACGACCAGTTAGAGGGTCAATTCGAGTATTGTCCATCACTCGTTTACCCACCCTTGGATTGAGCCGCTCGAATTTCCTCGACCTCCCTTCTTTTCTGATGATCTTCGCTATTACTTCAGCATAAGGGTCGTCGCCGATGTTGATAAGCTCCTTCCATGCTAACGCTTTTATTTCAATCTATGGCAAGGAATTGAAGACTTTCAGACTTCTTCTAAGATACTGGAGGCCATCTTTTCGTTTGATAATGAATAGCTGCAATTCTCGATCAAAGAACCAGCTCAAAATATTTCCTGATAGCTCTCTAGCACCCGGCGCACGCATCTTCTTCTTCAGCACCAACTCCTTTTTCTCTGCCCTGAACCACAGCTTTCTTTTTTCTTCATTTGTAAGCTCTCTGGCAGGCTCTTCACTTGATGATTCAGCATTTAAAGCAGCTCTTACTACTTCTATGTCAATCACATTATTTCCTTCTGTTACGTATGTATCTGTGATGGGGTTTTGTTGAACAATGATCTCATTTGCTTCATCATCCTCATCAACATAAACTTCATCATCAGATTTCCAGTCAGTTATGTCTTCAGGCACAAACTCTCCTTCTTCTAAATCTTCCATTTCGTCCTCGAAATCAAAACCAAAGTCTAGAGGGTCTTCATCGATGTCCATTAATGCTTCAATCATTTCATGTATCTCAGACTCTGTGACCTTTGAGGAACTTGCATCTCCTCCTTCTGTTGTACTTTGACCAGGCTCCCCCTGAACCTCAGCATGCTGAGCAGCAGAAAATCTACTGGCTCATTCTCTTTTTGTGCATTAGGATCATCGCCTTCATCATCTCCACCCCTTGGCAGCTCCTCCTGATCCCGACAACTCGTCTCCCCCTGAGCCTTCAGATTTTTCAATAATTGCTCAATAAGGAATCGCATTGATCGAATCTCGGCAGCTTGATCGGAAACAAAAGTGTTCAACTCTAGATTTTCTTCCTCCATTTTTCCAACTGATCTCTTCAACTCAGCATTCTCGTTGTCTATTTTTGCATTATGAGCTTGAATTTCACCGAGAGCCTTAGTCAGACCAAAGATTTGGACTTGTTGGAAGTCGACCTTGCTTTTTAGCTCAGAAAACCTTTGATTGTCTGCGAAGGTTGATGATGTGGATGGTATGGATCGTATGGGAGTTGGAATGATTGGCGAGGGTATGTATGGTTGAACAGCTGTTGGTGGTGGTGGAATGGTTGTTTGAACGAATGGAGATTGAGGTATTTCTGGCGTAGAAGCAGAGGCCGAGGAAGCTCCCTGCATGAACCTATGCCGTTTGGCCCTTTGCCTGGTCACCAACGGAACGACTTCTTCTTCCTCAAAATCTGAGTCTTCTGACTCTCTTGAAGCTCGTCTCCTTGTAGCATCTTCATTTATGACCACAATCCTTGATCCATATATCCGTATGTGGATGGACGGATCTTCTGTTTCTTTCTCAACCTCTATCTCTTCCATTTCCTCGGAATCAGTATCTGAAGATGACTTGTCATCACCTGTTGGCTCAGGTTGATACTCATCTATTTGCCTAAACACGTCAACTTCTCCTTCTGGAGGTTCCAGAAGTTCTCCAACCAGCTCCGCAGTGATTTCCTCATTGGCATTTGGACCAGCTGCCCAAATCTCTTCCAATGTTTGTAATGTCGGATCAGATACAGACGGTGCACTCGAAGGACCAGCCTATTCCTGTTGTTGAGTTTGGCTAGTAGAAGGCCTATCAGCCTGAATTTGTCTCGCGGATAGGTGTTGCCTCCTTCTTTGTTGTTGAGGCCTTGGTTGCTGCGGACGCTGTTGCTGTGGTTGCTGTTGCTGTTGCTGCGGAATCTGTATCTCCCCTGCCCAGTTGGCATCTTCAGGGACTACAAAATTCGGATCGATTACAGCACCAAACAAATGTCCCTCCACTGGAGTAGCTAATCTTCCTCGATGAGAGGAGCAATCAGCAAATATTCTTTTGTTGATGACCGCAACACTGTGAATCTCATTAAGCTGTGGCAAATTTGGCAAGAAATGTCTGATTAGCATCATCACGAAGCGTGGGTATAACAAAAATCTTTCTCTTTCTGGAGCTGTTATTTGATGAACAAACTCAGAAAAGAACATTCGGAAAAGCTGAACTTTTGATTGTAGACTAATGCAATCATTCCCGACTGGATCTTTGATACAATATAATCAAAACCGGCCTTCTTTGCTGCAAAACATACCATGAAGACATGCGCTAAATATCTCCATTGGCCGATAAGCCCACTTTTCATGTAAGATGATTTCGCTACATCTAGACTATACCCCATTCTGACAAAGGCGGCCTTCCTGATTGACAACGGGAATTCAATTGGCCCATTCTCCTGCTCATGAGTGCCTAACTGTAGCACTTGGCGTAGCATGTCAGCTGAAAATACCAAAGGATGACCAGCAATCCTTGTCCTCAAAACCGTTGGGGTAGCAGTACAGTCAATTTGAAGGTGATCCCATAATTGACGAACATACGGGATGACGATCTGGATATTGTGAGACAGCGCATAGGAAATCCTGGATCCTACCAAAAAATCCACCATCTGGCGGAAACCTTGAGCCTCTGGGATAGCATGGTCAAGAGAGATGACCATGTTATGCTTAGGAACAAATATTCTATCAGCCAGTTCTGCACAATACAACAAAAAAAATATTAGAATTATTAAAAAGCAATAAACTTGTGTAAATTCAAATTTGTTTTATTTTGAACTTGTATAAGGACAAATTCCAACACTTATAAATTTCTACAAGCTTAATTAAAATTATAATTAAATAATTCGAATATAATGTCAAAGTCGAACAACAAATTCGAAGAACCATTCGTTCGAGTTTAGTGGGTCATTCGAGTTTAATGACAAACTCGAGACCCCGATCAAACTCGAGACTATGAACAGACTCGAAACTGTCGGTCACTTTCATCACAAAAATCCAAGATTTTTAACCATGTTAGACTTAGAAAATCACATCCATTAGTCCTAATAGGTTCTAATTAAGGATATCTGTAATTAATTTGACATTTCATCGGTCCAAAGTTTGTAATTTTGAGATCCAAAGCTCACACCATAAAAACTTCAAACTCAGTTGATTTTGCCATAAATTAAGTCTATAACTACTTAAATCTTGTATAATACACTTGGATATACCTAGATTTACTAGTAGAATCGAACAGAACTGAACAAAACTCGACAAATAGTATGAAACTCGAAATCGGCAAATTCCAAGGAGTAAACTCGAGATCGCAGGTTATAAACTCGAAGGGTCAAAGTCGAAGATATGTAATTAATGACCATCACTGTTGACCTATTTATACCAACCGTCTTCGAGTTTGATACCTTTCTCGAGTTTACTATCAAACTCGAGGCCCTGCCAAATTCGAATGTATATTCGAATTTAGCTTAGACTCGAATTGAATCTGAAAATTTTTTGAAAATTCCGAAAATCTTTGAAATACATTCAACTTTTTCAACTTTTTCAACCTTTTCTTGTAACGAAATAAACTATGCAAAATCTTTTACCCTAAGCACAAGATTTTCACGCAATGTGTATTTTATTCAACTAGGAATGCACCTTCAGTAATTTTTGACCTTTTTCCTAAGTAAAAATAAAATAAAAATAAAAATAAAATAAAATAAAATAAAAATAAAAATAAATTAAAGTTAAAATTTTGAACAAAAATTAAACTTAGACTATACTACTTTATTTAAATTTTACATCCTATACTAAAAACTTAACAGAATATTTTTGACGAGTATAGTCAAAGAAAGGTTCAATCAGATAGTTGTGTCAAATACGCACTTTCAGTAATTAAACTTTCATACTTTGGAAATTTTGATTCCTTTGTTTGTCGTGACATACATTTCTAGCCGATTGTTGGTATTATTGTCTATTTAAACATGTTACATTTCGGAATATCCCTTGGCCTTTTTATTTATCATGAAATTATCTAACGTGACTCATACATAGACATACTTTTATGATCAAGGCATACACACAATGATTCTAACTTTTTGGTATTGCAAACTTTCTTTA
Source organism: Centrapalus pauciflorus (assembly GCA_020465985.1). NCBI lineage: Eukaryota > Viridiplantae > Streptophyta > Magnoliopsida > Asterales > Asteraceae > Centrapalus > Centrapalus pauciflorus. Next base: position 3,401 of record JAANYP010001649.1, on the reverse strand, counting down.
AAAGGCAAACATCGGACACAGGTCTGTATTTACATACAACAAAATGGCTTAGTTTGTCTTAAGGTTTTATTTTTAAAGCTAGCAAGACAACGGTGACAGGTCTGTACCGACGTACAACAAAGCGACTTATCTTGCTAACCCGAATCAAAACAGAGGCAACAGGTCTGTACTTACGTACAACAGAGTTACTTGTTTTGACTCTCAACTCCGCATGATTTTTCTATTCTTTCAATTTTAAGATGTATCTGATGTTGCTATACATCCCCAGAAAGTTTGCATACCTCATTTAGAATCAAAGTCTGTATGTCTCAAACATAAAAATGAAGACCAATTGGCCATACATCTAAGTTAGTGACACGTTTGACTTTTAGGTGCATCTATGATAATGTACAACACTTAGAATGTTAGGTGCATTATGTGTGAAAGCCTAAACACTTAGAGTTTGTAACGACTATGCTAATTTTCGTCACTTTGAACCTATGCATCTAAGACTTATCTGTTTTTCTGATATTCTCTTTTTTTTGAACTTTTATGGTCTTCTCTCTTTTTTCTTTTGTTTTTCATAAGCAATAGCAAAAAATAATATAACCTACTAACTTACTAAAAATAGAAACTATCCTAATTTACTAGACTTACTATAAAAAGAAAGAAAAACTCCTACTATAAAAGGAAATAAGCTTCTACTAAGGTCAATTCACTATGGGTTGCACATTCCATTTAGTTGAATCAAATACTCAAACCGTGACTTATCAAAAGCTTTGGTAAATAAATCAGCATTATTTTCATCCGTTGCCACTTTTACCAACTTAATTAAATTCTTTTCAGCACAATCACGTATAAAGTGGTGTCTTATGTCTATGTGCTTTGTTTTACTGTGTTTAACTGGATTGTTGGTTATTGCAATAGTTGACTGGTTATCTATCCTAATAGGAGTTTGAGTGTAAGCCAAACCGTAATCCCGTAATTGTTGTTGTATCCACAGAACCTGTGAACAGCAACTACCAGCAGCAACATACTCGGCCTCGCACGTTGACACGACTACCGATGTCTGTTTCTTGCATTGCCAGGAAACGAGTCTCCCTCCTAGGAACTGACAACCTCCAGTTGTTGACTTGCGCGTCAAGCTGCATCCTCCGTAGTCTGAATCCGTGAACGCCTCCAATTCCAGATCGCCCTCCGCGTGATACCAAAGTCCCAGCTTCGGTTTCGACTTGAGGTATCGTAGAATCCGCTTCACAGCTTTCATGTGCATCTCTTTCGGGTTAGCTTGAAACCTAGCACAAATACAAACAGAAAACTTAATGTCAGGTCTTGAAGCAGTTAAATACATAAGTGACCCAATCATGGCCCAATATAACGTCGGATCCACATCGGTATCACTTTCAGTACCCGGTCCGAGATTGTGATTCACTTGAATCGGCGTGCTGAAATGAGCTGTCAGTTTTGTCCCTTACATCCCGAAGCGCTCTAATATGTCGTAGACATACTTCGTCTGATGGATAAACATTCCCTCCTTCTTCTGGTCAACTTGTAAACCCAAAAAGAAATTCAACTCACCCATTGCACTCATCTCGAATTTTGACTTCAACACCTTCTCAAAATCCTTGCACATTTGCTCGTTTGATGATCCAAAGATGATATCATCGACGTACACTTGTACCAAGATGAAGTGTTCTCCCTTTCGCTTTACGAACAGAGTACTGTCTATCCTTCCTCTTTCAAACCCATTTTCTAGCTGATGGTTGGACAGAGTCTCGTACCACGCCCTTGGTGCTTGATGCAATCCGTACAGAGCCTTATCTAATCGATATACTCTGTCTGGATATTTCGGATCTGTAAACCCGGGCGGCTGTTCTACATACACCAGTTCCTTCACTTTCCCATAGAGGAAAGCACTCTTAACGTCTAGCTGATAAACCTTAAAGCCCTTGAAGGAAGCAAAAGCCAGATTCAACCGAATTGCTTCCAACCTTCCTATTGGCGCAAACACCTCATTGTAATCGATTCCCTCCTCTTGGTTGAAACCCTTTACAACTAACCTAGCCTTGTTGCGAGTGACTATACCCCGATCGTCTATTTTGCACTTAAAAACCCATTTGGTTCCTGTTGCTATTTCCCCTCGAGGTAATGGAACTAACTCCCACACTTCTAGTTTCCTAAATTGAGAGAGTTCTTCCTGTATCGCTTCAACCCAAGAATTATCTTTTAGTGCCATTTGCACGTTTTTCGGCTCTACTTGCGAGATGAAACATGAGTAGAGGCAGGTATGAAAGGCCTCGGAGTCATTTATCGTCAACAACAACACTGTGTTGTTATTTAAACTACTCCTAGTCCTCACACCCCCGTTAGGACTTCCTATGATGCTTTCTATAGGATGGTTCTTGTTGATCCTAGATGTCTCTATCTCATCAACTCTCAGATTATCTCCCAAATTAGATCCTATCTCTCCTAACGGGGGAACGACTTCAGACTCCAAATTTTCTTCCTCATGGACATTTTCCTCAGAGTTAGAAGTAGTTGTCTGATTCTCGTTTGTAGGAACTTCAGGCTCAGTGACTTCTGGAGATCGATCTTTAGTTGAAGTAGGCTCGGATGTGGATTGAAATGTGGTCCTCGGAAAGCTATGACCGTCGTCATTCAGATTCAACATCGCCATGTCCTTTTCGATGGTACCTGCATTTTCATCCACAGGAATTTAAATTACTCAAACAGTTTGTCATAGTCAAATATCCATTCCGGACCTGTTTGGGGTTCATGTGTATAACTTGTGACTTCTATGTTATACACAATCTCTACTGTACCATTTGTTTGTTAAAAACCCGTTTGTTTGGTGAGTTCGGCACATAACCTAGGAAGTATCCTTCGTCAGCCTTTTCACCAAACTTAGGTTGATGTTTTGTTCTTAATAAAGTACATGGTACCCCAAAAGGTTCGAAGCCAGTTAAATTAGGTGGCCGTTTATTCAAAGTTTCATAACAGGTTTTGTTCAAAGATTTGACAGTAAGGACCCGGTTTAAAATATGACATGCGGTATTCACTGCCTCCCCCCAAAACATGGTAGGAAGCTTTGAATCCGAAAGCATGGTCCTTGCTGCCTCAATCAATGTCCTGTTCTTTCATTCGGCCACCCCATTTTGTTGTGGCTCATAGGGTGCACTAAATTGATGCACTATGCCCTTTGATAGGCAATATACACCAAAACAGTGTTTTTAAACTCAGTTCCGTTATCACTACGAAGTCGTTTAACCCTTGTTCCATAGGAATTCTCCACTTGGTCTAAGAACCCGATGAGCTTGGAAGCCGTCTCGTCCTTTGTACCTAGAAAGAAAACCCAAGAAAATCATGAGTAATCGTCAGTGATAACTAAACAATACCAACTACCACCTATACTCCTTTTGTTG